>CAIGQQ010004833.1:354053-368428 GCA_903798035.1 Danio albolineatus | reverse complement strand
CATTGCACGACGCTCTTTTATATATATATATATATATATATAATAAAATTTTTCAAACTGCAGTAACATGCACCAGTTAACATCAATTTGCCTGTTTTATATTAGTTTTAAACCTAGATATGCAGAGTCAAACTCAACTGAAAAGACCAATCATGTAATTACACTGACAAAAAGAAACTTCTTACTTGTCGCAAAGCAGATGACTAAATTACAGCACTTGCACATGAACTCATCTGCTACACTTCTCTTCAAGAAGTCTCTTCAAGAATCTTCAACAAAAGAACCACTTTTTTAAAAACTGAGTTCTGTTTTACACGGCCGTGTAAGAGAAGAGTGGTGTCAAGATGCTGGCGCCTCGTTCTTTGTACTTGACTATAAATAAGAAAAAAAATGAAGAGTTGTTAAACTTTAAAAAAGGCAATGTGAAACATCTTTTCACATTCCATTCTTATCTTCTCAATATCATTTTGGAGATAATGTCAGGTAAAATTCAAAAAGTACCTCAAAATTAATCTGAATCTCAATCAACTGCTTTTAGATGTCATGGACTCCTTTTTTCCAAAGAACAATGCACTCATTCTCATGTTGTTCTTAACCTGAATGACATTCTTTGAACCATAAAAGGATAAAACCAGAAGAACAAGTTATTTTTAAACCCCATTCACTCACAATGAATGCAGACAACAATTCTGCTAAAAAAATAGCTTTTCTTACTTTCAGTTTTTGTCTTGTTTCTATTTCAAATATCTAAAAATGATCAAATCAAGAAGCTTTTTCTAGACGAGCAAAACATATTGCCTTGTTTTCAGAAACAATTAGTCAAAATTAAAGTGTTTTTTCTTGAAAACAATTAAAATACTCTGCCAATGGGGTGAGCAAAATAACATCGTAGGCTCGTTCTGTAAACTTAACCCTATATACATTTCTGGAGATAGCGAATTATGTAATCAGAAGTGCATAATGTTTCGTGTTTAAAATGGATGATACAGGGCGGTATGATGACGTTCCTTTACACACTTATCAGCTGACTCCTTACCTCTGTATGGACGGTGTTACAGCCGGCTCTTATGCTGCAACTAAAAGAAGGACAGACACAACATCACGGGCAAAAGTAACATTTATTTTAACATAATAATAACATAAATACTATAAGGAAACAAAAGGAAGAGTCAGGGCCAAAAAGGGATGGTCAACGCAGCTTAACCAAGCACCATGCTCGAGAGTCCCAGCACATACGCCTCCATGAGCGCACCAAGTGTGATTTTATAGCCATGTCTCAACAAGCCCAATCACGTCACCTCCAACCTGTAACTGAAACACACACACTAACCGCTGATAGGCTGACACACCACTCACGCACAGCAAATAGACTGAAACGCCACATGCGCTCACACCCCATAGGCTGACGTCACACACACACGCACGCACATAAACACAACACGCACTCACAGCCCATAAGCTGGGATGTCAAAACAGCTTTTCCGCTGTAACCAGTTGTCCAGTTAGCTCGCTATGTAAGTCGGTGACCTTCACGATGGGGTTCGAGTCTAGTGAGAAACGGTTCCAAAAAACAGGTAAGACAAAAACAGAATCCAAAAAAAAAGCATGTAAATAACAGGGTGAGAATGTGGTAAAATCTGAAACGTGGTAAAAATCAGACAAGGGCTTTTCTTTTTCTGGATTGCTTTTGAAAACACTATTGGTTGGATTTAAGGAAGGAGGGTGGGTCAGTCAATGAGTAAGTCAGTCATTCAGTCAGTCGACAGCGGCCTCTGGTGGATTTGAACGAGAGGAGCAGGCGTGAATGGCACTTGCGAGAGGAATTTGAGATTTCAAAAAGCTTACACAGCGGCCTCTGGTGGATTTGCAAAAAAAAGCTAGCTCCTGGGACGTATTCGGCGCTCTCCAGAAATGTATGTTTTCAGAGTGAGCCTGGGTTGCAAAATAATCTTGTTTTTACTTGCCCCATTGGCCCTGCATGAGAAAAGAGTGACTGCACGTAGAATTGTACGTTTTGCTAAATAAATAAATATGGATTTGGAAAAAACAAAAACATGATGAGGGTGAGTAAATGATGACAGGATTTCACTCATGGGTGAACTGTTTCTTAGAAAGAACAGAAGACTTCAACAAGAGAAGCATTTTCCCTCCAAAACCACACATTTCTGTGAACATGTTTCTGTATCTTCTTGCTCTGATGCTTTTAAAAATTGTCTTTCAAGCCTTTTGCTCTTCTTCACTCTTTCTTTTCAAAGACTTTTTCTTCGTATGTCTCTTTAGTGTAGAGCGTAGTGTAAATTTCATATCGATTTGTGATATAGAGACTCCCTAAAAGTTTAGCATGTAGCATTGTGTGAGCCTGTGTTCACACGTTTATCTCTTTTAAATGATCTTTTTGGACATTAAAATACTGAATATATTAAATAAAATATAAAATATTGAATTTATTCTTCATGAGTGGCTCGAGACTTCCGGTGTCATGCACTTTCATTGATTTCTATGCTGCTTAATGTTGCAAACTGATATTTTCTTATTGTATTATTCTGCTTTGTTACCACTTTGGTTTAAGTCTCAACTCATGCTATTGTTGCGATATGTTGCGTTTTTAGTTGTAATGAAGTATGTTACATCCCTTTCTGTTACTTTTTATTGGCCAAGGGAGAACGAAAAGGAAAACATTAGGCCAGTTGTAATTATTGCTGCCATTTACAATAGGTGAGGAACAACAAGACACAAACGTGCTATTAATGTGAACTTGTTTATTATAAACAAGCTGTGTATTTTTAAATGTTTATGGGAAAACAAGGTTTCACACAAAAATAATTAGAAATTAGACAACTATTTTTACAAATTATTAATTTAACAAAATTTAACAGACATAAGGAGGGCAAAGGGAAAGGACTGTGCCAAACAAAAGAGAAGAATAAAACAAAAGTCAACTAACTAATCCATTAAACTCTTCCCCTAAAACTACACTCTTAAAAAAAAAGGTTCCTTGAGGTTCTATATAGAACCCTAGGGTTCTATACTTGGCCAGTAGAACCTTTTACCCAAAAAATGGTTCTATTTAGAACCCTTTGAGTGCAAAGAACCTTTTTGATTAAAATGGTTCTATAATGTGAAAAAGCCCTCTGGTGACGTCATTCATTGGTGGACTGGTGGTGACGAGCCTGGAGAGTGACGGTTAATTTTTGAAAAGGAGAACTCCGCTTTTGCAGCTCCATCATTCAGGTACGTTTTTACTCTTTTAAAACTATAATATTGAAATATTTTGTATTACGGGGTAATGTTTCTCTTCCCTTGTGTTATATGGTGACAGACTGAATAAGGGGTAACGTTAATATGGATTAATACTGTGCTTGTTAGTTTCTGATGGTCTCTGTCGACAGCCTTCGCTTCAGAAATCTGTCTCAAGCTGACTTTGCTCTGCTTTTTGTTCGAAATAAGTTACAGTTTCGCTTTATTTGTTTGTCAGTATTAATTAAAATATCAATAACAATAAAACAGGTGCGTTATTCGATGGCGGGATTGAAGCGCGTGCACGCTCTTTTAATGGTAACTTCTTATGAGCCGATTTCCGCTTTCGTGCAGTTTTTATCTCCAACCTTGAACAAACGAGTACTCCCAGCTTGTTCGTGTGTGAGTTTAGCCCAGTTTAACTCGGGAGCATGGGAGCAAGGGAGCATGTCGCGCTCGTGCCCGCCCGAGTCTATGCACGCGCCCGCCCGCGCGAGTCTATGCACCCGCTATTGTGATGATTGCTAAGTGTATTATTGAAACCTTTTAAAGCCAAAACATATTTTAATAATCCATAGATAAAAGATCAGGTGTTATTTATGAAGGACATACAAACATGCAGGCTAAATGTATTGTGAAATGTTGAACCTTGTTAAATATAGGCTACATGTATATATTGTGCTTGATAAGTTTAAAATTCATATTTTAATGTATATCTTTCTTTTCTTCAAACAGCCTGGACACTGAACTGCATCGTAAATCTTGTGCTCGGTATGTATTATTGCTTTTAATTCTAAACAAACTGTATTAAGTATTATGAAATGAATATTATAAAAGACTTGAACATTGTATTGTAACCTGGGCTGCAGGACACAAATAGCTTTGAAGAGGAAGGATCCCAGCTTAAAGAAGGACATGCGTTACATCCATAATTGTGACACAATTATCATCAACAAGGACACCTGGTAAATATTGTATTTTATAACATGCATATGTCAGACTTGGTTGTTGTGTACTGAAATAATATATTTATCACATAAATGTTCTATCACTTATTGCTGCTGTTTTAATACAGTAAGAATATTAAGGTCATTGCTTATTAAAAAGTCCTGCAAAGAAAAAATATGTTTTAAAAGAAAGTGTAAATTTGCCTACAGGATACCTTGTTGCAATGTCTGCAAAACAAATTTAAAAATGAAGGGATTTCAGTGGTGAGCTCATCTATCATCTCGCAAATGAAACAAATTAATGGGATGAAAAGGAAGTTAACTGTACTCTGAGGAACCTAACACAAGGCAAGTTCAGTTCAATACATTTTATGCCAAAGGTAGATTAATTCTGTATTATAAATTCATATTTACACACTCTAAAATGCTGTCTTCCTACCTCAGACTGTGATGGACCTGGAATGCGACACCAGATACTCATAAGTCAAGAACCGAATGAAACACCCTTTTTCAGAGCACAGATTATGGAGGGGTTTGCAGAACTAATGGAGCAGTTTCTTCTTCTTGGAGTGCCACAGCTTGTGAGTAAACACTGTTACATTGTGTGCCAAATAGTTTTGCGTCCATGATGACTTTAAGAAACTTGTATTGCTGAAAATATGTCATTTGGAAACTTACACATGAAGTAAACAAAATGTTTTTTTGCATTTAGGATGCTGCATAGAAAACTTGGTGAAGAACACAGAAACATCTTTAAAAGAAATGGCCCAAAAAGGGACGGAAAGAAGGTAGTGCTCCATGACAGTCTCATTGGACCAGCAGAGGAAACCGCAGAAGGTAACTACACCCTATACTACATACTATTTGCCCCAAACACACACACACACACACACTCACACACACTTTAATTGTATTGATTATAACTGTAACTCTATTTGATGACATGTTAATTGGTTAAAAGTACTAATTAAAATATTGTTTTACAGAAATCCAAAGGTCCTACACCAACCAGGATTCAGCAGCTCTCCTGATTCCACCAAGGCTTGAAGTGTCAGTATTACAATGGACAACACTCACTCGCTATCCTTCAACTTCCTCATTTATCAGAGGCACCACAGAGGAGTGAATCACCAACTAATCTGCCCTTTCCAGCCACAACCCAGCACTTGGAAACCCATATACTCTCTCATAGATCTACACACATTCACTCACTATGGCCAATTCACCTATACTGTACACATGCTTTTGGACTGTGGGGTCAACCGGAGCACCCAGAGGAAACCCACATGAACACTGGGAGAACTTGCAAACTCCACACAGAAATGACAACTGGCCCAGTCGGGACTCGAACCAGTGACCTGCTTGCTGTGAGGTGACAGTTCTAACCAGTGAGCCACTGTGCCACCCATGGACAAAACTATTTACCTTATAAGAGAAGCTGACAGACATGGACATGCTACATGGTTGTGGAATGGCTGTTTGCAGTGTTTTGTCTAATCATTCTGCAATGTTTTAGTAATGTTTCTTATTAAATTATGTATAAAAATGGATGTTGTGATGACCAATACATGCAGGTACCATCAACTTTTTGAAATTGTAGTGTTATTTAATAGATGTTTTGATTGTTTGTGTATTGTTTCTATCTGCATTGTGATATATTTCTCTTCATTTTAGACATGTGTGAAAGTTAAGTACTGTATTTGTTCAAACAGTAAAAAAGCTTATAAAAGTGAAATCATTACAATAACAGTGTTGAATGCCATTAAACTGTTAAGGTAGATCTGCTGTCCAATGCAAAGTATGCAAAGGTGCAATTTTAAATATTTAAAAAAATATTTTGTATAATGAATTTGAATAAATTTAAACAATTTGAATTGTCTGGATTGGTTTTATTTTTTATTTATTAATAAGTAACAATAATTCATTAATAAATAAAAAGAACCCTTAAATGGTTCTAAATAGAACCATCTAACTTGAATTCAAAGAACCATTTGGGGTTCTATTTAATGAACCCTTAAAATGGTTCTATATAGAACCTTTTGGGGGTTCCATATATGAAGCGCTCGATAGAACCATTTTTGGTTCTATATGGAACCGTTTGTTTTAAGAGTGTACAGAAATAAAAATAAAAAGTAAACCTTCAACGTCTGAGACGTCGTATCTTACCTACTCTTTTCTTCCAAAGCAAAACTTACAAATGTGGCACAAATCTGTAACCTAGTGTGTGTATAATTAAAGTAATGCTGCGTGTGCGCAATGTACATTACATGACAGATCTTACCTATTCCCTCTCCGCCGTCTAGAATAATAGACAGATAAGATGTTCACACTCCAATTCTCAAAAGTTTGAGACTAAAATGTTTCAATTTACATGGCAAATGAAGCACACCAACAAAAGATAAACAAACACTATGGATCAAAGCAAAAAGGGAAAGAAACGTACGCAGAAAAAAATGTCTAACACAGCTCAAGTTCACACGAAACGCCGGCTATCCTGAACTGATGTGGCGTTTTCATTATATAGCGTCTCACCATCACGTAACAAAGGAGGATTTTATTTTACAACCCTAACCCTACACTATACCTAAACACAACTACTACCTTACTATTACTAAACGGTGTATTGAGCTAAAATCGTAGTTGATGGTATGTTAATAGTATGAATTGTCATGTAGCAAGTAGATTGACCGCTGGCTGTTTATTATTTCAAGTCATTTCTCCGATAGTCAACTGAATAGGAAGATTTAAAACAATTGCAAAAAGGAGCACACTTCCACGTTGCCGAATAATGTCAATAGTATACGTTTGATGTCTTCCGGTATTCATTACCTCTCTCGTCTGTGATTAATGAAGTGCTGTGACTTTTTTACTGATTTTCAGTGTTCTTTCTGATAAGGAGGGAAAAAAAACAAAGTTACTCAGTCATTCAAGACCATTCCTCCTTACTCGGTTTCACTCAAACATCCTGATTAAAGTGGCAAATCAGCAGAACGTCCTTCATTAGCAGGAAAGCCATGGCGTTAGTGTTGATTTCATGTCCTAAACAATCAATTAAGGATTCAATATCAATGTTCAAAACACATTATTTAAAAAAAATAAAGCAAATAAAATAGCACCAAATATCACAATGATCTCAATGGTCAATGTGTATGCATATACCTTGTATTCCATGAGTTGTTGGGACCAAACGTTTGCATCAGGACCATCTGACAGATCCTGCACTGCAAAGGAATGCTTTTCTTACTTCCTTTTTGTCTCATTTCTAGTCCAAATATCAAGCAATTCTTAAATCAAGAAGCATTCTCTAGACGAGCAAAAAATATTATCTTGTTTTCCGAAATAGTCAAAATTAAGTGTGTTTTCCTTAAAATATGCAAAATTATCTGCCAATTGAGTTGTGTTTGCCTTCTTATAAGATTATCCCCACAAGTATAGCAAAACCAGTACATTTTGATGGTATTGTGTGGACAAATATTTTATAATTATGATTGATTCATTTCTCCAGAGCACCCAGAGGAAACCCATGCAATCTCCATGCTCCATCTACATGCAAACTGCACACAGAAATGCCAATGGCCCCAGCCGAGGCTGAAACCAGCTCCCTTCTTGCTGTGAGGCAACAGCACTACCTACTGCGCCGCTCATGTAAGAAATTATTATCATAAAACAAACACAAAGCAAACAGTACTGACAAATCTCACTAGCCGCAAACTTCAACAAAAACTGTTTCAAAGAACACAAAGCCAGAGTGACCAAACAAAGACCCCGTTTACACTAATGCGTTTTCGTTTTAAAACGCATACGTTTTGCTACGGTTACGCCATCCGTCCACACTACGCCCCGAAAACGGAGCGTTTTGGAAACGCTGGAGAGGCAGTTTTTATTCTAAAACACTGCTGCTCCGTCTCAGTGTGGATGGGGGAAATGGAGACATCTGAAAACGGAGGCGTGCCTGCAAAGATTCGCTACTTGATTGGGGCTTTTGGGTCATTGCGTATCCTTCCCTTATTCGTCAAACCCCTATCACATGACTATAACGCCACCGGAAGACCAGACCAGCCTTCACTGTAAACAACATGGACATAAATAGGAGCATTGTTAGCACTATTGTCCGTTTTAGGCGCCATTGTGCAGTTAAACTCTGCTTTTTTTTTTTACTACAACAGCTGCATATATTCATCATCTGTCCACAAAAAAACCCTGCAACCTGCAACACAAAAAAAACCTTTGCAATCGTGTTCATCGCTCAACCAGCGTTTGTTGTCTAACAATAACCAAATGTAGAGCGAGACACATGCTTCCCGTTTATACTTGAACGTGCATGCCCAGAGTGGGCAAATGGTCACGTGATATACGTTTTTGGTGGAGTAGTGTGGATGAAGATATGTTCAGAAACGCTGAGTGAAACGCTAGCGTGGACGCGGATTGTTTTCATGCTATAAGGCTGTTTTAAAACTAAAATGCACTAGTGTAAACGGGGCCAAAGAAGGCAACCAGGAAAGTCGTGTTGCAGCCTTTAAAATACCGTAGACCAATCAGGAGCAAGCAACTAGTCTGAAGTGGCCAATCAGACGTTTCCTAGGCAGAGCAGAGAGACAGATGATTGCAGATGAAACATGCACATAACACACTCAATACATCAGCACTGCTATTTGTCACTCTTACTTATGTTTCCTGCCAGAGAATTTGTTTTGTTAAGCATGTACTGTATGTTATCTTAATTACGCACCAATAATGTCGTTCTCTTTCTGTAAACGGATTTCGTTTTTTTCAACTATTGATTCTAATGTTTGAGAAAACCCAATCATGATGATTAATGAATTGAACTGAATCTCTCTCATCATGACAGTTTAGGTAAAACGTTCACAAACACTCCATTATTCTCAAAGTCTGCCTGGCCAGTGGTGCTGACAACTTGAATGCTGCAAATTCGGCTGCTAGTTGCTAAGAAACCACCCATCTCATTTGTCCCCAAAATTACCCACAATGCAATTATCCACACACCCTTCATGCATGCAGAATTTCGTCACTTTTTTTATTACTGGAAGGAAAAAGTAGAGAAAAAGCAAACAGAACAGAAGGGTGGTTTTCTTTGTAAGAGTTTTCTGGTTACTCTTTGATCAGTATAATTAAAGCGAATGAGGTGGAGCTGTTTATTACAGTAAATGCTGAGGAAGAGCTGAGGAAGAGCTAAAATGGCTGATCTAGCTGATCTGTATGCTAATAATCATGCTGAGAAGAATAGTTGTGTTTTTTTTTTGTTAAGCGTATATAGGTGTTATGATCACCAGTGGCTGCAGATTGCTAGAGCGCTGCAAATGTGCCAGCAAAAGGACTACAAGATCCAGTCATGCACCACTTACACACCAGGCCTAGATCCTGTCTGATTGAAAACACTCACAGCTGATGCTGCTCAAAAACTGATTACATGGGCTATAAAGACAGCACACTTATTGCTGTTGAGTCTTGTTGAACTGTTGGTGAACATTACAATGCGCTTTCCTTGCTTTGCCTTCTGTGTTTGACTCTAGCCTTGTTTGATTGCTTGTTCCTGTCTGCTGCCTGCCTTTTGACCATCTGCCTGTGTATTAGAGATATATCTTAACGAACCTGCATTTGGAGTTGCACCTCCTGTTCTCAGCATAACTTCTTGTTAGGACAATCCCAGAAAGGTTGTCTGCAAATGTCTGTCATTTGTCTTGAAGCATGTTAGATTATCTGCAGTAGTCAGCGTAAAATGGTGCTAGGATGTACACCATTCACATTACTTGACAGATCCTGAGTGTCTATGACAATTAGTTATTGAGTGGTTACTTAATGCTTTTATTTTGCTATTGTTGTTTTTTTGTTGTTGTTTTATAACAAAATATAGTATATTTTTACAAGTTAGGTATTGTGTTAGCATAACTGATGTTATACTTTAACAATAATAACAGCAAATGTAATATGTAATATTCATTCATTCATTTTCTTTTCGGCTTAGTCCCTTTATTAATCCGGGGTCGCCACAGCGGAATGAACCGCCAACTTATCCAGCATTTGTTTTACGCAGCGGATGCCCTTCCAGCCACAACCCATCTCTGGGAAACACATCTATACATTCTCATTCACACACATACACTATGGACAATTTAGCTTACCCAATTCACCTGTACCGCATGTCTTTGGACTGTGGGGGAAACCGGAGCACCCGGAGGAAACCCACGCAACCACGGGGAGAACATGCAAACTCCACACAGAAATGCCAACTGGCCCAGCCGGGGATCGAACCAGCGACCTTCTTGCTGTGAGGCGAACGTGCTACTCACTACGCCACCGTGGCGCCCCTATATGTAATATTAATAAATATATTAAAGCATTCAGTGTCTTTGCTGTATTTCAATTATAATCAACTTTTTGCATGCATAAAGTGTTCAAATATATTTATATATAAAAGTTTGTGATCAAGAGTTTAGATTCTATTTTAAGTGCTGACAATTATTGTTTCATGTTTCTTTGTTCAAATAATATGACAAAAGTCTTGTCTTCGATCCCAGTTGTAAGAGCAACAAATAATAACTTGACTTCTACAGTGGTTGATCATTTGGAAAAGTGGCAGAAGGTAGATTTTTCTGATGAATCATCTGTTGAACTGCATCCCAATCATCACAAATACTGCAGAAGACCTACTGGAGCCCACATGGACCCAAGATTCTCACAGAAAGGAGTCAAGTTTGGTGAAGGAAAAATCATGGTTTGGGGTTACATTCAGTATGGGGGCGTGCAAGAAATCTGCAGAGTGGATGGCAACATCAACAGCCTGAGATATCAAGACATTTGTGCTGCCCATTACATTCTAAAGTACAGGAGAGGGCAAATTCTCCAGCAGTAGAGGACTCCTTCTTATACTTTAGCCTCCACATCAAAGTTCCTGAAAGCGAAGAAGGTCAAGGTGCTTGAGAATTGTCCAGCCCAGTCACCAGACATGCACTTTATTGAGCATGTCTGGGGTAAGATGAAGGATGAGGCACTAAAGATAAATCCAAAGAATCTTGATGAACTCTGAGAGTCCTGCAAGAACGCTTTCTTTGCCATTTCAGAAGACTATAAATAAGTTATTGGAGTCATTGCAGAGATGTATGGATGCAGTCCTCCAAGCTCATGGAAGTCATACACAATATTAATTATTTTTCCACTACACCACAACTTTATGTTCTATACAGTACATTATTTCTGTTAAGTGACAAGACTTTGGTCTAAGCAGAGTCAGACCTTACTGTCCTTAAATAACTACTGTTACCTTAAATAATTTTTAAAAAATCAAGGCATGATCATATTTTATTTTACCAAAATAAGCGTAATCTAGAGGCCTTTGTCTTTCACATAAGCCATTTCTGATACCAAATGATCAACTAGAAGTCAATTTCTTATTTGTTTTTCCTAAAACTTGGGCATCAAGACTTTTGTCAGTAAATGTAGTTTACACCATTTCCTCCCCGCATAAAATTGTATACTATTTTATGTACTTTTTGGGGGCTTGGGAGTCTCCAGGGCTTAATTTGTGCCAGAACACTCCAAATCTGGCACCTCTGAAATCTGATCCAGCAACTGCCCTCCTCCCTCGTCTGCTGTTCACTTTCACTTTCTTCCGCGACACTCCAAAACTTTTCACTTTCGTCCGCAACAATCCCAACCCTCAAAACCCCCCACACCACCCCGCTCACCATTTTCGTGCGCAACACCTCTCCATCCTCAGGTAACATGCTGGATATGTTTCCCCGATCTGTTTCGAGACCTTGCGATTCACAATTTAAGCAATGGGAGGATAGATAGATAGATAGATAGATAGATAGATAGATAGATAGATAGATAGATAGATAGATAGATAGATAGATAGATAGATAGATAGATAGATAGATAGATAGATAGATAGACAGAAAGACATTACTCAGTAATTAAATTAACTACGTACAATCAAAATTTATATTGTTCCACAGTGTCATTACAATTATAGTTTACTATCTTGTCTGCATTGTTGTGAACAGCCCTTAAATGCTGATTAATTTGCAGATTATGTTTTCTGATGATATTTGAAAAAAATCTCAGTGTTTTTTTCTAGACTTCAGGAATCACCAAGGGAACAAAACCGCTCAAACTAAATCTCTGAAATCCACGAGGGAAAAACAAGACAGAAAAAGGCTGTCCATCACACCGCTGTCCCACAAAAAGAAGACAAAGGAGCTCCCTGACAAATCACAGTGTGTCAGACAACACAAACCTGTCAAATTACAAAACAACAAAATAAAAGTTTCAGCCAACAGAGAGAGACAGAAAGAAAGATGGAAGAAGGGAAAAAAAAACGCAAGCAAACAAGAGCTGTGAGCCGCTGTGTGTTTGACCTTGACAGAAGTGAGCTTGTCTGATGAGATTTCATACTCCTCAGCAGTAGACGAGAGGATCGTCTTCCGTGGCTTAACACGCTATCGTTCCAGCGCTCTCACCCATCAGGCTTTTATTGATTTTCTTTCTTTTTAATCAGTCGCTTTTATCAGACGGAATCGTGCTGTACATCAAATATGAAATATTCATGGAAGCAGTGGGGGTCTGTCTGTAAATAAATGCTTGAATAATAACCACTTACAAACCAACCATGCAAACACACACATACGCTTTGGCACTGTGCTGACACTGAAACACCACTTACAGACCACAACTGTCCATTCACCCAAACGCACACACAAATGTAGATTTTGATGGTTTATGAGGACTTTATGGTGGCCGAGAGACCCTAACGTGCTGAATTTTAAGAAAACATATGCAATTACAAAAAAAAAACAAAAAAAAAAATACGCCAGCAAATTCAGAAAAGATCCTCAACAGTTTGACAGCATACATATTACAAACTAAGGAAGTACCTGCATTTTTTTCACAACACATGCAAGTAGCACGGAACACAACAGAAATGTTTAAAGGGGATCCTAAAACTTGACGGACCTAGCTGTTTAGGTTATGGTTATTGAGGCTAATTAAATACAAAAGACATGGGAATGGTGTAATCAGGATGTTAAAATAGACTTATGCACTATGTACTGATGCACTTACACACTCAATGGCATAGTAAAGGGGTCTCAAACTCAAATACCAGTTACTGACAATTCATAGGAGGGCTGCTTTAACATTCAAGCACAAACACAAAAGTGGAAACCTGATGTAATTGATGCACTCAGACATTCTTCCACAGAGTATATGCAGTCAAAGCTCCTTTTTGTACATATTGTACATATGGAAGGGGCAGGTGCTTTGACATAGGCTCATTATGAAAACGTAGCCCTATAAACGTTTTTGGAGAACGCAAATTATGTAGCCATAGGTACGTATGGCTGCATTTCCAGCCTGATCTCACGAGAAAACGTAAGTATTTTTTTGTTTTGCCAGTTTAGTGTTCAGTCGTATGAAAATGCACGATTTAAAAAAGGAGGCGTGGCATCCAACTCCCCCAAAATTGTCATATTTACACCACTATAATAACATTTAAGCCATGGGGATGTGTTTGTACAACACAATACACAATACATTATAATCAATTGCCCCTTGAATATTTTCAAAAATACAGCTTTAGTAAAAAAAGAGCACTTATAGACATATATTTTTATTATTATTATTATTATTATTATTATTATTATTATTAGATATTTCAACTTTTAAATCATCCCCAGAATAATCTGCATGTACGTTACTTTCGACCGCATGCTGAGAGAAACCGAAAGCATCCAGTATAGTATAGTACCATAAATGTCGAGTGTTTGAAACCCTTGGTGTAGTATATGAGTGTAGTGTCGTCCCAACTTTTTTTTACTAAGCGGAAGTTCAAACATTGATGAAGTCATCAATGAATGACTCCCTGATGAAGTTTGACGGTTGCCAAATTAGTGTAAATAAATGCCTAAGCTACCAAATAATACCTGAGTATAACCACATTCATCATCGGGAGGCGCTATAATCACTCTCGTAGAAGAATTTAGCTTTCACAATCCAAAATAAATAAAGTTATCCAACATCAGTGCCTGAAAGCTCTGCCCGTTCCGCCACATAAGCAAAGCAGCGGCCGTTAAGTGCAAGTGTCCAACAATCCACGCTTCATTTGAATAAGTGTGCAATCCGGGTATTTAAAGTGCACATCACAAAACAAAAACTTATATATATATATATATA
>CAIGQQ010004833.1:321366-353953 GCA_903798035.1 Danio albolineatus | reverse complement strand
ATATATATATATATATATATATATATAAATACCCTAATGTGTAACAAAGAAAGTTCATTAAGATGAGTGTCCATATAAACACAGACATTGCTTACTTCCACGTATTGAGTTCATCCCAGGCATCACTTGTCAGTCCTGGACAGGTCCGCCTCCCCAGTGACTTTTGTGCAGATTAATTAGCATACTAATCAAATATTCATGATCCGCCAGTGGACAGGCTGAGTTAAAACCGACTATTTGACATGACAGTGAACATGGCGGTCCTCATTAGAAATTTACAATGCAAAGGATGTGTAATATTTATAAAGGGCAATAGAGACGCGCAGAAGAAAAGGCTTTAGCCATCAACATCTGTCTCAGTGTCTTAGTTGTGTTTCATTGAGCGAGGCAGAAACGAACTGTGTCTGAAAGGCAACTGACTTCACTATTGTGGAAATACAAATAAAGGAAGAAAGAAAACCTCCATCACACACACACAATAATGATGCTGTAGGAAAATGTGTTTTTGATGCTTGTAGGGAAATATAATGGACAACATCATGAGTATAGTAATGAGGAAACAAGTGTGCTTTAGCAGTGTGTCCCTTTTACAGCATGACTTCATCTTGTGACATCAAATGCTGTTTAAATGTCTGTGTTGAGCAGTGACATGCGGGGAGTTTTGTGACTGGAGGCACTGACACGTTCAATGTCCAAAGTATATGTACAAACAAATCCACCTGATATATTTGCCAACTACTGCTTGTGTTTCATATACAGTATCATGTCAGCATTGTTTCTATACGCATGGCAGATAATGGGCCAAGGAAAAATGTCAAATGTATAGCGATTAAATATGCCTCTTAAAAAACACCAAGCTGTATGCTACAGATAACTATTACAAGCGTCTACACACACCACATCGGATGCGCTCTTTTCTCATTCACACACACACACACACACACACAATGTTACTTGTAAATGAAGTCTTGACATGACTTGAATTGCTTTGAAATGATCGCGTTATCTTCTGTCCCATCCTTGGAAGCGAGTCCTTTAGCTCCGGTATTGGTCGTCCATTATTTAATCATGTTTTGATTGAAAGTCCAGTTTTGAGAAATGTCTGATATGATATATTTTTGCAGTCAGAGCAAAACAGACTCCTATTGAACTTTACTGCATTGAAGAAGAGCAACCACTTATGCTGCATTCACACCAGACGCGGGAGGCACATGAAGCGCAAGTGATTTACATGTTAAGTCAATGCAAAGGTGCGAATAGGCATCCTGCAGCACGATGTTTCGCACGGAACGCTCGAGTTTGAACTTCAGTGGACAGTCGCATTGTGTTAAGCAATCAGGAGCTTGCTCTTGTGGGAGTGATTATGACGTAGCGCCTGTTGTTGGTGTCCCGGGAAAATCCTCCTGCCGACACCGACAACAGTTCATCAAACTGGGCTCGGCTCAGTCAGAAGCACCGCTGAAAACCTCCATCATCCAGGTTAAGTTTCTGGAGGAGTTTCATAGAGCTGGGTGCACCTCTAAAAGGATCTAGTGAACTCAGACACAGCTCCAATTGAATTGACGCTGCTCTTTAGCCTTTATAAAGCACATAAACAGTTATTTTCTCTATAAAATCCATGTTAGCCATTTAGCAACTAAGCTAGAGTCACAAGGCCATAGACAGAAGCCCTGGCCATCACGCGAATCCGCCTCTGTTGTGAAGTGAATTTAATGCGCGAATGAAACAAGTAAACTCAAAATGTTCACGTGTCTATTTACGCACGAATAGCTTGATTTCTCCGCGCTTGCCACGTCTGGTGTGAACACAGCATAAGAATAAACGTGAGCTCAAGTGCGCCCTCTTCGTTGCAGCGAGCTACTGCCTGCCTCACCTCATGTTTTTTCATTGAGGCTTTATGTCAGATTTTGACACTAAATAAGTGATAGACATACGTGGAATATATTACATATTATAAGGAAAGTGAGGACATATAATAAAAATATCTAGAATGTATAAAACATTGTAATAAAGCATTACACCGAGTGAGCAGAAGGGGCTGGCTCAAGCCAGTTTGCAAGGGATTGCGCAATCTAACGTGAGGCCCAGCTCGGGCTGCCTCACCTCGCTTCCTATGCTGTAACTGGACAGAAAATATGCAAACACAGCGATTTTGTTCATAAAAATGATTTAAATCATTTGAATCATAGAGAAATTGCATCTATAGCACAGATTAGTGGAAAAATATTGAATCATTAGTATACATCTCATGATGGCAGGTGAGGATGATGACAGGTGAGGCCCTGACTGCGCGTCCCTTGTGTTGAGGTATATTTCAGTTGAACCACACTAGAGTTTGAGGTCTATCTTAAGAGATCCTGGTCGGCATGTTTGGTGCACTTCATGTTCAGATTTAAAAGAATCGGTAACACTTTATAATAACCACATACTATGAATCATGTCATTTAGAAGAGATTTACGAAGTATAAACTGTAGGTCAGGTCACGAAACTGGATGAAGTTGAGTTGACATACAAAGTAACTAATATTACATGCCTGAATGATAAGATATTAATTAATTAATTTTCTTTTCGCATTTTTTAAGCAGCGGATGTCCTTCCAGCTGCAACCCGTCACTGGGAAACACCCATAAACACTCATTCACACACATACACTATGGACAATTTAGCTCACCCAATTAACCTATACCACATGTGTTTGGACACAGTAGGCACTATTAAAGAGAAAGTTAATGGATACAATGGAAATTTACATACTATTTACTCACCATCATGTAGTCCCAAACCTTTATTTCTTTTTTTCTGTTGAACACAACATATGTCACAACATATGTTGAAGAAAGCTGAAAACCTGTAATCACAATAATAAAATAAATACTATGAAAGACAATAGTTACAGGTTTCCAGCTGTCTTCAGAATATCTTTGGGTTCAGCAGAAAAGAAACTGAAAAAATTAAGTCTAATAGGTGTTTTAAAAAGTGAGGGATGAGTAAATGTCAGCAGAATTTATTTTTTTTGGTGAACTATCTCTTTAAAAACATACAACAGCATAGATTCACTATAGGTTTGACTATACTGTAGCTTTGGAAGATCTGATCACAGATGACATGCGCAGCTGGTCGAAATAAGACATCATTCTATTGTGACAAGAAATCAGTCAGGAGGAGATTGTGTTTTAAATTGCGTTTACAAACTGCAGCTGTCGGTAATACATCTTATCATGAGCAACATGAGCAATGCAAACACATGTATCAATGTATAAATCAATCTTGCTCTAAAAGTGGACTATTTCTAATACGTTTTCCAGCACATAATTTTTTATATTACTTTCCTCCTGTCACGATCACCAGCGATCTAACATCCAGAGATCGCTCGTACACACACACATATCACACAAGAACTACAAATCTGCCATGTTCATGGACTACATCTCCATACATGCAACACAGACACACACACACACACACACACACACACACACACACACACACACCTACACACACACACCTGCTCTAAGTCACCACTGATTGCACACACACCACCTGAGGATCGTCAAGGACTGATTACACACACTATTTAATCCACACAGAAACACTCACTGTTGCTGAGTCTTGTTTACTTCATGTGACATTACAACTCGTTTCCTTGGTCTTGGGTTCCCGTGTTTCTACCTTCGCCATGCTAAATCTGTTTATCCCTGCATGCCACCAGCCACTTGAGTCCTCGCCTGTTTTCGATTACGATTCTGGACTTTCCTTATGCATCTGTTTACTCCTGTTGACCATTGCTAACCTTCCTCGCTAATAAACCTGCATTTGCATCCACACCTCAGTTGTCAGTGTCACATTCCTGTGTTACACCTCCAAAGGTAAATCATAAAGAAGAGCCAAAACACTCACAATCAAACTATTTTATGAAACTTTAGTTCATTTAGAGTATGATGTTAATAATAATTGCACTGATCTGTTTTTTAAGTCATAGTTCATCCAAAAGATGTACATTTATATTTAATTCATCTTTGCATATTTATTAAAAAAGAAAAACTGAAATATCACAGGGCGCCACGGTGGCGTAGTGTGTAGCACTTTCGCCTCACAGCAAGAGCTCGAGCCCTGGCTGGGTCAGTTCGCATTTCTGTGTGGAGTTTGCATGTTCTCCCCGTGGTTGTGTGGGTTTCCTCCGGGTGCTCCGGTTTCCCCCACAAGTCCAAAGATATGCGGTACAGGTGAATTTGGTAAGCTAAATTGTCCGTAGTGTATGTGTGTGAATGAGAATGTATGGATGTTTCCCAGAGATAGGTTGCGGCTGGAAGGGCATCCGCTGCATAAAACAAATGCTGGATAAGTTGGCGGTTCATTCCGCTGTGGCGACCCCGGATTAATAAAGGGACTAAGCTGACAAGAAAATGAATGAATGAATGAAATATCATATGGTCCTACACTCTAAAAAAAAAAGGTTCCTTGAGGTTCTATATAGAACCCTGGGGTTCTATACTTGGCCAGTAGAACCTTTTACCCAAAAAATGGTTCTATTTAGAACCCTTTGAGTGCAAAGAACCTTTTTGATTAAAATGGTTCTATAATTTATGATTTATAACATACTTATATAGTAAAGATTATAAACTAATTATAAGCTATAACACAGAGAGACAAAGCTTTTCGAGTCAAAACCTAATAAAATGACCGCTATGGTCAAAAACCTAATCAATGTATGATGGGATTTTTGTTTCATGCAGGTTTGTACATTACCATATAACTAATATTTATATATGCTTAATATTTAACATTTATTATGAATTATTTTGTGAAATAAATAAAATAATCAGTTTATTTAGACTGTTCAGTGTGTTGTTATAGTTTAATAATTTATTTTAAACTAATAATCATGATAACTTCACTCTTAAAAAAATGATGTGTTAAAAATTAACACAAAATATGTGTAACATATGTAAGATGTACATATGTATCTTGTGTTGCTACAGACACATTGTGGGTTAATATTGTGCTTAGCTGTTTACACAATGGCTGTGTTAAACCAAAATCCCTTTCTATAGTGTTTGGTTTTACTACATTTAAGCAGTACACATACTGTATAAAATGCACATTTATTTTACCTGTAGTCAAAGGGCGATGTCTACTGTATTTATGTAATTTAATTATCATGTTGGCAATATAAAATAAGTATTTGAGTATACCTGGGTGAAATGTACGCGCTGTGAACGTGTGTGCGCGCGCTAAGTGCATGCGCAGTGACGTTCGTTTTCAACAATCGCTCCCACGGCCCTGTCGGATATGAAGCTCTCTGCCTCAGGTGGGTGAAATTAATTACAATTCGTCTACGACAGTCAATATTTTTTCCACCTTGCTTAAGAATGTTTTGTGTTTGTTGTCCTAGAAGTTGTTTTTTCTACTATGTTGTCTGTGTATCGTACTACACGGGTGACCTATTAACTCTGTCGCAAGCTAAGTTAACAGTTAACCCATTTGGCGCGATTTTTGTAAACTTGTGTTTGCAGAATTGTTAATAACACGTATCAAGCGGAAGACTTAGCATAGGTTTGTTGTGATTTCGGTAGGAAAGTTAGCGTCACTTTATAATTAACGTGAACGTGAATGTTTTGTATTCGACAGCGCTAACGTAAAGCCTCTGCATCTCTGAACTCGAGGTAACGTTATCTCACGCCGGAGACATTCTATAACGTTACGTAATCATAATGCTATTTAATGATGATGCCCTTTGACAGTAATTTGTATATCAGCCCCGAGACTTAAGGTTAGCTGGGTGCTGCGGACAGACAACAAATGGCGCCTTGGTGTGAGCAAATTCATAAAAAAAATGTCTAAATATGAAAACCTTTATTATAATCAACCTTGCGCGCCATTTTGGGCCACCCGTCTAGTCACACACTATTCAAAATATGCTTTGTATTGTTGTACACTGTTACATGCATTTGTTTTTTCACTGTGCTGTGTATATATGGATTTCTTTCCCTTTTACTTAGATAAAGGAAGTCGAGGAACAAATTACAGTTACTCTAACACTTCTACACCGAGCTCTTGCAACTGCTCATAGATGGAAAGGAAACATGGAGAAAACTATTCACAGTTGGCATGGAGCATGACACATTTTAAATATAATATATTACAAGCAACATCCCTGATTCATCAGAAAGAAGTGTGCATTCATTATGGGTAAATGAATAATGTCTTTCACTTTTAATATTATATAATAGTAAATATTTAAATAAATAAAATTTTTTTGTCATTTCTTAATGTCATTGAACAGATGAAACTCAGACTGGCACCACAAATAGATTGCTGACACTGCTTGAAGAAAATACAATCCTGAGAGAACACGAAGAGACAAAGACGCTGTCTATTTCCTTAAGAAAGGTTATTGATAAAGTTGCTGTCAATGACCTCGTAAAGAAACATGTGAGTATGTTTTTTTTAAGTCAATGTAAGCTGTATTTGTTTGCAAATTAATTACATTAATTTTAATAAGTTATACATTTAAAGAAATGACACATTTAACAAAAATATTTTAAATAAATTTAACAACAGTCTATAGTGGTATCAGTGTTTATTTTATGTTTGTCAATTTGTAAGAGCCATTTGCAACCATTTTTTTTTTATAACTTTTTTTTCAGCTATCCATCGGGTACAGAAAAGCTGCCACTAACAAAGGAAATTGTGTCATTGTTGTCCCCGTTAAGGATTCAGGAGCCAATTGGTGAAAATGAGGAACATGTAAGGATGTTTTTACATTATAAAAGGAATGCAATGTGTATATAAGCTGCTCAAGTGTACTTGACATTAACTTATTTTTGTTTTTGCATCACTAATGTCAGGAGCATTTTTTTGATGGGCCATCACCTACGCATGTACAGTTTGAAATGTTGTCACACAGTGGACACTTCGCTAAGTCCAGATGAAACTGTGCTAAGTGAGTGGTTTACTCTGATTAAGTGGATGCAACCATCACCAGAAAATTCATCAATAAATTGGTAATAGAGATGCTCAACTAAAACAGAACTTTACACTAACATTTGTTTTATAATTGTAACATTAATATGTCTTTGTTATTGTTTTTTTTTTTAGACATTGAATTTTCCAAGCTTGCAGATGGGAAAGAGGATTTGTCTATCCGGAAACGGGAAAGGAACATAATTCCAAATCTCAAGGGAATAGTGTCCTTGGAGAGGAAAAATGACATCAGATACTTGCTGGAGAAGTCTGACAATCAGCATGATGGTATGAACTTCAGCCAAAATGTCTGTTGCCTGTGCACACTTTTGTAAACATAGTTTAAACAAGAAAACTTAATGTAAATTTTAATTTTCAATTTATGATAAAGTAATTATTACAAATAAATATTAATTCATTTTAATAAATTTAATTCTTATTTTGCATGTGACCTGCATCTTCACTTCTTCAAGATGAGCTGTGTTACTCTATGCTGAAGATCCTCATTCATCTTCTTCCACCCACGGCATCTGGGAGAACTGTTGCTAGAAGTAAGTGCTGTGTGAAATCTGCTGTACTGTATCATACCTATGGTATGGTTTTTACTGTGTTAGCTTGTGATAAACAAAATTGTTTTTTAATGCAGCAACATTTTCTAATGGTTTTCATTGTTTCATTTCTAAAGGCTGGTGCCAATGTTCCATCTTTGCTCACTGAATCCATGAAGGGGACCCTGAAGTCAGCTCAGCCACAGTTTGTTTCCATCAGTTCTTTAGGACATGGATGCCGGTATGTAATTGTCAAAGAATGACTCTTTTGCCTCTCCTCCTAATGTTGAAACCATGACCTCTGCTGTGGACAAACTTTTTACATTTTCTGGCTGTGTAATTTTCAGTATCTATCCTCAGTTTTTTTATTTTTTGAGTATGTGACCTATCTTTGACCCAGTCCCCCTGCAAATGATCAAATTATTCCTTAATTGATGGGTAAATTGCAGTCTCTCACCTAAATGAAATAAGCATGCATAAGTGTCTAACATGTTTTTAAAAGGATTTTGTCGAAACATTGGAGTTAATTTGATATTTAAGGGAAGTACATGCACTCTGATAGTCGCAACACTTGAGAATAAGTTTGATAATTAATATGTTGATGGCAGGTTCAGTTCAATACATTTTATGTCAAAGGTAGATTAATTCTGTGATATAAATTCATATTTACACACTCTAAAATGCTGTCTTCCTACCTCAGATTGTGATGGACCTGGAATGCGACACCAGATATTCATAAGTCAAGAACCGAATAAAACACCCTTTTCCAGAGTACAGATTATGGAGGGGTTTGCAGAACTAATGGAGCAGTTTTTTTCTTCTTGGAGTGCCACAGCTTGTGAGTAAACACTGTTACATTGTGTGCCAAATCGTTTTGAGTTCAATTTTAATGAACAAGTTTAATGAACTTGTATTGCTGAAAATGTGTTATTTGGAAACTTACACATGAAGTAAACAAAATGTTTTTTTTGCATTTAGGATGCTGAAAACTTGGTGAAGTACACAGAAACATCATTAAAACAAATGGCCAGCAGAGTTAACTGCAGAAGGTAACTACACCCTTTATTACATCCCATATCCTCCAAACACACTCACACACACTTTAATTTTATTGATTATAACTGTAATTCTATTTGATGACATGTTAATTGGTTAAAAGTACTCAACATTAAAATATTGTTTTACAGAAATCCAAAGGTCCTACACCAACCAGGATTCAACAGCTCTCCTGATTTCACCTACTGTAGGCTTGACATGTCAGTATTACATTGGACAACACTCACTCGCTACCCTTCGACTTCCTCATTTATCAGAGGCACCACAGTGGAGTGAATCACCAATTCATCTGCCCTTTCCAGCCACAACCCAGCACTTGGAAACACCCATATTCTCTTACATCTACACACATTCACTCACTATGGCCAATTCACCTATACCGTACACATGCTTTTGCACTGTGGGGTCAACCGAAGCACCCAGAAGAAACCCACAAGAACACTGGGAGAACTTGGAAACTCCACACAGAAAATGCCAACTGGCCCAGTCGGGACTCGAACCAGTGACCTGCTTGCTGTGAGATTAAAAATTATGTATAAAAATGGATGTTGTTATGACCAATACATGCAGGTACCATCCACTTTTGATTGTTTGTGTATTGTTTCAATCTGCATTGTGATATATTTCTCTTCCGTTTTGAGATGTGTGAAAGTGAAGTACTGTATTTGCTCAAACAGTAAAAAAGCTTATAAAAGTTAAATCATTACAATTACATTGTTGATAATACAATTTTAAGTACACTCTAAAAAAAAAAGGTTCTTCAGTGGTTCTTCAGTAGTTCTTTACGATATTTGAGGTGCTATTTAGCACTTTTACTGTGTAAAGAACTTTTAAAGCACCATGAAGGTTCTTCAGTGGTTCTTCAGTGGTTCTTTAAGGTGGTCAGGGTGCTATATAGCACTTTTACTGTGTAATGAATCTTTAAAGCAACATAAAGGTTTTTCAGTGGTTCTTTGGGGGTTTAAAGTGCTATATAGCACCACTACTACTGGTAAGCACTTGTTCTTATAGCTAATTCTCACAACTTTTATGCTGGTTTTATTTGCAGAAAGGGTAAAGTAACATTATGAGCACCTTAAAATATAGGTGCTATATAGCACCATTTGACATAAGTACTATATAGCACCTATTTTTTTAAGGTGCTGTATAGCACCAAAAAAGGTTCCCCCCTCGTTACGACCAAAGAACCAGTTTTGGTGCTATTTATCACCTTTTTTTTTTAGAGTGTATTATTTAAAAAATATTTTGTATAATGGATTGAATAAATTTAAACAATTTGAATTGTCTGGATTGGTTTTATTTTTTTTTATTATTCATTAATAAGTAGCAATAATTCATTAATAAAAAGAACCCTTAAATGGTTCTAAATAGAACCATCTAACTAGAATTCAACGAACCATTTGGGGTTCTATTTAATGAACCCTTAAAATGGTTCTATATAGAACCTTTTTGGGGTTCCATATATGAAGCGCTTGATAGAACCATTTTTGGTTCTATATAGAACCGTTTGTTTTAAGAGTGTAAGTATTCAGACCCTTTGCTGTGTTGCGTTCGCAAGTCGGTTTGTGTCCGTTTTCCCCATGTGCTCTCTCTCTTCTCCCACTTTTGCTCATGTCACAGGTCCCACCCTAATTACATCTGCGACATCACCGGGGATTGGCTCGAGTGATGTCTGGCTTCTTTTAAAAAGTGGAACGGTCGGGGAGAGCGGAGAGGGAGTTGGTTGGCGTGTAGTTGTGAAATTGTTGTTAGAAAAATATCATTGTTTGTGATACTTGTTGGTTGTGTATTCCTGTGTTGTGTGTAATTTTGGTTTTAGTGTTATTGTGATCCCTCCAGTGTTTCTCTGCCCTTTGTTTGTTAATATCACTGTAAAAATATTGTATAGATGTTTCGAAGCAGTAGGGGTTGGATTCCACACTTTTTCTTTATTGTACATCAGGGCTATTCAATTGGCGGCCTGAGGGCTAAACAAGGCCCCGAGGCAATTTTTTTCCGGCCCCCCAAATAGTGCGATCAAGGCATCAAAAATAATTTTAGTTCAGTCAAAAAACAGCCACTATAGTTATAAAGTGATGTCCGTCTGTTCAATACAGCACGAGCTGCAGTGGAAGGCTGCGCAGAGAGTGAGTCACCTGACATTAGAAGCGAGTGGCGCGAGCAGCCGAAAACATTTGGATATGTTTGTAGAAAAGGCCTTTTGTACAATGCAATGATATCGTTAATAGGGATGCAATGATTAGCCAATTTCACCATTAATCGCGCTTAAATTCATTACGGTTAAGTAATCGTAAAGTCTTTTCAACGCCGCGTTTCTGTTGCACAGAACAAAACTGCTGCAACTAAACAAAAGTTATGCCAACTGTGTGCTAGTTTAAAGTTCCAAGCCTATACCGAGGCTAATACGCCGTACATCGGATTAACATTAGCAGCAGGCCATTCACATATCACGTCTTTTCCGCAAGCAATTTCATTATTTCGATTAGAGACGTGCGCGCATGGCTCACAAGCGGACCTCCAAGCGCACGCAGTAGAAATTATCTCAGGCTGTAGAGCTGAGAGTTGTGCGTGGCTTTCAGTGCAAATGTAAACAAAAGATACGTTAGACGAATTATCACAAATTATTAAAATTATTAAATGTATATGAACGCAGATAATAACAACAGTTCATTTAAATTCTTAGTGAATACATAGCTTAAACTAACATCAGACAAATACTATTTTTTTATTTATTTTTATTTTTATTTATTTATTCATTGTTCTGTCATTTATTTTGATTGTAAAATTATCACTCATGTTTAGATCATAAACTTTCTCATTTATTTTTAAGTTCAAAGAGAGAAAGGAACAATTGTTTCTTTTTGATTAATATGTTGTGCTCTTAGGTTCCTAAGAGCACAGTGGCCTCCATAATCCTTAAATGGAAGATGTTTGGGATGACCAGGGCTCTTCCTAGAGCTGTCCGTCTGGCCAATCTGAGCTATCAGGGGAGCAGAACCTTGGTGAGAGAGGTACAGAAGAACCCAAACGTCACTGTAGCTGAGCTCCTGAGATGCAGTCAGGAGATGGGAGAAAGTTGTAGAAAGTCAACCATCACTGCAGCCCTCCACCAGGGCTCGACACCTGAAAGCCCGCAAGGAGTTTGCTCAAATCATCTGAAGATGGTGAAAAATAAAGTTCTCTGGTCTGATGAAACCAAGATAGAACAGGACAAATGGTTGCAATCAAGGGAAAAATGAATGCAGCCAAGTACAGGGTTATCTTAGATGAAAACTTCTCCAGAGTGCTCAGGACCTCAGACTGGGCCGAAGGTTTATTTTCCAACAAAACAATGACTCTAAACCAGGGGTGGAAAAAACTTGATCCTGGAGGGCCAGTGTCCTGCACAGTTTACCTCCAACTCTAATCAAACGCACCTGTTTATAGATTTCTAGTGATCTTGAAGACACTGATTAGCATGTTCGGGTGTGTTTGATTAGTGTTGGAACTAAACTGTGCAGGGCACCGGCCCTCCAGGACTGACTTGAACCCAATTGAGAATAAAATGGCTGTCTACCAATGTTTACCATCCAACCTCACAGATCTGGAGAGGGTCTGCAAGGAGGAATGGCAGAGGATCCCCAAATACAGATCTGAAAAAACAAAAAAGTGTTGCTTCTTTCCCAAAAAAGACTCATGGCTGTGTTAGATCAAAAGGGTGTGTCAACTAAATACTGATCATAGGGTCTGTATACTTAGGACCATGTGGTATTTCAGTTTTTCCTTTTTAATGAATCTGCAAAGATGTCAACAATTCTGTGTTTTTCTCTATATATTGGGTGCTGTGTGTACATTGAGGGTAAAAAAAGAACTTAAATGATTTTAGCTAATGGTTGCAATATAACAAAGACTGAAGGGGTCAAAAACAATCGTTCATGTGGCTCTAAATGGTAATGGTCTAAATAACTGAAGGGAATATATGAGAGTTATGAATATAAGTCATGTGCTCCTTCTTAAATATCTGGTTTTAATTCAGCAACAAACAGATTGACACAAAAAGAAGAGGAAAAAAAAAAAGAACATGACGTTTGTTTTGCAGGCCGAATTCATCTCCTTGGTAAAGAATTGTGGACTGTGGAAATATTTCCCATCTCCACCTTCCTTCCCTCCCATCCATTCTCACTCCCTGTCTATGTGCTTTAAACATAATCCATATGGTTTTAATGACCACAGTGCTTTCCATTGTTTGTGAATGTCAGCCTGTATTGATCAAGTGGACTAAAGCCAGAACATTACTCATCACAAAATACTGCCTTGTTATCACTGAAACTTGGAGAAAAACTGGGCAAACGGAAGAAGGGGAAAATCAGAGAGAAAGATAACAACAAAAAGCAAGTCGAATCATTGTCCAGATGGGTGAAATTAAACCTCTCTGAGTTACAGACAGGTCATTTCACTGATACATAATCTGAGATCACTGCTTCATACTTATTCCAAATGTTAAATGTCAATGACAGGCTAAAACAAAATCTCTAAAATATAATTAATAATTATTATAATGAATGTACAGTATGATCCATTTAAGGCTTATTCACACTAATTATGATAAGCATATAGTGATAATTTAGCTAACTATGGTAGTGTCCACACCAAAGCACAGTAACTATAAATATCCCAACATAGGCTCATTCTGAAAACGTAGTCCTATAAACATTTCTGGAGATCGTGAATTATGTAGGAAGGAAAACAATGGCGTAAAAGTACTGATACAGCACCAGAACTGCACACAAGAAAATGTTAAATTACACATTTTTAAAATTACAAAACAACTGAGAGAAACAACAGCTTCACAGCTACTGTTACTTTACACCACTGGTACAAATGTGGTCTTTGTGCATATTCTGGGATTAATCATGTACAGGTGCATCTCAATGAATTATATTATCATCAAAAAGTTGATTAATTTCAGTAATTCAGTTTAAAAACTGAAACTCATATATAACATAAACTAATTACATTCATAAGACCAACATATTTTCAGTGTTTATTTCTGTCACAATCCCCAGTGATCTAATCCTCGCAGATCACTGGTAAACATGCAGTTCACTAAAAAAAACTATAAATCTGCTGGTAAATGGACTACACGCTCCAGTCACTCACCGTTCACACGCACCTGTTCCGAATTCCACTGATTACGCACACACTCACAGCCGGAGGATTGTCAAGGACTGATTAGATGGACTTTAAATACAGCATGCACACGCACACACACACACAATTTTTGCTGAGTCTTGTTATTGTCACCATCTTGGTCCTGGCTATTCCCTCTAATAACCAGCAGAGACCGTCATCCCAGAGTCTCCCTACATCAGTACTGTGTGAAGTCTTGTTTAGCCTGTAGACAAATCTGAGCGGTTATATCAATACCGGACTACTTGCCTGTTACGACCTGCCTGCACTTTTGATTGTGAGTGTTTTCTGCCTGCCCTGAACCTAGCCTGTCTCATCGCTTAAGATCCTTAGCTGCCTGCCTAGACCTCTGCCTGGTATCCGTGTTGCCTTGACCATTGCTCTGCCTGTCCACGCTCATATTTGCATTGCTGTTTCTGGCGATTACTGAATAAAGCTTGCAAATGGATTCCACAACCCTCTGTGTCTGCTTTACTGTTATACTGTTTGTGAGCATTACAATGCGGATTCTCTTGCCTTGCTTTGCCGTTTCGACCCTCACCTTGTTTGTTTATGTTGCCTGCCTGTACTGACTATTCACCTGTGTTTTGACCACGTCTCTGGATTCCCCGTATACATGATGGCGCTCACTGACAGTATAGAGTCCACTTCACTATACTAGGACGTTAAGACCCACACAGACCGCAGGTTGAGCGCCCCCTGTTGGCCTCACTAACACCACTTCCAGCAGCAACCTAGCTTTCCCATGTGATCTCCCATCCAGGTACTGACCAGGCACAGTGCAATTTCATTTCATTTTGATGATTATGGCTTACAGCTAATGAAACCCCAAAATCCAGTATCTCAGACCACTAGAACATTACTTAAGTCCACTTTTCACACTTATTTAACACAGAAATTAAGTATGATCATGTACAGCCACCATCCAATACTTGGTCAGAGCTCTTCTGCGTTTCACAGATTCACATTTGTAGTTTGCGGTTGTAGTATTCGTTTACAGATGCCACATCTTATGACATGACATAGATTTTTCTTTTTTTTAAATATGTGTCAAATATGTTTAAATAAAATGTCCAGGTGAAATACCTGCGCTCTTACAAATGCATTGTTCCCTCTAAAGGCAGTCATACTATTTCGGCTCTACCAAACAATCTTTCTTTCTCTTCCTGTCTCACGGTTTTGATCCAGCAGTGACTCTATGTCCATGAATGCCGGCTATCAGAAATTAATTTCCCTCAGGCCTCCAGGGATTTCGCAGCCAGTGTTCGGTGACAGAATAACCTTTAGATCTGTATGCTAATCAGGCCAGGACCCACACAGCTACTGTTAACAAGGCTTATGGCAGAAACACACCTTTAGAAATAATTACTCCCAAATAATTATACCATGAATCAATCTCCATATCCTCCCAATTCATTGCCTATTACGACGCATGCTAATAATATATTCATATTTTATAGGTGACAGCAGATGGTGACCACTCAAAGTTAAAATATAAAATAAGACATTGATCTTGTGACATACATTATTAAATGTTAGTTAAAATTCATCCATCCATTTTTAAATACACAACACATGATACATATCACCACCCCACCAAAACAAGGTGTTTATGAATCTGTTCAATGAAAATATGTCCATCACAATCAACCAATCAATCAGTGGGTCATTTTAGGTAGGTATCAGGAATTAAAAACGAATGAATAAACTATTTAGTTTAAATTCATTTGTTCATTAATCGGTTGCAGATTCTGATCGATTTATCCGTTAGCTTGTTCATTCATTTCGTTTGCTCATTGGTCTGTTCATTCATGCATGAATGTGCTCCACGCATCTCCTATATATACACTATGAATTGCAGCTACGCTAATTATTTTCTTTGTTCTCTATTTCCAACTGGGGATACTCATCCCCAGGCCCCCAAAGACTATGCATCGCCACGGATGCGATCCAAGACCCGTGACGAGACGATTTCAAGGCTCCATAATCCTGGACCTCGCTGTATCCTGAGCAGCTGCTTGGCGGAGTAGCAAGCAAGAGACGGATTCCTGTGACCCTCCAAGGACAGACGAGCCTCGAGTTCTCCACCCTCTGGAGCCTAGACTGCAGCTAGAGCTGCGCACCGATGGATTACTCTTCTGTGTTTGGACTCTAAGTAGTGAATGTTAAACAACACTGAACTGAACTGAACTCAAACATTAATAACTAAACTGACATTTTCAATTTACTACAACTTTCTATGTGAAGCTGCTTTGACACAATCCACATTGTAAAAGCGCAATACAAATAAAGGTTAATTAAATCTTTACAGAATCTGTAAACTGACAGCCACACGGTGACCGCAGTGAAGTTCAGCTCTGACGAGGTGCTTTTATTTAGCCTGTAGATTTTTTTTACATAGTTCCATTACTTAAAATTTCATTATTTTTTAAAATTATTCATAGTTTATATATAAAATGAATGCTAGCTTGTTCAGCTGTTATCATTATGCAAGGATCATATTTCCTATTCGATTTATTCTTCAGTAGCCTATCGATTCATTAATAATGTATTTTATAAACGGATTGTTCATAAGGACTAAGCTATTAATATATATTGGATTAATTAATACATTAAGACATTGAAGTTAGGACAACATCAGGTAGGACAACAAACTACATCCATGTAGTGAATTACTGTTGAGTGGTATCGGTGCGTGGTATCGGCCCTTCATTTACGAAACGAGTTTGAGTATTTCAACCAAGTATCGACCCGATACCCGATACTGGTACCAATACCCTAGTCGGTTTATTCATTTGTTAACTGGTTTCAGAGACTGACTGATTTGTTTGTTCATTTGTCCATTCATTTACTCATTCGTTAACTGGTTGCAAAGGCTGATTGATTTATTTGTTAGTTTGTTTGTTTGTTAATTTGTCCATTCATTCGTTGACTGGTTGCAGAGTCTGATTGATTTTTTTGTTTGTTTGTTTGTTTGTTCATTTATTCATTTGTTAAATTGTCCATTCATTTATTTGTTGACTGCTTGCAGAATCTGATTGATTCATTCATTAGATTGTTTGCTCGTTTGTTCATTTGGTCGTCCATTTGTTTGTTGACTGGTTGCAGAGTCTGATTTAATCATTCATTAGTTTGTTTATTTGTTCATTCATTTGTCCGTTTATTCATTTGTTGACTGGTTGCAGAGACTGACTAATTTGTTCATTTGTCCATTCATTTATTCATACGCTAACTGGATGCAGAGTTTGATTGATTTATTTGTTGGTTTGTTTGTTTGTTCATTTGTCCGTTCATCCGTTTGTTAGTCTGATTGATTTGTTCAATCATTCGTTCATCTGTTTTTGTTTGTTCATCTTTCATTCATTTATTAGTTTGTTTGTTCATTTGTCCATTCATTTGTCCATTTATTCATTGACAGGTTGCAGAGTCTGATTGATTTGTCTGTTCATTTGCTTGTTGACTGGTTGCAGTCTGATTTATTTGTTTGTTCGGTGGTTCATAAATAAATTAATGCATCCGTTCATTTATCTCTATAGCTGTGAAGTGAAAATCAGCTCAAATAGTATCTGTATCAATAATTACATTTACATCCAATAATTTTGGTCTAGTGGAATTAATATATTTATATATTATTTCATGCATATGAACAGCAAAGCATTTCTCTATGCATGTGCAAATGTTCCTTCCATGAAAGTAAAACAAAAATGGTCTGGAAAGAATGTCAGATGTCAGATTTGTTAAGCGAGGCTTGACTGCCGTTTCTCTTTGTCAGACTGTATGATCCAGCATGAGCAGCAGAAGTGTTGGGGCCCCTGGGGTCCAGCAAGGAAAGGAGAGGGACAGAATTGAGAGGACGTCCTTGAGAACCACACAGCTGTGGAAAACACACTCACATCCAAATCTCATTAGGTTTAACTATCACCACCCACATCAGGGGGATAAAAAGGAAGAAAGTATTATTGTTTTACTGCTAAAAAATTTTATTTACTCATAATTCCTTCTGTATGTGTGTGTGAATGGGAGAATATGGACTCATGCAGGTCAAAACACATAAGGTACCAAATGTTCACTTTGCCCACAGAGCGCTGCCAACGAGACTAAATGGTACAGAATGTATAAGTTCAGTGTAAAGGCCACTGAAAATGACCATACAGAACAAGTGCACATCCATAAATCACTTCACACTCCAGTTTGGCTGAAATAAATGTGGAGAAATAGAAAGAGAACCCATACTCCAGTGTTTCTAAGCTTTGTTCACCTCAAATAGGTGCTCCACACTGGTTTGTGAATTTAAAGCACCTTTAAAATGAGAAAGCACAATATTTTGCTTTATTTGCAACTTCAATTAAGCTTCACCGAGCATTCCTTACAGACACAATACACATACACTATTTGTCATACAGTATATCGTTTCAATTACAAAGTATATGTTTCTCAATATATTCTATTGAAATATATTCTACAGTAAATATTTTCACAGCAAGAATGTGCCAATTCGAGCCTCAGCTGGGCATTTCTGTGTGGAGTTTGCATGTTCTCTATGTGTTTGCGCAGTCCAAAGACTTGTGGTATTGGTGAATCAGGTAAGCAAAATTGTCCGTAGTGTATGTGTGTAAATGAGTGTGTCCAAGTGATGGGTTGCGCTGGAAGGGCATCCGCTGCGTGAAACATATGCTAAATTAGTTGTCGATTCATTCCACTGTGGCGACCCCAGATTAATAAAGGGACTAAGCCGAAAAGAAAATGAATGAATGAATGAACGAATAAATGTATACATTTTGATTTCCTTACAAAGCTAAACTTTCAGCATTGTTACATCTTAAATGAGACATGATCAGTGATAGGAACAATGGTGCTATAAATAAATGCTGTGACTAACAGTGATACTTTTTTCAGTAATGAGTAATCAAATCAATTACTGTTTCCCTCATTACAACTGACAATAAAACACACATTACTATAATTGAGAACACTGAAGTGGTTTTAATGCAAGCATAGTCTCTCAGCCATATACCTCTTTCTCAGGGGTGTATTTGTGTGTTTGGGGCTTGAGTGGGACACATAACCAACCAGGGATGATGATTGGTGTGTCTGTGAATGTAGTTTAACTGAGAAAGTGATGATTGGCTTAGATAGAGTACATTTCCAGGGTTCGCCAATTAGAGGCAGAGTAGGGCGGATGGTCAGTTGCATACTCCAATGACCTGGGGTCCGTTCTTCGTACGTGGATTACTCAATTAGCTGGATTTGGTTATTGACAATTTGACCCGATCCGGGATCATTTTGTTCTTCAAAACTCATCCGAGAGTTGTTGTCACAGCAACAGTTCTCATAGCTCAAACCTGCTCTGGAGAAGGCTCTTTTCATATAAACAGGATTAGATCGGGTCATTTCAAGCAGAGGAAAAACTGAAAGTATGTACCGAATGCTGATATTACTGAATGCTAGTGGACCTATTATGGGTTTTTAAAAATGAGCTTCCATGCTTTCCATGTGACACAGCACTAAGTGATTGAAAACCTCCAGCTGAGGTTTAAATGTGAAAGTGCTATTGCTTCTTTAGTGAAATAGTTGACTCAGAGTTGAAGAAATGAATCGAGTTGGGTTCGGATCGCATAGATGTCGACACGGTACATCACCAAAAATGTACTTCCAGTTCCAGTAAAATGTGAATGCGCTTTGTCTTCAGACACTAGCAGAGGCGCAGGGCATCACAGGACTGATCATGACGCGAAGATGACGATCAGTGATAGATGGAGATTCAGCTGAGGGGAATAAAGGGTTAAAGTTAATTTTCACAACAATACCACAGTATAGCCGACATAGAGCTGTGTTTGCTCCTGTCATTTTTCTGATGATTGATACAATAACCTACGATGCAGCGCGGGATTCGCCGGCTGTTTGCTATGGAAGGGGCAGCAGAAACTATGGGACTTGTCAGACTTTGACAGGGACTTTGTCGGTAACTTTTACAGTTGAAATGGACCAGTTTCTTCTTCCTCCGGATCATAAAATGTAAGTATGATTAAAATTGTTGCCTCATTTTGTAAAGTTGGTAAAATATGCATTTAATTGTTTTATAAGTTATCGCCCTGCACTGCTTGTAATCAAGTATCTATTATAGATCAGTGCTTACTGTATCTCTCAGGATACATCTTTATGGGGCTGTTCATATATTGCGTCCAAAACCACGATAAAAACGTGACGCTTCTTCCTTTACTGATTTAAATGCATTTCTATACTCGTGATCCTCTGCTGTTTGCCTCTGCTACACTGGCGGCACGGTCAATTTTCAAAATAGTTAAACTTTTGCCACAATGTAGATAATGCTGAATGTGTGTCTGCATTACTTTGGATTAGGGTTAAGAGTAAAGTAATATTCTGGTGTTTAACTGCATTGCTTTATTGCATTCCTGCATTGGGCTCTCACATACTCTCTGCTACTTTATACTGTAGCCATGGTGGGCATTCCTCTCAGTCTCGCGCTGAATGCAGTCGACCGATCACAACAGACTGGGTCATTGTTCCAATCAGCGCAGATTAGTTTCGTGCTAAAGAGGGGTTTGGGAACAAATGAATCACTGAACAAATCATATGGGAGGTAATTAAAAAAATAAATAAATGCAAGACAATGAAAGTGTTTTTTGACCCACTAATATCAGCCTGTTGACGGAGACCCTCAAAACCAAAATATTACCTTTTAATGCAAAATAGGGGCTCTTTAATGAAACCCACCATATCCTAACACAACTTCTTCCGTCATCATTGTAATTTATGGGAAAGCCTAAATGCTTTCATACATGTGATTTGAATGACCCGAGAGGCGATCTTTCTGTGATCATTACAAATTTAGGATCTTTCAACAAATAAAAAAAAAATATTAATCAGCGGGCCACGTGTGTTCTGAACCGTGGGTTGTGATCAGTACAAATCAACAGTGTTCCGCTACACCCCTAATTGTCCCACAACAATATTAAAATAGTGTAGATTAGTGTACAATGTTTTATATTTATTTAGTCATTTGACAAATGTTTTTTTTTTTTTTTAAGTAACACAATAGTTACTGGTCACACTTTATTTTGATGGTCCGTTTGTTGAATTTAAGTTACATTGCATCTACATGTCAACTAATTCTCATCAGATTATAAGTAGACTGTTAGTAAGTTGGACTCTAACTGTAAGTTGACATGTACTTGCAAAGTTTCTTATAGTCAGTTAAATGTCTGTTGAATGTCAGTATCAACAGATATTAAGCAGACAATCTACTAATACTCAAATGGACCATCAAAATAAAGTGTTACCCAGTTACTTTCCCTCATAAGTAGTAACTTTTATAATTATGTAACTAGTTAGAAGTAATTAGTAGCTAATTACACTTTTAAAGAGTATTTCTTTCAAAAATCATCTTTCTATATTTTCCTGCATATTTGCTGACAAATAATTAAAGAAAAAAGAAAAGACAGACAGACTGACTGACTCCAAACTTTCAAACAGCATATACAGATGTACATGGGACACATATACACAGAATAAACTGACATTAAATTAAAAAAAAACACATTAAACTGCACATGCAGTGTGCACACTATGTCTTTGCCAGTTCTTAAAGTCAGGATAAAACACTGGCAAACTGCAGAAAAGAAGTGAACAGCTGGGAGGAAAGAAGCTTGTCTTTCCTCATCAGGTTTATATTGTGTGTGTGTCTGTGAGAGAGAGAGGGATACGTCTCATTACACAGATGGCTGTTTAAGAAATAACACACCTGTGTAAGCATTTTAAAGTGGATGAGTTTGCTTGTGAGCATGCAAGTGTGTTTATTATCTATTTGTGTCGGAATCCCGTTTGGTCCACTGACTTGAGAAATGCTCATGAGAGCTCGATAATTTACAAGAACAGGTGTGTGTGTGTGTGTGTGTGTGTACGTGTGTGTGTGTTTTCGGTGGGTGGTAAGTGCTATATATTGAATATGCACAGTGAAGAATTATTTGGCACAGAGTTTAGATATGACTCCTTTTCCAGCATCACCCATCCCCACTGAGGACTTGAAAATGTCAAAAACATGTTTTTGTTGTTATTTGTACTATAAATACTGCAATTAAAAAAAATCCTAATTTTGTTTGAAAGCCTTCAGTGTAGGTTTACAACCATCCGAAGTCAAAACAAACGCTTTTTGTCCTCATGAAATCAACATTTAAGGCTTAAAGGTGCAGTAGGTGATCAGCCACAATGCTAACATTAGCATAATCCACTTGTTAAGCTGTGATGTATTGGTGACGTATGGAATACTGTTCCCAGGTCCAAGCTGCTACTTATCTGAATTGAGAAAATATTAGTTTATAACCACTTTTTTGTCCTGTCACACATTAAAGTGATTTTTATATACAATCATTGTATACACAACAGCCTCTGGACTTGCTGCATCACAAATACCAAAATTTTAACAATTTATTAAAAATGTATCACTTTCTGGCAATCATATATATCTGGCATGGACATATACTGTATATTGCGATAGCGATTTTCGCAAGTATTACAGCGCTTTGTAAGCGTTTATTATTACTATTTGATGAGCCATTTATTATGATTATACAGTTTGATATAGCCCTTGGACCCGGAAGCTGCTTAGCAGGAGTCACACTTAGCAAGCGGATAGCTTAGAAATTTTTCATCCCTCCCCTACCGTCCAAAGCCACGCCTCCTTAAGGCACAACATGTAAAGCGCAGGGCGCAAAGTCATTAAGGCCGTGTCCAAATCCACTTTTGCTATTTTAAGAACAGAAAAATAGGCTTTTCGCCACGGCGCATGGTCTGACAGGGTTGTGCTTATTCTCTTAATGAGTTATGGGTGTGGTATAAGACTAAACTAATTAGTGTCTCACCTCCCATTACCTTTAAGAGTCAGTTGAGTCTCGCCATGGTGCATTTGCTATTTACATGGCGACTTTGTAAGTAAAAAAAAAAATGTAACACTTCACTAGTGAGACAATAGTTTAACAGATAATCTGCAGCAAGGATGGAAAATGAGCCTCCGCCAATCGGCCTTTACTTTCACTTTCTTTTTCTCTCTTTCGTGGATAAGAAAACGGTGTTGTACGCACAAACATCCGTTAGCCTACATAATTAATTTAGCTTGTTAAGGGCACAGATTTGTTTCAAAAAAATTTCTAAATTCAGATCTAACTTGCAGCAAATGAATAAATGAACAATAATAATGAAGTTTTTCTTAGGATGTAAGAGTTATATCCTAACACGGCTCCTATGTCCCATATGGTCCAAAACCTGACAGGTGGACAAATCTAAGCTTGTTTTAAGTAAAACAAATTTAAATATTCATTCATTCATTTTCCTTTCGGCTTAGTCCCTCTATTAATCTAGGGTCGCCAGAGCGGAATGAACCGCCAACTTATCTAGCATTTGTTTTACACAGCGAATGCCCTTCCAGCTGCAACCCATCTCTGGGAAACATCTATACACACTCATTCACACTCATACACTACGGACAATTTAGCCTACCCAATTCACCTGTACCACATGTCTTTGGACTTGTGGGGAAACCGGAGCACCCGGAGGAAATCGACGCAGCCACGGGGAGAACATGCAAACTCCACAAAGAAATGCCAACTGACCCAGTTGGGGCTTGAACCAGTGACCTTCTTGCTGTGAGGCGAACGTGCTACTCACTACGCCACCGTGGCGCCCCAAATTTAAATATGCATATAATTAATAATAATAACAACATTATACAAAAGCAAATTGTCATGAATAAATTGAAAAAGCACCTGACATGAAGGCATGAAGGCAGTGGTTTTTATAATTATGTAGAAAATAATAATTTGGTCCCACTTTATAATGTCTCTTATACCTGTCAACTTGCATGGTAACTAGATGTGTAAGTAGTATGTAACATACTGGTATATAGTATTTACTTGTGTAATACTGCTGTAATTACACATGTAACAACCCACTGAATAGTATGTGTAAGTTCAAATGTGTAACAGGACATTGGCAACAACACTAAGAAAGTACACATCTTGAACAAGAATTATGTAAGTGCATTGCGTAGCAACAATATGTACTTGCAGGTGTTTTCTTCCACACCTGTTTGCATACCATGTACTTGTGAACATACGCTGCATTAGAAAGTTTGACATTGTGATACCAGTTTATTTACAGTGTAACTCCAAAGGAACACTCAATATAAAGTGTAAAATGGTCACAAATTACTGTGTAACTTGTAAAAATATCTTCTGTCCAACACTTTAAAAACAGTGTACTTATATGGTAACTCCAACGGAACTGTCCACAATATAAAGTGTAAGATGTTCACAAATGACTGTGTAACTTGTAAAAATATCTTCTGTGCAAAACTTTAATAACAGTGTACTTATGGTAACTCCAAAGGAACTGTCCACTCAATATAACATGTAAAATGGTCACAAATTACTGTATAACTAGTAAAAATATTTTCTATGCAATACTTTAATAACAGTGTTCTCACAAGGTAACTCCAAAGGAACGGTCCACTCAATATAAAGTGTAAAATGGTCATAAATTACTTTGTAACTTGTAAAAATATCTTCTGTGCAACACCTTAATAACAGTGTACTTATATGGTAACTCTAAAGGAACTGTCCACTCAATATAACAGGTAAAATGGTCACAAATTACTGTATAACTAGTAAAAAGATCTTCTGTGCAACACTTTATTAACAGTGTACTTATATGGTAACTCCAAAGGAACAGTTCACTCAATATAAAGTGTAAAATGGTCACAAATTACTGTGTAACTTGTAAAAATATCTTCTGTGCAACACTTTAAAAACAGTGTACTTATATGGTAACTCTAAAGGAACTGTCCACTCAATATAGTGTAAAATGGTCACAAACTACTGTGTAACTTGTAATTTTAATTCTTTAATTCCTTTTCATTTGTAAAGATATTTGTGTACTGCTGTACATCCTGTGTGTATTAAGCAATGTGTAAGCGAGGCGCACAACTGATTTGCTCTGTGCTTGACTTCAGACCTGCTTTCAGGCTGTCTATTGCAAAGTCTATTTTAGTACCTCAAAATAGCAACGCGCCAGCAATGTGCCTTAACACACCTCCTTTTAGACCAGAACGCCGATAGGTGCACATATGAGTGCAATTGCATTTGCTATTTAAACAATATGGCGGAAAATGTCAAAATGACCCTTGCGTTGAGCTTAAACTAGCAAATAACATTTGCGTCGCGCCTTGTGCGCCGGGTGTATGATAGGGCCACAGGTCATGCCATTCACCAGTTAGAAAACTCTATGGAGAAACGCATTTTGTCCAGTGTAGTTGTTGACAGTTCAGCAAGTGCCGGAGTTATTTTTCCTCAAAACTGAGGAAAACTATTTAGAAAATATATGTATAATTTTTTTAGAAAAATAATTGGATGTTTTTATAACCAGCATTGTTAGACTATTGAGCAGACACAAATCAACTCTATATTACACACTATGTGAAAAGTAATTTAGTGGGGTGGGGGAGGGGGGAGGGGGGGGCATAATAGGGGCACTTTAAGGGATCCAGGATTGCATTACACACCAGCATGCAGTCAGAGTTATTATAGCTGGCGCTCTGCATGCGTGTTTGTCAGAACAATAAAGCTGTTGGGTGACGTTTGTCCGATCGGCTTGAATCACAACTCTGCAATCAAGTCCCCTAAAAGAGAGCGCTGACACGCAACGCACAAATCATTTACATGCTAAACATTTGACACACAACACAATGGCATCCGCCAGCGTGAGAAATGGGGAGGCTGAGTCATTTAGAGATCAGACGGGGGAAAGAAATTGCATTTTTTTGACACGATCAACCTGAAATTGTTTACCACAATTCATGATTGCCATCCATCCCCACTGGTTCACAAATATGAAACCGGCAAATTAAGTTTAGCCTTCCAAAGCGGGGCAAAAAACAGTTGAGCGTCAGCCACGGTGTGTGACCTCTCTGACACACTGTTAAACCTTAAAACAAGCCAAAATGACAAAGCGCAGTGAATTGTAATGCGGTTTATAACAGCAATCATTGATGGTGCTGTTATGTGAAATATGCATGCTGTCTTCATGCCCATATGAATGAGGCAAACAATGACACACTTCAGCCAAGAAAACTACAGGGGTTACAAAATAATAATGATAATATTTATAACCACACTTCCCTATTTTATTGTTTGCATTAAGAATTGCAAAGATATATAGATGTATATACGGTGCTCAGGATATATGAGTACACCCTTCAGAAATCTCTCTTTTAAATTCATATTTTCAATAGGAAGCTTTACAATATTATGTTTGTGCATATACATTAGTCAGTCCTGAAGCCAAATCTGGAGCTTATCTAGTGAAATAACTTACGATAACAGTCAAAAAACTAGTACAGCCAAAATATATATGTTATAGAAAATTATTAAATACAAACTTAAAAATTAGGAAAAATCAAGAGAAGCAAAAAATGGAAAAAATGTATTTGAAATTTTGAAGGGTTTTAATATTTTTTTGTGTATTATCTTTCAATTTCTGAATATGTTTGGTGACAAAAATATTATTTTATTAAAAATATCTTTAAATGAATCTGTCTCGATTAAAAATGTCACGAAGCCAGGCAGAAAGGATCCAATTGCAGTATTTAATGAGGAAAATGAGAAACAAGGATACCACTGTGCTGATCAGGAGACAAGGAACAGCAAAACAAAAGAGAGTCCACAGACTGCGAAGATTCCTGAGAGACCAGAAACAGAGACAAAGACAAACAACGAACTGATAACCGGTAGTGACCACACGCTGAAATATATACTCAGTCTAACAGGGATCAGCTGGAGGATAATGAGTCAGCTGATAAGGTCAGCTGATGGGAAGGCACGCTGTCAACACAAAAGGTAAATAAACAAAAACCCTCGCACACGACAACACACAAGGCATGACACATAACGTACAGAAAGAACACACAAACCCATAAACCGTGACAGTACCCCCTCTCCTAGGAACGCCTCTTGGCGCTTCCAGAAGAGCTTACCTGGCGATTGTAATCATCGATGAGAGAATGATCCAATATGTCCCTTGCAGGAACCCAACTCCTCTCCTCTGGACCGTAACCCTCCCAGTCCACCAAGTACTGGAATCCTCGTCCCCTCCGTCTCGAGTCCAGAATGCGCTTAACCGAATAAACCGTCTCCCCATCTACGAGACGCGGTGGGGGGGGGAACTGGAGTGGGCGGATTAATTGCCGTATGAAAAACGGGCTTTAATTTAGAGACATGGAACACGGGATGAATTCTCCTGTACGCTGGAGGAAGTTTGAGGCGCACTGCCACCGGACTAATGATTTTGATGACAGAAAACGGGCCAATGAATTTGGGTGCAAGTTTATTACATACGGTGCGGAGAGGAATATTTCTAGATGAAAGCCACACTTTTTGACCGACAACGTAAACGGGAGGCTTAGACCGGTGGCGATCGGCTTTAGCCTTGGTGCGCGAACCCACTTGAAGAAGGGTCTGTCTGGCCCTGTTCCAAGTGCGTTGACACCTCTGGACAAAGGCGTGGGCGGAGGGGACCGCGACTTCAGATTCCAGACTGGGAAAAGCAGGTGGCTGGTACCCTAGACTACACTCAAATGGAGAGAGGCCCGTGGCAGACACTGGTAATGAGTTATGTGCGTACTCAACCCATGAGAGCTGCTGGCTCCAGGAGGATGGATTCTGAGACACTAAACATCGTAACATACGTTCAAGATCTTGGTTGGCTCTCTCTGTTTGACCGTTACTCTGAGGGTGGAAACCAGAAGAAAGACTAACAGTCGCCCCCAGTAAATGGCAAAACTCTCTCCAAAATTTAGAGATGAACTGAGGACCCCTGTCAGAAACCACGTCTGTCGGGAGGCCATGAATACGAAAGACATGATCAATGACAGCAGCCGCTGTCTCTCTGGCTGATGGTAATTTGGGCAGAGGGATAAAGTGTGTGGCTTTCGAAAACCGGTCCACTACGGTCAAAATCACCGTATTCCCGTTCGAAGGTGGGAGTCCTGTTACGAAATCTAGCGCAATATGGGACCAGGGTCTCGACGGCACTGACAGCGGCTGAAGAAGTCCAGCAGGAGGACGATTGGAGGTCTTAGAAACAGCGCAAACAGAACAAGCCAAGACAAAATCCCTTACGTCACGAGCCATAAGTGGCCACCAGAATCGCTGTTTAATTAGAGACAAGGTACGACTCACCCCCGGATGACAGGCCAACTTGGAAGAGTGCCCCCAGCGGATGACATCAGACCGAAATTCCTCTGGCACAAATAAACGACTCGGTGGGCATCCAGGCGGAGGCGTTACCCCTTCTAAGGCCATGCGGACCCTCGACTCGATCTCCCAGGTGACAGCAGAGATAAAAAGTCTGCGTGGCACGATGGATTCAGGAGATGATGCCTGCTCGGAGTGATCAAAAATTCGAGACAGAGCGTCAGGCTTAACATTTTTAGAACCTGGTCGGTACGAGATGGAAAAATCGAAACGTCCGAAAAATAAAGCCCACCTTGCCTGCCTAGAGTTCAATCTTTTGGCGGATTGGATGTACTCCAGATTTTTATGATCGGTCCAAACGATAAAGGGAACCCCCGAACCCTCTAGCCAATGACGCCACTCTTCCAACGCAAGCTTGACAGCCAGCAGCTCTCTATTACCAATATCGTAATTACGTTCTGCGTTGTTTAGTCGATGAGAAAAATACGCGCAAGGATGCATCTTGCCGTCCGAGGAAGAGCGCTGGGACAGGATAGCACCGACCCCCACCTCTGATGCATCAACCTCCACCACGAACTGTCGTGATGGATCAGGGGCGATGAGAATCGGAGCTGAAACAAAGCAGCTTTTCAGTCGGTCAAACGCAACTTGTGCTGCATTGGACCACCTGAATGGAGTCCCGGTGGAGGTTAAGGCAGTCAGAGGTGTGGCGAGCTGGCTGAAGTTGCGAATGAAACGCCGGTAAAAATTGGCAAAACCAAGAAACCTCTGCAGGGCCTTGCGGGAGTCTGGGGTTGGCCAATCTACCACAGCCTGAACTTTCTCTGGATCCATGCGCATCCCCTCGACCGACACGATATGTCCCAGAAAAGGAACAGACTGTGCATGAAATACGCATTTCTCCGCCTTGACATAAAGCCCATTCTCTAGCAACCTCTGAAGCACTCGCCTGACGTGTTGAATATGTTCCTGGAGAGAATGGGAAAATATCAGTATGTCATCCAGGTAAACATAAATGAACTGATCTATCATATCTCTCAACACATCATTTACGAGTGCTTGGAAGACTGCAGGGGCGTTAGACAGACCGAAAGGAAGGACGCAGTACTCAAAGTGTCCTCTGGGGTTATTAAAAGCAGTCTTCCATTCATCGCCTTCTCGAATACGGACCAAATGGTAAGCGTTACGGAGATCTAATTTCGTGAAAAAGGACGCCCCCTGCAGACGTTCGAAGGCAGAAGACATCAGCGGCAAAGGATAAGTATTCTTAACCGTGATAGCATTCAACCCTCGATAGTCTATACAAGGACGGAGGGAGCCATCTTTCTTTTTCACGAAAAAAAATCCCGCCCCTGCTGGCGATGAAGAAGGACGGATGATCTTAGCTGCTAGAGAATCAGAAATATATTTCTCCATGGCCTCCCTCTCTGGAACAGAGAGTGAATAAAGTTTGCCTTTAGGCGGAGATGTACCTGGCAATAACTCTATAGCACAGTCATAGGGACGATGCGGAGGCAGAGAAGCAGCTCGAGACTTACTGAACACTCTCTTCAGGTTGAGGTACTCACTGGGCACGTTTGACAGGTCCATGTGTTCTTCCTGAAAAACAGAACTAGACACAGAAGAACAGGCAGACAACAAACACGTAGCATGACAACTCTCACTCCAAGAAATTATTGATTCCTGCCTCCAATTAATATGTGGATTATGTATTACCAGCCAAGGATGCCCAAGGACCACTGGAGTGACAGGAGCTTCTGTTAAAAAAAAATGAATAATTTCAGAGTGGTTACCAGAGGTGATCAGTTTTATAGGACCAGTAGAATGAGTAATGGAAGGGAGCGAAAAACCATTGAGAGCATGAACAGATATGGGTTGAGAGAGAGAAATCACAGGAAGTTTAAGTCTTTTAACTAAAGCAGAGTCAATAAAATTCCCCTCCGCCCCCGAGTCAATAAGTGCTTTAGTCATAAAATTCCTGGATGACCACTCCAATTTTACTTTCAGCAGAGTGGCCGCAAGAGAGGATTTGTCCAAAGATACCCCACCCGTCAGTAACCTCTTACCTACTGACGGGCTCGGGCTTTTACGGGGCACTGAGCCGCGATGTGACCCGCACCACCGCAGTACATGCACAGGCCCTCACTGCGGCGCCTGCGCTTCTCCTCCAACGACAGTCTAGAGCGGCCCATCTGCATGGGTTCGGGCTCCGAGAGGGGCGTGTCCACAATACCCGGAAATGCAGTGCAAGCCGGAAGAGGGTAATTCATCAGAGCGTTGGTGTGTCGCGTGTGTCTCTCCCGGAGCTGTAGACGCGAATCCACACGGATGGCTAACTCAATGAGCCCGTCCAGGGTCTTAGGAAGATCCAAAATAAAGATCTCGTCTTTTATACGATCTGCCAGCCCATGAAGAAAGACGTCCCACTGCGCTTGAGCGTTCCACTCGCTCTCTGCCGCCAGGGTGCGGAACTCAATGGAGTAGTCAGCAACACTCCGGTTCCCCTGCTGCAACTCTGTGAGCATCCGTGCCGCCTCTCTGCCCGCTGCGGCTCGGTCGAACACCTTCTTAAGTTCCTCCGAAAAGGTGTTAAAAGCAGAGCAACATGGGAGTTTCTTCTCCCATACAGCGGTTCCCCATAGCGCAGCTCTTCCCGTGAGAAGCGTGATAACGAACGCCACTTTCGACTTTTCTGTGGGATACGAGGAAGGCTGCAAGGAAAAGTACAGCGAGCACTTCGCTAAAAAGGCTCGACACAGCTCCGGTTCTCCGGAGTAGAAGGCCGGTGGAGGGAGGCGAGGTTCAGAAAATCTAGCAGCTTGATCGGACGCAGATACAACCGGAGGGCTAATGTTAGCTGCAACAGGCTGCTGGGCACTGGCCGTATGAAGATGCTGCAGCTGCGTGGTGAGTTCGGACACCTGTGTGACCAGTGCCTGGATAGCGCGACTGGTGGTGTTCATGTTTTCATCTTGTCTGTCCATACGGGTGGTTGCTTGAGAGACAAATTCAGCCAGACCGGGAATACTAGCTGGATCCATGTCGATCAGTTCGTTCTGTCACGAAGCCAGGCAGAAAGGATCCAATTGCAGTATGTAATGAGGAAAATGAGAAACAAGGATACCACTGTGCTGATCAGGAGACAAGGAACAGCAAAACAAAAGAGAGTCCACAGACTGCGAAGATTCCTGAGAGACCAGAAACAGAGACAAAGACAAACAACGAACTGATAACCGGTAGTGACCACACGCTGAAATATATACTCAGTCTAACAGGGATCAGCTGGAGGATAATGAGTCAGCTGATAAGGTCAGCTGATGGGAAGGCACGCTGTCAACACAAAAGGTAAATAAACAAAAACCCTCGCACACGACAACACACAAGGCATGACACATAACGTACAGAAAGAACACACAAACCCATAAACCGTGACAAAAAATACATAGCTTATATCCACTGATAAAAATAAACATTTGCAAAATGTGGTGTACTCAATTATGCTGAGCACTTTATATACTAATATAATATAATATAATATAATATAATATAATATAATATAATATAATATAATATAATATAATATAATATAATATAATATAATTTTTTGCAAATCTCTTTTCATCGCTTCATTGCATTTCCACTTCCTTGCATTTTTGTAGAATAAAATCTAGTATGTGATCAGGCATGTAGACATTCATTCATTCATTCATTCATTTTCTTTTCGGCTTAGTCCCTTTATTAATCTGGGGGCCCCACATCGGAATGAACCGCCAACTTATCCAGCATTTGTTTTACGCAGCGGATGCCCTTCCAGCCACAACCCATCTCAAAACACATCCATACATTTTCATTCACACACATACACTACGGACAATTTAGCTTACCCAATTCACCTGTACCACATGTCTTTGGACTGTGGGGGAAACCGGAGCACCCGGAGGAAACCCACGCAACCACGGGGAGAACATGCAAACTCCACAAAGAAATGCCAACTGGCCCAGCCGGGGATCGAATCAGCGACCTTCTTGCTATGAGGCGAACGTGCTACCCACTAGGCCACCGTGGCGCCCGCATGTAGACATATTTACAGATATTAATGTTGCTGAATCAGCTGAGATGTAAAAAAAAAAGTCTAATATGTCTTCCAATTGTAATCTACAGCACAAATTCATAAAGTGTGAAAAAATCTATTACAAAATGGGGGCTAATGGGTTTTTAGGCTAAGTAAGGACTGAAGGGAGCAGTTAAACAATAACAAACATGCATATACATATCAAAATATATTATTCATTTAATCTACAGTACACAGTGTTGCGTGTAATACTGAATTTGGATGTGTTTGGATATTTATGTAAAAACAGGGAAAAACATATCTTATTTGTTTCTTGAAAAGTTCTTGAAAAGAAAACAATCATCTTCAGATTCTGCTTAGATGTCCAATCTATTTTTGTTGTCTGATCCAGCATGGCTCGTCCAATGAGAATTTAGGACCAAACCTGCCCCTGTTATAATGCCAAGCCAGGATCATTATGTACACGTAGAATCTTTCATGAGAAGTGCTCACCATGCATGTGCTCTTGGGGCGTTTT
>CAIGQQ010004833.1:311137-321356 GCA_903798035.1 Danio albolineatus | reverse complement strand
ATGTGTTGTTTAACCATAAAGCACTGAACACAAGTGCACACTGGGAGAAGACGGCTCTAATTAGTACATGCGCACACAAACATGGACAGTGCATTCAGAGGCCATTATGTACACGTATCCCTATACAGTATACATTTCTGGAGAGCACCAAAAACGTCCCAGGAGGTACTTTTTTTTGCAGTTTTTGTGAATCCACCAGAGGCCACTGTGTACGCTTTTTCTGATCTCAAGTTTCTCTCACGAGTGCCATTCGTGCCAGATGTTCTCCTGTAAATCCACCAGAGACTGCGGTCGACTGATTGACTGACTGACTAATAACCCCACCCATCCCCTTCCCTAAACCCAACCGATATTGTTTTAAAAAGCACCAATTGACATGCCCACCGCCTTCCCTAAACCCAACCAACAATGTTTTCAAAATCAATCCAGAAAAAAAAAGCTCTCGTGACCGTCTGATTTTTACCACATTTTCAGATCTTACCACATTCTCACCCCGTAATTTACTTGTTTTATTTTATTTTTTACCTTTTGTTTTTGGTTTACCTGTTTTCTGGAACCAGCCTTTGCCACACTCTAACCTGTCGTCACAGTTAACTCCGCTCTGTATCTCAAGTCTGATGACATATGCGATGAGCCACTGGGCAAACTGGTAACAGCAGAAAAGCCATCCATATGGAGGTAAGTGGTCAGCTGGTAAGTGCGAAAAGAAGCAGAAGCCATCGGTGGCATCATACCGTACCATAGCATTACTTTTACAGAGGAAATGTAGCCATATGTAGCTCTGGCTACATAATTCACGCTCTCAAGAAATGTATACAGGGGTACATAATCACAATGAGCCTGTGTTGCATAATGCATACAGTACATGGTAAAATTCACAACCAAACCCAAAACCATCAGTTTTTTTGTTTTTAATGATCTTTCATGAGAAGTGCTCACCATGCATGTGCTCTTGGGGCGTTTTCTATCTCTATCTATTCTTTTCTCTCTCCTCCCATCCATCTCGCTCTTTTTTTTCCCACCTAACATCTGTCCTTGAATAACATCAAATGTGTTGTTTAACCATAAAGCACTGAACACAAGTGCACACTGGGAGCAGACGGCTCTAATTAGTACATGCGCACACAAACATGGACAGTGCATTCAGAGGCCAGACGGCTTTAATTAATACACAAGGCCCGTGTGTCTCCAGATCCCCAGACCTCCTGAAAAATACCGCTGCCAAAATATTTATCAATGCAGACCTCCGTGGCTCTTCGTGGCCTGGAATAATCAAATAAGCCAAGAACTCAGAGTACTCTAGGTCTGGAGATTGCAGACCTGCTTTAATCTAGTTTTGACCTGTGTTTTCAGTGACACCAAAGCTAACGATCAGAGGATCATTCATATTTTAACACATTCAAATGCATGTATCTTTTGTTTTGTTTTGTTTTTGGTGGGAGGAGCACATATTAAATGAATTAATGAACATACGTCTATAATGTTTTTGTGTCTAATATTTATCATGAGACTGAGTTTTCCTATTATGCTGAATATTTCTGAACAGATATTGTTGTGATCGGAGCAATGCTTTATAACAGTGTCTACATAGACGCTGGATCGTTTGAAATTCAAGTCTGTCAGCTGTTCTGTTCGTAAGGATGGGATTTTACCTGAGCTCAAACTCTCCTTTCACCCTTCAAATGGGAGGGAGCCCCAGGCTCAAGGATATTCTGAGCTCAGGGCTCTCTCCAGGGACAGCATCCCAAATAGGCTTTATTATCAATCATCAGCTAAGTGTGAACTCATAAATTGGAAAGAACCATAATCCCAAGACAGAAAGAGAAAAAAAAAATCAATTGCAAAAACAAAAAAATAAAAAGATGTAAAAGGATCAACTGAAAAGGAGGGAAACAATAACTTGAAAATAATAACAAAACTAAAGTAGATACAAAATCAAGTTTTAATATTATACAACAAAATGGTAATCATTTCAACAAAGAAATCACAGTAAATATGAAAGAGAGAAAGAAGGTTCAGGTGAGCACAATCAAGCAAACAAACAAAAAATATGAATTATAAATATGTTAGTGTGTTCATTCATTCATTTTCTCGGCTTAGTTCCTTTATTAATCTGGGGTCGCCACAGTGGAATGAACCGGCAATTTATCCAGCATATGTTTTACACAGCGGATGCCCTTCCAGCTGCAACCCGTCACTGGGAAACATCCATACACACTCATTCACACACATGCACTATAGACAATTTTCATTCATTCATTCATTTTTTTTTTTTTCGGCTTAGTCCCTATGTTAATCTGGGGTCGCCACAGCGGAATGAACCACCAACTTATCCAGCATATGTTTTACGCAGTGGAAGCCCTTCCAGCTGCAACCCATCACTGGGAAGCATCCATACATACTCATTCACACACATGCACTATGAACAATTTTAGCTTACCCAATTCACCAATACCACATGTTTTTTGGACTGTGGGGGAAAAGCTTTGTTTACTTCAACCAATGTCTTTGATTCAGTCAAAAGTAACTCTATTCTCTTCAGTATGTTCAGGAAGCACAATTTCAGGCAGATCTGCTTTCTACAAAAATGCATGATTAGAAATCAATGCCAAAAGCTTTGCATCTTTTAAACTTCAGAGGTCTGGAGGCCTGTTACACTTTTAAATTTGAACTCCTCTATAGTGGGCCTGGCTGAACCCTTCCGGTCCTTTCAAACTTACAAAACGGTTGCAAAACCTAAAAACCCAACATGAGCAATTAGCTTATGCAACATTACTCTAAACGAAGTCATGTGTTTAGATGTTTGCACTTCAAAAGTGCTGATGACTCCTTGTGTTGAGCGACTTTCAAAGTAACTTTTAACAGCAGTCGCTCCTTTGATCATAAGATGCTCATCTAAAATGCAGAAACTAATGGCTAAAAAGAGATGGGGAGAAAAATGTGTGACATGCGATTAACTTGTTGGATAATGGGATAGACCTAGATTAATGTGTCAAATCAATTTCAATTATTGTCGAACAGACGTAAAGCCAGAAAATAATGACATATCCATTATGTATCCTGATCTTCCTGGGTGAAAAAACACTCCATTTTCTTAAAGAGCCCATATTGTACATTAAAAAAGGTCATATTTTGGTTTTGGGGGTCTTCATCAATAGGCTGATATGCATGCAAGGTCAAAAAACACATTCATTGTCTTATAATCTGCATTTATTTTTCCCTCATTATCCCAGCGACTCCTATATGAATCGTTCAGCGATTCATTTGTTCCCAAACAACCCCTTAGCGCGATGCTAAACTGCGCCGATTGGACCGATGAGTCGATGACCCAGTCTGTTGCGATTGGTCGACAGCACTCAGCGCGAGAGAATGCCCATCACGGCATAGTGAACGCGTGAGCATACCTGCCAACATTCCCGTTTTTCCCAGGAGTAGCCTGTATTTCAGATCCATCTAACGACACCCTCCCGATTTGTTATTTCTCCCGGAAAACCACCCCCCGGTCCTCAGCGTTTTGGTACAGTCTGTGAAACCCCCGGGTCGCCAACAATGGTCCGATCGCAGCGCCCGAAACACGCTTCACAGAAGTTAAGACAGCTCACTCCCGAACTCAACCTCCCCAATCTCTTAGCATATTACTCTATTGTTAACCATAACTAAAAAAACAGCGACAGACATTCAATATTAATGCACACAGCAGCAAAATTACGATGCATGACCGCCGCGCGTGAGTAGGAACAGCCCATGGTGGCCATAGCAACGACAAACAGCAGAGGGATACGAGCTCACAAACGCATTTTAATCCGTAAACAAAGCGACACGCGTTGCGTTTTCAAAACACAATTAAATACATAATTTGCAAGCTAGAGAAAACAGCGAGGAAACAGTTTTAATCGCACTTACGTTGAAATGTGGGCAGAAGGAGAGGTTGGATAGAGGGTGCACGCCAGATTCATGGTGGCAGGCCAGATCAGCCGTCAGGCCACTGGGAAACGTCCCGGTGCTCCCCATGCTCCTTCCTTTAACGACGGCCGGCGAATCCTCTGTTGTAATAGTGTAGATTTTAGAGGCGCTCCTCAGAGGGAACACAGCACAAAGCTGGGCTAATGCCGAGGTTTATTTTTGCAAAAATGCCTCACGCACTGACTCTCACAGCTTTATCTTTAGGAAGGGAAAAGAGCACAACTTTCCCCTCACACTTCAGAGCACTGCGTCCACGACGTAACATGATTTAACCTGAATGCGATACAGTGCTTGTCATCTTCCACTTTCTCTTCCTGTCTGTGGGCGGGGCCGGGGAGTTTCAACTTTCCCGGGGTCTGCGCGCGCAGCTAGTGGGCGGGGCTTATGTTTAGTGTTCACGTCATGCCGAAACGGCTAAAGACTCGTTACAATAAAGATTCATTTGAAGAACGATGAGTCGACTCTTTTATAGATGAATCAATAGTTTTAAACACTGTGCACTTTCAGATTTAAGCCTTAGCTGGACATTTCACTTCACTTAGAGCTGTGGTACACACTACATGCATGCTCATTTTCAAAAACCCATAATAGGGGCTCTTTAAAGTGAAACCCAAAAATGTATAAATTTATAAATAAATATCTAAAATAATATATACCATTTTGCTGTTGTTTTTATAAGTATGACCTCAATTTTGTAGTGCACATGAGTCTATGCACATTTAGGTTTCAGTCCCCGCGTGAACTTAAAACAAGTACACAGACACCAGTGCTTCCAACACATAGACTTTACTTGGGCGGCCCGAGTGGTGACACATTAATAATACTATTATTATCATCCATTTACACTTTGTTGTATTCGTCGAAGAAACCAAACATTCGTGATCAATTAACGAGAGGAAAATCTTCTCTCGCTCTGGGGCGCGTTTCCAAAACAACGACTCATGGCTGAACTATCATAGAACGATGCATCATTTTGGAAAAGAACGATGTAGTGACGAGTGTTTCCCAAAACCTGTAATTTCTCTGTCGCAGATCTGTCATTTGAACCATGTTAGTTATAACGTAAAATGCCCATAACGACGCTCTAAACAGGGAGAAATAACTAATTCTTCAGAGAAGAACTCCATAATTTTTTAAGCAAATTATATTGTTTTACACGCACACACATTAAAAAATATATATATATTAGTTTTGGTAAATACACGCACTCGTTTTCTATATTAGCTGAAACATATGTAAATGGCACATATAGGGCCTGTGTTTCCTTTACAAATATTATCGAGAACATTACATAAATAAATAAATAAATACATTTTTGTCAGCCACTTAAATAAAAGGTTTAGCCTATTAAAATCAATTTGCTGATCACATCAGTGTTTTCGTCCCCGTTTACAGGGCTAAAAGTGTGTTCATTTTGTAACTTTAATTATTCAACGATTCCTCCGCGTACCACTAGAAGGAAGCTTGTGTATCACTAGTGGTACACGTACCACAGTTTGAGAGCCACTGTTCTAAACGAATAGCGCATAGGGAGGATAACTTGGAATAAAACATAACCAGGAACTATGTTTCTAACTACAGCTCCAGAGGTGTAGTACAAGTGCACAAGTTCGTGACAATGGACTTCACATTTCAGAATCTCAGCGGAGGAAGTAAGTCATCACTTCTCACATACTGATTTTCAAATTCTATGAATTCGAAAATACTACTCGGTTCGCATACTGATTTTACCGTACTATCTAGTATGGAAGTATGCGTTTTTGGACGCAGCCCATGTTTTGCCCAGCAAACATTTCAAATGGTTTTTTTCCTGGTTTGATTTCCTTGTTATTTACACCTGCCTGATTTTGACCTCTGATTGTTTGGCACCTACCTTTTGACCTTAAGGGGGTCACTCTCCAGAAGTGGCGCTCAGCTGCGCGACGCGTTGTGCATGCATTTAGAATTCTAAACATAGGTTTCTACACTGACGCCACAAGTCGGTGGCTGTCTGCCATGCTTAGCCACAACTCAGGACACTGTTCATATTTCTGCAGCACCACAGAGCGCCATCTAGATAGTTTTATTGTAAATAGTGTAGGAATGTGTGCATCTGGTGTGCAATTTTCCAACTGTCATGTGCGCGCCGTGTCGCTGCGCGGAGCGGCACATCCAGTGTGTAACCCCCTTCAGCCTGCCTTTTGGACTCAGAACCTTAGCCGTCTGCCCCAACATTAGCCTGCTTCCTGAACTCCGACCGTTAGCAGCCTGCTTCGACATTAGCCTGCCTTTTCATATTCTGTTGTTTGCTGCCTCCTGACAATAAAGCTGCAGATGGATCTTCAGCCTTCAGAGTCTTCATTACACACTGAAAATTACAGGTGTTTTTTATATCATTGTCAGTAAATCTACCCAAAGATTATCTCTGTCTTTTTTGGGACATTTTTTCAAAGACACAGCCTTGCTTTTAAATCTTCACTGCTGCAGAAAGTAAGGAACAGAAAGACCACAAGCAAGGTTTGAGAGACACAAAAAGATGCAACTGAACAGAGTCTGAATTGATTGACTCAGATTAGCTGCTTCTGTCTCAATCTGCCTCCCTGCACTTATTAGTTTGACGCCTGTGTTACACGTTGACAAAACTGGCATCTACACTGTCATATATCAAACACTCTATTCATGTGGTGACACCTCCACTTTTAAAACAATTACCTCAACAAACGAGCGAGCCATTCTGTCACTGAGGGCTATTATTAGGTCAGAGTGGGTGTGTTCCAATCAGAGTGATGGGGCTTTGAAGAGAGAATTAGGACATTGTCAGGCAATGATTTATTTTCTAAGCGAGAGAGAGGAGAGAGATAGACAAACACGGAGAAAAGAGAATAAAACAAGATCTCCGATGCATTCAATTCAATTACCACATTTACACTAATGGAGGCATTCGACTAACTTGAATGGTATCCTGTCATCTGGTACAAAAGAATAGGACAAAATGTCAGTTTCTTTATATGTGATACTGATAGAACAGCAGGTATGAATAGAAAATGTGCAGTAAGCTTCTTTTGACTGAAAATCAAACAGGATCCCAGGGCTGTCAGTGATTTACATTCATTCATGCCTTTTCTTTTCGGTTTGTCCCTTCCTTAATCTGGGGTCACCACAGCGGAATGAGCCACCAACTTATCCAGCATATGTTTTAAGCAGCGAATGCCCTTCTAGCTGCAACCCATCACTGGGAAACATCCCTACACACACACACTCATTCACTACGGACAATTTTGCTACCCAATTGACCTATACCACATGTCTTATCGGATATCGGAGCACCTGGAAGAAACGTGAAAACAGGGAGAAAAAAACTCCATTCAAAAGCACCAACTGACTCAGTCGAGGCTCGAACCAATGACCTTCTTGCTGGGAGGCAATTGTGCTACTCACTGCACCCCTGTGACACTCTGATTTATCCACATTTGCCCTTATTATGCATACATACTTTTATATTTGAGTGACATAGTGCATACTTGGTCAAATAATCCTTCCATTCATTCATCAACTCATCCATTCATTCATATACCAATCAGTCATCCATCTGCCCACCTGCCTATCCATCCATCCATCTATCTATCTCTCCACAAACTCCTACACCAACTCATACACCTACCCACCCACCCTCCCATCTTTCAACTCATTCATCTAGCCATCCATCCATCCATTCATACACAACTCATACATCCATCCACCAACCAATCCTTTCTCAACATCCATCCATCCTTACATTTGTACTTACATAAACCCATTTGCCATCTACTAATCTATCCAACTCATCTAGCCATCCAACCAACCAACCAACCAACCAACCAACCAACCAACCACCAACTCATCCATTCATACACAAAAACTTCCATCGAGCATCAATTCATCCATCTATTCTCACTAGCCATCTGTCAATATATATATATATATATATATATATATATATATATATATTCATCATTCATTCATTCATTTTCTTTTTGGCTTAGTCCCTTTATTATTCCGGGGTCGCCACAGCGGAATGAACCGCCAACTTATCCAGCATCTGTTTTATGCAGCGGATGCCCTTCCAGCCACAACCCATCTCTGGGAAACACATCCATACAGTCTCATTCACACACATACACTATGGACAATTTAGCTTACCCAATTCACCTGTACCGCATATCTTTGAACTTGTGGGGGAAACCGGAGCACCCGGAGGAAACCCAAGCAACCACGGGGAGAACATGCAAACTCCACACAGAAATGCCAACTGGCCCAGCTGGGGATCGAACCAGCGACCTTCTTGCTGTGAGGTGAACGTGCTACTCACTACGCCACCGTGGAGCCTATATATATATGTATTCTCACATAAACCCAACCACCATCCATCCATACATCAACTACCTCAATATACATCCATCCACACATCCCTTAAATAAACCGATCCATCTATCCATCCACCCATCCGATATTCATCAATTTATCTAATTACCAACCGTCTCATTTATCCATCCATCCATCCATCCATCCATCCATCTCATCCATCCATTCACCCATCAAACATCCATCCTCCCACTTGCATATCCATCCATCATCCATCCATTCCTAAATCATTCATGAAGCAATCCGTTTCTCCACCAACTCATCCATCCATCCATCCATCCATCCATTCATCCATTCATCCATTCATCCATTCACAATATATGTCTGTACATACATCTATTCTTACACAAACGTAACCACTTACCATCCATTCATCCATCCATCAACCAATTCATCCTCAATATCCATTCATCCACACATCTCTTAAATGAACCCATCCACAAAATCCATCCATTCATCAACCAACTCATCCATCTATCCATCCATTCACACATGAAACATCCATCCTCCCACCTGCCTATCCTTCGGGGGCTGGTTACACCCTTTCATCTATTTAACATTGTCAATAAATAACTGATTGCATAGTGTGATTAGTAGTTCCAGCTGGGGGTAACAAGGGAAATTAGTCAATTTATATTAGCTACCTGTATTTATTTATATTTATTTCTACTAAATATAATTACAGCACACTTCAAATGTTAAAAGTATATTTTAAAATTATGTTAAATTATTACATTTCTATAAATTACAGCTTTTAACAGATTAACAGATTTTACAGACATGTGCACATGTTTTTACTGTACATGTTAATATTTCTTAATGTGCATGGCATCAAATGAATCATATAAATCTTATTATATTGTAGCCACTGAATGACAAGTAACAAAACTGCTCCAGTCAACTGAATTAAAGACTTTTATGGAATTCCTCAGAAACATAAAGGAGCGTTCAACCCAAAAGACACTTCAATCTAAATGTGACTGGTTACAAAAGATTGCCCTGCTTCTCTTTTCATTTGCTTTGAACATAATTGAGTATAATTAATAATTAAACGTCATTAGTCAAACGTAGCTCTAGGCTACATGCATGAGTCCAGCAAATGATCAATACCGTGTTGTGAAATCAAATCAAGTCTCTTTTTTTGTTTGATGCGTCAATGTAAACTAGCTGAGAAATTTCATAGGAAATAAACATAAAGAGGGGTCATAAATATTAGAAACCGTGAAGGGTTTCATCATCAACATAGCTACATTGAATTATTCTCTGAAAGGTAAGAAGGCATTAAATAAAACTGCCTTTTCCATTTGGTAGATTAATTATATATTATAAATGTATTATTGCCATTGCTGTTATTATTATTATTATTATTATTATTATTATTATTATTATTATTATTATTATTATTATTATTATTCATTTATTCATTCATTTTCTTGTCGGCTTAGTCCCTTTATTAATCCGGGGTTGCCACAGCGGAATGATCCGCCAACTTATCCAGCATTTGTTTTACACAGCGGATGCCCTTCCAGCTGCAACCCATCTATGGGAAACTTCCATACATTCTCATTCACACACATACACTACGGACAATTTAGCTTACCCAATTCACCTGTACTGCACCCGAAGGAAATCCATGCAACCACGGGGAGAACATGCAAACTCCACACAGAAATGCCAACTGACCCAGCTGAGGCTCGAACCAGCAACCTTCTTGCTGTGAGGCGAACGTGCTACTCACTATGCCACCATGACACCTATTATTATTATTATTATTATTATTATTATTATTATTATGTTTTATGAATTATTATTATTTCTTCTTTATTTTTGATTGATTGATTGATTGATTGATTGATTGATTGATTGATTGATTGAT
>CAIGQQ010004833.1:272185-301830 GCA_903798035.1 Danio albolineatus | reverse complement strand
TGTAAAAGCGCTATACAAATAAAGATGAATTGAATTGAATTGAATTCACTGCCATCACTGTGTTTAGTTTTAGTTTTTGTTGTTTTGTCTTTTCCAGTTTCATCTATTTCACTTGCTAACACTTTAGTGTAGGGACCCGATCTCACCCTTAACTATTTGTTTATTAACATTAGCTGATTTTTAACTTGATGGTTGTTTATTAATATTTATAAAGTACATATGCTGGATACTGAATCCGATTTTTCAGATGACCAGCTTACATCATCTTTTAAAAGTGACTCGTATCCATTTGTCTACATTTACACAAAAATGGTAAAGGTGTAATCTAGACATGTTTAAACCAGTATGCATTTTAATCGTAATGTCCATGGCGTGATTTATGTGCGTGATGCAACAGTTTTATATTAGTTTATATTGGTTGCGTGTCGAATGTTGATCTCTCTCTCTTTCTCTTTATAGTTTTTTTCAAGAGTTCACATGATTATTGATGATTAAAACATGATCGTGATTATTGATAATGAAGCTTGTTTGGCATGCTGTCCCTGAAGAGAGCCCTGAGCTCATAAGAACCTCGAGCCCGGGGCTCCCTCCTGTTTGCAGGGCGAGAGGGGAGTTTGAGCACAAGTAGATCTTGATGAACTCCCTTGACTTATTTCTGGCTAATAGAATGGCTAAGAAGAGATGTACGCTTGCTAAGAGCTGGGCTATGGTATCAATTTGGTATGTTTAATTTACATACGTTGTGTATTTTTGGACGGTGGGAGGAAACCGGAGAACCTGGGGAAAACCCATGCGACCATGTGGAGAACGAGCAAACTCCACTAACTGGTTTAGTAGGGACTTTAACCAGCGATAATCTTGCTGTGAGGCAACAGTGCTAATCACTTGGCCATCGTGTCACCCATCTGGAAAGGAGGGGGAGTAGGGGTGTGTTGGGAGATAAGAAAACTCTTATTAATAGTGAGTTAGGAATTATCTGATTGGTGAATCAATCGTGAGCTGATGCAGTACCAGTTGTGTTAAATCATAAGCATGTGATCCTCTGGAAATTATTTTACAAATAAACTTCGCTTAGTCCTCATGTATGAGATTTAAGGTTTTGGACTGTGCTAAGGTCTGTTCTAAAATGAAAGCATCATTCGCTAGAGTTTTTAATAATGCGCGATTAGCATTGACAGGTGAAAATCCGATCCACCTGTTTACACTGCAAACACTCGGGCACGGATCTGATTCATATCGGATAAATTTCCACATGTGAACAAGGTCTGAATCTAATTTGAGTAAATCGGAATCCATGTGATTTTTTTTCTGCTTACACATGCATGGGGCATATCCGATCTGCGCCACTTGGGAGAAAAAATAATAATAATAGAAAAAAAATCGGAATTGAGTCACTTGAAGCATGCAGTGTAAATGCAGTTTAATTGTCTATCAGTATTGGTATTGTTCTTAAGAGTTTTTAAAAATATTAATAAAACTGGTATCAATCAAAAATTCTTATCTGTGTACCCTTATTCCTTATTCCAACACCTAAACCTAATGACTAACTTAATAACTATTAATAAGCAGCAAATTAGTAGTTTAATGAGCCAAATGTTACAGTTAATGGCTTGATAATAGTGATAATTTATCCAAAAAAAGTGTAACCACCATTTCTACACCATTCATTCATTCATTCATTCATTCATTAACTTGTTTAATCACTTGCACATTTGCTTACTCATTCAATCAATCATTCCCTCACTCATTCAATCAGTCACAATCTCACTCACTCGTTCATTCACACTCATTCAATGGCTTACACACTTGCTCGCTCATTCATTCATTCATTCATTCATGCATTCATTCATTCATTCAATCATCTATTCATTTACTCATTCATTCATTCATTCATTCAATCAATCAATCATTATTTCACTCAGTCACAATTATTTATTCAACCTCAATTATTTATTCACTTACTCGCTCACTCTTTCAATCGCTCACTTATTTATTCTCTCACTCAATCACTTACACGCTTGCTCACTCATTAATTCATTCATTCATTCAAACCCCTTATTCATTTATTCCTCACTCATGCATGCCTTCACTCAATCATTTATCTATTCATTTGCTCACTCACTCGTTTATTCATTCATTCATTCATTTACTCGCTCACTCATTGTCTCATTTCACTCATTTATTCACTCAATTGTTCAGTCATTCAATCAGTCACAATCTCACTCACTCGTTCATTCACACTCATTCAATGGCTTACACACTTGCTCGCTCATTCATTCATTCATTCATTCATTCATTCATTCATTCATTCATTCATTCATTCAATCATCTATTCATTTACTCATTCATTCATTCATTCATTCATTCAATCAATCAATCATTATTTCACTCAGTCACAATTATTTATTCAACCTCAATTATTTATTCACTTACTCGCTCACTCTTTCATTCGCTCACTTATTTATTCTCTCACTCAATCACTTACACGCTTGCTCACTCATTAATTCATTCATTCATTCAAACCCCTTATTCATTTATTCCTCACTCATGCATGCCTTCACTCAATCATTTATCTATTCATTTGCTCACTCACTCGTTTATTCATTCATTCATTCATTTACTCGCTCACTCATTGTCTCATTTCACTCATTTATTCACTCAATTGTTCAGTCATTCAATCAGTCACAATCTCACTCACTCGTTCATTGACTTCATTCATTTATTTAATGGCTTACACACTTGCTCAATCACTCACTCATTCATTCATCCATCTATCCATTTACTCATTCATTCATTCATTCAATCAATCATTCTCTCACTCAGTCACAATTATTTAATCAACCTCAATTATTTATTCTTTTACTTGATCACTCATTGACTATTTCATTCGCTCACTTATTCACTTATCCATTCTCTTACTCATTCACCTACTCATTCAATCACTTACACACTTGCTCACTCAATAATTCAAACCCTCATCCATTCATTCCTGACTCTTTCATTCGCTCACTTATTCATTCTCTCACTCATTCACTTACTCATTTAATCACTTACACGCTTGCTCACTCATTCATTCATTCATTCATTCAAACCCTCGTTCATTCATTGCTCCCTCATTCATGCCTTCACTCAATCATTAATCTATTCATTTGCTTACTCATTTATTCATTCATGCATTCATTTACTCGCTCACTCACTGTCTTATTCATTTATTCATTCACTCAATCGTTCACTCATCCAATCAGTCACGATCTCACTCTCCTTCATTCACTAACTCATTCAATGGCTTACACACTTGCTCACTCATTCATTCATTCATCTCTCACTCAGTCACAATTATTTATTCAACCTCAATTTTTTGTTCACTTACTCTCTCACTCTTTGACTCTTTCATTTGCTCACTTTTTCACTTATTCTCTCACTCATTCAATCCCTTACACACTTGCTCACTCATTAATTAATTCATTCATTCCTCATTCATTCATGTCTTCACTCAATCATTCATCTATTAATTTGCTCACTCATTCATTCATTCACTCGCTCACTCACTGTCTCATTCATTTATTCATTCACTCAATCGTTCACTCACTCTCATCCATTCATTCACTGGCTTACTGTATCATTCAACCATTCATTCAATCAGTCATTCTCTCACTCACTGTCACTATTATTTATTCAATTTCAATTATTTATTCACTTACTCTTTCACTCATTCATTCAATCAATCAGTCACTGTCTCACTGTTTTATTCGCTCACTTTTTCACTTATTTTCTCACTCATTCACTCACTCATCCAATCACTTACACACTTGCTCACTCAATAATTCAAACCCTCATTCATTCATTCCTCACTCATTCATGCCTTCACTCACTCATTCATTTATTCATTCACTCACTCATTTATTCATTCATTCATTGTCTCGCTCACTCATAGTCTCATTCATTTCTTCATTCACTCAATCGCTCGCTCACTCTCGTCCATTCATTCATTCACTGGCTTACTGTCTCATTCAGTCATTCACTCTCACCCATTCATTCATTCATTCATTTACTCACTCCCTGTCTCACTCATTCATTCCTTCATTCATTCATCATTCATTCATTACAAGAGAATATGAACCCTTCACATTGGGTTCTTGTGGTGTTTAACAGAAAATATAAGTCTGTCAATTGCTAAATTAGCCATATTTACCTCATTTTACATTTAAATAGGTATTTACAAACTCTCAAAAGGAATGCACATAAGCAAGATAAGAATGTAAATTCTTTGGGAAGGGAATAATATCCATCAAGGGATTAAGCATGCCAAAAACGGAAAACCTTTTATAAAAATCAATTAGTAGAAGCGTTCTGATTAAAGAGCTGTTATTCTTCAACCCCGAGCGCTTCACGGCGGCTGCTCGTTCTTCAGGAAACTGGCGGCTGTTGGGCAAATCTGTTGTAAATGTGCTGCTTGTTTGTAATTTGTCCCTGGTAAATGATGCCATGAACAGGGAAGGAGAAACTGCAGGCTGTGTGGTGGTATTCATGAGCTTCCTGCGCTTCAGGCGAGCTCATATCACAAACCCTCACACAGCCAGGGATCTGCTCAGGACTTCTGCTACACAATACCTCGCAGAAGAAAATGAAAGAGATCCAGGATAAAACACAGCACAAAATCTAAGGCGAACTGACAGCATGGACTAGATTTACTTTTGTCTTCACTGTTTAAAAGGATCGTTCAACAAGATATTAAATTCTGCAACCTGGGCTCATTGGAAATATGTGCTTCAGTCCACCAAAATGACCCAACACATATGTTTTCAAGGTAAAATGAAAGATATGGGGCAGTATGGAATCATCAAGGTTTGTTGCTTTTCACACTAATGAATTTACAAGGACATATTATTGATTAATTATTCTTGTGCAGTTAAAATGTAAATAAATACCACAAAACAACCTATCGCTGATCCGCATGACAGGCTCTGCCTTCTAGTGGATGTGTTCAAGAAGGATGTATATCTGAAATGTTCACCAAAACGTACCCTAAGCAACGTATTTCAGATTAAAATGTAAATAAGTACTACAAAACAACCTATCAGTGATCTGCATGACAAGCTCCACCTTCTAGTGGATGTGTATCTGAAATGTTCAACAAAACGTACCCTAAGTAACGTATTTCAGATTAAAATGTAAATAAGTACCACAAAACAACCTATCTGTGATATGCATGACAAGCTCCGCCTTTTAGTGCATGTGTACAAGAAGGATGTGTATCTGAAACCTTTAACAAAACATACCCTAAGTAACGTCTTTCATTTTAAAATGTAAACGAGTACTACAAAACAATCTATAGGTGATCTGCATGACAAGCTCCGCCTTCTAGTGGATGTGTACAAGTATGTGTATCTGAAAAGTTCAACAAAACATACCCCAAGTAACGCATTTCATTTTAAAACGTAAATAAGTACCACAAAGCAACCTAATGGTGAGCCTAATGACAAGCTCTGCCTTCTAGTGGATGTGTACAAGAAGGATGTGTATCTGAAACGTTCAACAAAACGCACCCTTAGTAACGTATTTCAGAATGAAATGTAAATAAGTACCATAAAACAATCTATCTTTCTCAGCCACACACAGCTGGTTTTGGTCACAGTTTCGCTAATTGACGAATGTAAGCAAGGCACAAAGATTCATATGATGACTGTCTCCTAAATTAAAATTTTATTAATTTAATTATTTAATAAAAACAAATTAAAATAAATTAATATTAAGTCTTTTTTTTTATTAAGTAATAAAATGTTTATAGTAGAATACTATATAAAAAAACACTGAATTTATGTGATGTGCACGTCAAAATAAGTCCCATTAGAAGCTTGTGACAAATTTTTCAGCTTGGTCACTATTAGTATTCATGTAAACAACACTTTCGGATTCATCAATAAGAATGATATAATTCTGACTGAAATAAATGTCTATGTAGACATCCACTGAGACTAAGTCACTGAATCAAAGTAAAGAAGCAGGAGAGTGTTGTTGTTGTTGTTAAAGTTCTTGGAAACATCAGAAGGTGAGCATACAGAAACAGTTCATCAGGTAAATGGCAGATCTTCTAGTAAACACCATATGAGAGCAAACACTTCCCTTGATCAGTAGGGTAAGGATCTGAAGGAACATAAGAAACATCCATGGAAGATGAGGTCAATATGTAGGAGCGCCGATGAGGACAACCGTCCGACTATAATACCGGCCGATGAGAAGAAGAATGAGGTGGGTCTTTTTAGTGTCCATGATGAGGGGGAAAAGGTGCAGGTGATTAGAAGGCCGGTGATCGTTCACAGGATTGGAGAGAGGTGGTTTGTGAAGGAGAGCGGTGATTGGTGAAGCACGAACGAGCCGAGGGTGTGACAGACAAAGCTTTTGTCCTGCACAAACTTCATCCAAACTTTCATTATGAAAATGTACCCCATATACATTTCTGGAGAGCCCCAAATGCATCCCATGAGCTATGTTCTTGTTGCAGTTTTTGTTTTCCTGAATTCATCAGAGGGCGCTTTGTATGCTTTTTGAGATCTCAAATTTATCTTCCCAGTGCCATTCGAACATGCACTTCTCATGTAAATCCACCAGAGACTGCTGTCGACTGACTGACTGACTGATTGACTGAGCCACCCTCCTCTTTCCCTAAACCCAGCCAATAGTGTTTTCAAAAGCACCGATTGACCTACCTACTCTTTCCCTTAAACCCAACCGCAGTGTTCTCAAAAGCAATCCAGAAAAAAAGAAAAGCACATTCTCACCCTGTCATTTACATGTTTATTTTATTTTGGGGCTTTTGTTTTCGTCTCACCTGCTTTCTGGAACTGTCCTTCACTCTATACCTGTCATTGCTGTCAACTCATCCACGTCACAAGTCTGCCGATGTACGGGGCGAGCCACTGCACAAACTGGTAACAGCTTTAGTGGTGATTGATTGATTGACTGATTGTGTTTGGTCTTCAGTTAATCTCAAGGACCTTATTTTACATGTATGATTGCTCTATTAAAAAAAAAAAAAAAAAACGTTGAAAACAGTGTCTGAAAACGTTGAAAACACTATTTTGTTACTACTGCATATGTAACATTTTATATTACATAGACACTGTATTGAAAAGACAGACTGTATTTTTATTTATTTATGTTTGTTCCATACAAACTGAAAATCCTAGAGGTTTGTAACCACATAGCTGTGAGTAAATTAAGATCACTTTTTATTTCTTTTTGGGTGAACAATTTTAACACGGCAGAGAATGAAAGCGCAGTAAGCTGTGAAAAATAGAGGTAACTGTAGCATGAGCGGGGAGCGAGTGAGCGAGTGTGTTTGGGATTGCGGAAACCAAGTTGGACAGAAAAAGGTACACAGTGACCTTTAATTTCCACGGCAGCAGTGCGGTCACCGGTTTAAGCAAGTCATTATGGCAGTGATTAACTGCTGACAAACTTTCCAGGGAATAACAACATATGCAAATCACAATAACTGTCATCCACAGAGACCAATTACACACCAAGGCGATTCTGGACCAAATCATTGAAGAGCCTGCAGGGAGATACCCTACTGGGAGGACAGTTTTAGCCTGCATGGGGAAAAAAGTCACTTGTACAAAGTGACTTAAAGTTTTGACCTTCATTATTATTATTTTTATTATTCAAATGTCAAGCCGTCAATGCAGTTTTTTTTATTTTTTTTATTTTATTCCAATTCTGATACATTAAAAATGATCATTGATACAAATCATTGAATAACCTGCTGGGAGATTCCCTACTGGGGGGACAGTTTTAGCCTGCATGGGAAAAAAAGTGACTCGTACAAAATGACTTATTTATTATAATTATTATTAAAATGTCAAGCTGACAATGCAGTATTTGAATTTAAATCTAAATTATTTATTTATTTATTTGTTTGTTTGTTTGTTTGTTTGTTTGTTTGTTTGTTTGTTTGTTTGTTTGTTTTATTTTATTTTATATGATAGTTGTAGAATCTTCCTTTATCCCTTCCTTGATCATGTGAACAAAACCCAATTCTGATACATTCAAAATGACCAATTGAGAGGTTAGATACACCATTTTGTATATATAAAACAAATGTTTTCTATGACCTTCAAATGTGTGTGTTGAAAGTGTGAACCAAATGACCTATAGTACTACCAATAGGAACCCCTACAAACTGGAACCAGATTGTGAACCAAGTTGCCCTTTTATGATCTCAATGGGAATAAACCAAACGACAGGTTCCTGCTGAGTAAACTCATAATGGCTTGTTTGTATCTGGTGTAAAGTATTGTCACAAAGAGAGATACGGTATTCGGGTTGCTCGATAACAGAGCTGCAAGAAAACAACTACACAGCCTTTAGTAAACACTTCTGCTTACAAGAACTTTGGTCAAGTTTACTTATTTAATGTAATAGAGCAGGGATGCTCAACCCTGTTCCTGAAGATTTCAGTTACAACCCATATTAAACACACCTGCCTGTAATTATCAAGTGCTGTTCAGGTCCTAATTAATGGCTTCATGCGTGTTTGATCAGGGTTAATAAAAAATAATACAATTAAGACTTTTTTTCTAGAAGAAAAAAATATATTAGGAAATACTGTGAAAAAATGCCTTGCTCTGTTCAACATTATTTGTAAAATATTTGATAAGGAAAAAAAAAATCACAAGACGGCTAAGAATTTTGACGTCAACTATATATGCGTGCAAAAGTATTTCACAAACTAGAAACAACCCACCTCACGATAGTCAACGTATAATTCCCACAATGCCTTTAATCCTCATAAATAAGCTATTTTTATTATTCTTCACTTTTTCTGCATGCCTCTGTTTGATCTCTTTGTTTCTATCTATACCTGTACAGCTGCATGGCGCACCTGTTCGTCTCTCCGACACTATTGTAAATGTCACAGATCCTGCCATTAGATGTGATGGCGACAGCAGTGGGCCTGAATCCAGACTCTTGCAGCAGCCCAGAATAGATCACACCTGCACTGCAGAGCTTCGCAGAGGAAACTGCGGTGAACAGCACAGGTCTCTCACCTGTTCAACACACTTTCTGAAGCACAGATGTGTGCGCCCTTACACTCCATGCTTCATCAGATCTGGTTCATGCTTTCTAATGCTCCGTCTTTAACAATGAAGGGCTCAGAGTCAAGACTGAGGGCTCCCGTGTTGCTGCCCTGTGAAACAATGAAAGCAATTTACACCGAGTGTGGGTTATTTTTAATTCACAGTGGTGTGTTGTATGGCGTTTAGAATGAAAGTGATCAACCAAAGTTCTATAGGGAGACCATAATGCTTTCTTGCATTGTGCACGAGGACTTATTTTCGAGCCTCCACATTGTAATTCTGTGGATTTTTATTTCAATTTCTAATTTAAAAATGTATTTTAAAGTTTAAGGAAGAAGAAAGAGAAGGGGAATATTAATAAGAATAATAATAACAAGAAGATACAACTCCTAAATCAATTAATTAAAATAATGTTTTATTATATGCTATTATAATTTGTCATTAGTACTTATATATTCGTTCCCGAATGTGACTGGCTGATAGCTATCCGATATTCTGCAATATAAGACTCTTCACCCTTGTGTGTTCCTCCACCCACATAGAGTGACAGCAGATAAATAGACTCATCAGTTTGACAAATGTTTGATTGTAACTATGCAGTTTATTTATAAGGATAGTACTTATTTTAAATATTTATAATTTCAGAGATTAGCTATGAGATGAACTTAGTATCAATATTATTTGCAAATGCATGTTCTGTCATGGATGAAGAGTTGCGAAGATGTGTACACATTGCATAAGAACATTGTGGCTTTTCCGTGTAAAGTTGTTTGCATTTGGCTTAAAAATTGCGAAAAGAAAGTCTCAAAATTCAAACGAAGCCAGCAGTATAGATTCAAACAAAAAGTCAATTCACACACACGCATCACCTGATCTGCAAATGCAAAACTTACTTTTCACACACGTAAATTTAGATGTATGAATGCAAAACATAATATTTGTTTTCACGAACATGTTTTTGTTTGCGCAAATCTTTAATTCACAAACTCAGGAGGAAAGCTATGTTTGTGGATGTAAAACTGCACTTACAACATTAATAGAGCACGAGGATGACAGAACATGCATTTGCAAATAATATTGATACTAAGTTCATCCCATACTTGGCAGCCATTAGCCTATGATTAAACAAAGCAAACAGAGTTGACGTTCTGCCACAAGATGATGACAGAGACCGCATAATAAGTGCGCAGTGGAGAAAAACCTCGGCAAAAATGTTTAAATTACAGCTGATAAAATCATTATAAACCTGGTAAGTGACACTCTAAGTTGGTCTATCTCTTCTCTTTTGTATGTTGTAGTGCTGTATTTATACCATAGTAATGCGGTTGATTATTGTGATCCCCCGATTGCAACAGAAAAATACTGGGAAATCTCTTTAGACTGATGGCATTTCATGCTGTTCAGACTTATAATCTTGAAATGTGAGCAAAATCACCTGTTTTATCATCACTTTAGATATTACGCTAGATAATCGTTCAAATACTTGCTTTTTAAAAAAGAAATTAAATGAAAAACTGCTTTTATTCAACCTTAAAATAAAACAAATAAGACTTTCTTCAGAAGAAAAATATTATCAGACATACTGTGAAAAATTTCATTGCTCTGTTATCATTTGGGAAATATTTAAAAAAGAAAAAAAATCTAAAGGGGGCTAATAATTAAAACTAAAAATATGCTGCAAACCTTTGACAAATAGTACAAACTGCCAAAAAAAAACAAAAAAAAACATCCATGTCCCAAACTGCCATTCCATCGATGTACGGCAAAGTAAAAGACAACATACGACGACATCTCTTTTTTCTCTGCCACTACTGATATGTGGTCAAATTCAAATATAAATATAAATATATATATATATATGAGCTTGACCATACAATATCTGCTGACTGGATTCAAATTGCAGTCAAAGTTTTAAAAACCAAATTAAAACCACAAAATCACACTGCCAGTGTACTTAAAGCACTTAAGAACTGGGTAATTACAAACTGTATAACTATGTTTAAATAAATTTGAGTTTTTTTTTTTGTTTTTTTCATCTTTAAAATGTCTAAATATTCTTTAAAAAAAGTTATTCGTTCTTTGAAACAGTGTACTTGAAATATTACACTATTGTGTACTACTTGAACTATTACATAATTTTTATTGGTGATATAAAAGTTATAAAGTGGCAATAATATCATTCATCACAATTGGCCTGGCCTGGCCTGCCTGCCTGCATCAAATTGTATTTTTATTTTTCTTAATTTTTTAAGGCAATCATACCTGCTAAAATCTAAAAAAGGTTACACAACAGTCACACAACACAACAAAAGTCACACAAGATTTATCCACTTATTTCTTTCTATGGTTTGGCCGATAATGTTTTCTGATGTTTTGACATCATTTAACACAGATCCAATCCTCCTGGTACCTGCAGCAGCCGTAGAAGTAAACCAAAAGAACATAAGCAGACTCGTTTTTGGCAGCGGCTCTGCTAAAGTTTTCAGCCCCGAGGTTAAGTGCTGGACTGAATCATTAAGACGCGCGCTAATGTTAGCAGGCTAATTTACTGCTTGGCTTGTTACAGTCAGCTTCCATCTGCACCTTCAGCTTCGGCCAGGACTGATCCTGGAGACCTTCCAGACGTCACTCACATATGCACTGCTTCAAACCAGGGGAAGCTACTTTACATACTCCCATGACTAGAAAAGATGGTAAAAAATTACGTAACATTTTCATATACTTGACTCCAATTAGCATTAGGGAGTTTCCACACCATAAATGTTGTAAAACGGCTAATATATTTGTGCTTTTTACACCCCTAAATTCTAATTAAAGGAGTTTATGTAGTGTACTTTTTTTATTGGATATGAATGTTAAGAATAATTACAGTTATTATAGCTGGAACAGAGTCAGATGATAAACTACTTTTTTTATTAGTCAAATTAAACCTCCTGGAGGCTATTGATGTCCTTTGGCTTACATTTTTTAAATAGTTCTTAAATAAAAAGAAGATGTGTAAAAGCTCAGTGGTCTTGATTTTAGTGCATACAACAGCGATAAATAACTAAAATAATATAGATAAATAGGAAACCTGATATAAAAGTATTTCCTTTGATTTTTGTTGTTGTCACGATTCACATTTTTGCACATTTTTAGATATATAAAAATAAAAATTTTGTTTTTCTTCATGCCATACTAATAGATTGAACACTGAGGATTTGTGCACTTACAGCCCCTGCTCACAATATGACATTAATATAGTGAATACATACAATAAGAGTATAACTTTTTAGAAACTGTTTAAAGAGCTCAACACGCCATTGCCATATGGACGGGCATCCAAAAACCATCTAAAACTGTCCCTTAAATGCTGCTCAAACTGTATATTAGATTTTAAATCTAATATAAATCCACACAAAGTTCTAGTAAAGTCAACTATTTGTTAAAGTTACCATTATAACTGCTGCTTATATTCCTCCTGATGCTAATGCTACGTTTGCAATGAACGAACTTCATGCGGCCATCAGCAAACAACAGACTGCTCACCCGGAGGCTGCCTTTATTGTTGCGGGGGATTTTAATCACTCAAACTTAAAGACAGTGCTCCCCAAGTTCCATAAAAACATTTTGTGTCACACCAGGGGAAACAAAACTTTGGACCAGGTGTACACAAACATGGCTGACGCCTACACGGCGACCCCCCTCCCCCACTTGGGTCAATCAGATCACCTTTCTTTGTTCCTCACCCCCAAGTACTCACCCCTCATCAACCGTGTGAAGCCATCAGTGAGGACCATCAAAGTGTGGCCAGCGGGGGTAGACTCAACGCTCCAGGACAGGTTTCAACACACAGACTGGAGTATGTTTGCATCCCAGGCCACCCGCGGCTCTCACACAGACATTGACAGTTACACTTCCTCTGTTCTGGAACACATCAACTCCACCATAGACAGTGTTACTACCCAGAAACAGATCACCACATACCCAAATCAAAAGCCATGGATGAACAAGGAGGTGCGCCTCCTGCTGAAGGCACGCAACACTGCCTTCAGATCAGGTGATGCACAGGCCTACAGCACTTCCAGGGCTAACCTGAAGAGGGGCATCAAAAAGGCCAAGCACTGCTACAAGCTGAAGCTAGAGGAGCACTTTTCCAACTCTGATCCTCGGCGCATGTGGCAGGGCATCCAGGCCATCAGCAACTACAAACCCAGCCATTCCACACCCACAGCCACAGATGTCTCCTTCCTGAACGAGCTAAATGACTTTTATGCCCGCTTTGAAAGAGACAATAAAGAACCCAACACCAAGATCACTTCCTCAATCGACCACTCACCCATCACACTTACCTCCTCAGAAGTTTGCACCGCACTGAGTCGGATCAATGTGCGTAAGGCTGCTGGACCAGACGGTATTCCTGGGCGCATCCTCAAAGCATGTGCAGAACAGCTCGCTGGGGTATTCACAGACATTTTCAACCTGTCCCTTAACCTAGCAGCTGTACCTACATGCTTTAAAACCACCTCCATCGTGCCAGTGCCGAAACACTCTAGCCCAACATGCCTGAACGACTACCGCCCTGTAGCACTCACACCCATCATCATGAAGTGCTTTGAGCGGCTGGTCCTGACACATCTGAAAGACTCTCTACCACCCACACTGGACCCACATCAGTTTACCTACCGTGGCAACAGGAGCACAGAAGATGCAGTCTCCATAGCACTGCACTCTGTACTCACACACCTGGACAATAAAAACACTTATGCACGAATGCTGTTTGTTGACTTCAGCTCAGCATTCAACACTGTCAGACCCTCTAAGCTGCTGATCAAACTTAGAGAGCTGGATATCAACACGTCTCTCTGCAAATGGGTTATGGACTTTCTGACTAACAGACCTCAGAACGTTAGATCAGGCCACATCTGATCCACCACTATCACACTCAACACTGGTGTACCTCAGGGCTGTGTGCTGAGCCCCTTCCTCTACTCCCTTTTTACCATCGACTGTAGGCCCATGAACAGCTCCAACACCATCATCAAATTTGCAGATGACACCACAGTGATTGGTTTAATCAGCAACAATGATGAGACTGCCTACAGGGAGGAGATACAGCATCTGGCCACTTGGTGCACCAACAATAATCTGCTCCTTAACACCACCAAGACCAAGGAGCTCATTGTGGACTTCAGGAAGGGACGAACAGGCTCACATGATCCCATCAACATCAATGGGATGGCCGTCGAGTCTGTCTCATCCTTCAAGTTCCTGGAGACCCACATCTCAAGGGACCTCTCCTGGACCACCAACACCTCCAGTCTGGTCAAGAAGGCTCACCAGCGCCTATTTTTCCTAAGGCAACTTAAGAAGAACCAGCTGTCATCAGCCGTCCTGGTGAACTTCTACCGCTGCACAATGGAGAGCAAACTGCTCTGTTGCTGAGCGCAAGGCCCTGCAGCGGGTGGTGAAAACTGCCCAACGCATCACAGGGACTTCCTGCTATAAAAGACATTCAGGAAAAACACAGTCTGCGCCGAGCTCGCAGTATTCTCAAGGACCCCTCTCACCCTGCTCACAGACTGTTTTCTCTCCTGCCTTCTGGCAGGCGCTTCAGGCTTCCTTGGACAAAAACCAGCAGACTGAGGAACAGCTTTTTCCCCAGAGCTGTCTCCCTTTTGAACTCTGCCCCCCACTGACTCTTCTGACCCCCACACACACACCCCACTCTCCTCATAACTTATACTCCTCACAGTCACTGCACTACTGAACATTTGCACATTTAAAAATTGCACATATTCATTGCACTGATTCACTTATCATTGCACTGATTCACTTATCTGAACTGTACACACCCACTGTACATAGACATCTGTAATTATGTTTATCTGCACACTTTTGATTATTAATAAGCAACCTACACTGCACTGATTCATTTATGTGAACTGTACATACTCACTGTACATATACATTTGTAATTATGTTTATCTGCACATTTTTGATTATTAATAAGCAACCTGCATTGCACTGATTCATTTATTTGAACTGTACATACCCACTGTACATGTACATTTGTAATTACGTACACACCCACTGTACATATACATTTGTAATTGTTTATCTATCTGCACTCTTATTATTAATATCAACCTGTACATACAATCATTTATTGTAAATCTGAGCTCATAACTAAGTCAGCCTGTATATAATGTTCATAGTACATCCATCTGTACATATCACCATAGTTTTTCTATAACTGCACCTCATAATTTATACCTGTATTCTGCACTTGCTGCTATTGCACTTCTGGTTAGACCTAAACTGCATTTCGTTGCTTTGTACTTGTACATGTGTAATGACAATAAAGTTGAATCTAATCTAATCTATGAGTTGAGTCAAGTGTACTTTAAATACATTGCAAATACAGTACATGTTATGCATACTGTAAATATATTTCTTTCTATATATTCAAAGGTAGGTTTTCGGCTCTTTTAAAGCATAAAAATACCATGTTTGCATATTTTTCAGAAACATGTGAATCAAACTTGCTTGTTTATCTGAAAAAAACAATGCTAAAGTCAGTTATTCTCCTTTAAAAAAGTGCATACCGTGTCAGAACATGTGTCTTTGTTTTGGTCTCTATAACCTGCCCACATAGTTATATATCATATAATTATATTTCAGCACTCCAGGTTGCCTTGGTGGAAAACTGAGTGTATATTTTAAGATTAATTTTTTGGCCTTTTTGCCTTCATTAGAAAGGACAGTATTGAGACAGGAAACGAAGTTAGAGAGAAAGAGGGGGGGTAGGATAGGGAAATGTTCTCGAGTCGGGATTCAAACTCAGGACACCCTGATGTGCTACTGCACCATATGTCAGCGCACTAACCACTAGGCTATTGTGCCAACAAAACAAAGTGTTTTTCATTTCAGTTAGGAAGGCTATTTCAGTGTATGCAGCTGCAGCCAAAAATGCAACCTCTGGATGACAGTAGCAACCTCCGAAATTAGATTGTTAATTCAAATGTAATAAAATCCACATGAGGTGTTTTTTTTAATGAGCAAATAATATAAATATCAACTGAGCAGCTTACAGTGTAAGGCTCAATTGTCAGACACTCTCACTCTTCTTGGTGTCGTCAATCTGGCAACATGGGTGTGAGTCCAGTTGTCTGAGGAGGAGGAGTGGAAAAAAAAAAAAAAAACTCTTCAATGTTTTGAATTTGGACTGCAATACCTAGTTCAACCCCTATATTTCTATAATTTAACCATTAACTTTAAATATTACCAAACTTCCTCTAAGTTATTGCTTGCTGATATTGCAGATTGGTATTGTAATTTAATCAGATCCATCAATATGTCAATTTAAACCTTTCTGTCAGAAAAAAAGTAAATGTCTACTCTTCTATTTGCAAATTAGCCCCCATCTGCTGATCTAACTTAAATTTACTACACACAAAGAAAGAGACAAAATTAAATAAATGAAAGTACGCAACCTGACGAAGGTCTTGTCGTCAATCCCAGTTGTAAGAACAACAAATAATAACTTGACTTCGAGTTGACTTCTATTTTTCAGATGAATGATCTGTTGAACTGCACCCCAATCATCACAATTACTGCAGAAGACCTATTGGAACCCGCATGGACCAAAGACTCTCACAGAAATCAGTCAACTTTGGTGAAGGACAAATCATGGTTTGGGGTTACATTCAGTATGGGGGCATGGGAGAGATCTGCAGAGGGGATGGCAACATCAACAGCCTGAGGTATCAAGACATTTGCTCTGCCCATTACATTACAAACCACAGGAGAGGGCAAATTCTTCAGCAGGATAGTGCTCTTTCTCATTCAGCCTCCACATCAAAGCTCCTGAAAGCAAAGAAGGTCAAGCTGCTCCAGGATTGGCCAGCCCAGTCACCAGACATAAACATTAAAGATGAATCATTGAAGATGAATCCAAAGAATCTTGATGAACTCTGGGAGTCCTGCAAGAACACTTTCTTTGCCGTTCCAGATGACTTCATTAATAAGTTATTTGAGTCATTGCAAAGATGTATGGATGCAGTCCTCCAAGCTCACGGGAGTCATGCACAATATTAATTCTTTTTCACTGCACCATGACTTTATATTCTATACTGTGCATTGTTTCTGATAAGTGACAAGACTTTTGTCTAAGCAAAGTCAAACCTTACTGTCCTAATTAAATAATTAAAAATCATGATGTATTTAAAAAAATAAATAAGCATAATATAGAGGCCTTTCATATAAGCTGCTTCTGAAACCAAAGGATTAACTAGAAGTCGTTATTATTTTTTTGTTTCTAAAACTTAAATAGGCAACAAGACTTTTGTCAGGTAGTGTACTGGCATAGTACTTCTATTTATACTATTAAGAAAAAAAACAAAAAAAAAACAATTACATTTTTTTCAGTAGCACAGTGAGCTCAGTGATCAAATTGAGGGTTATTTGAGGTTTACACCTTCCGAATCTGATGACTTTTTTTTTTCTCTTTCTCAAGACAATTTAAGCAATATGGCCCAAGCATACAAAATATTTACCACCAGCTGTGTGCTTGTCAGCCAAAATAATTATTGCTGCCTCAATCTTTAACTGCTTTCCTCAACTTCCCCTCTCTCTCTCTCACATACACACGCTCTTTCCATTTAGTAAATTAATAATTACTGCAGCAGATGAAGGACGTATTGGCTTGGTTATTGCTAACTCAGTGTTATTTTCTGGCTGGGCTTTACTGTTGATTCAATGAAACAAGCGTTTTAGCTAAACAAGCTCTCAGAAATGCTGCTCACTCGCGGTGTGGATGTGCTGGATATGTGTGTCGGTGGAGAATGGATCTCCTGGCATTGCTGGAGCCGTACAGCTGCATCAGAGAGACAGAGAGAGAGAGTGAGAGAAAGAGAAAGAGAGAGAGAGAAGCTCTATTGGCAGCCGGGTGTCTTGATAATCCCATCATCTGGCCAGTTCAAACCCAGAGAGGCTGACCAGGGAGTCTTCAGGCTTATCTGTTCGTCCTTCTCTTACTATGAATCTTTCCATCATGTCTGGCCAAACAGGTCACCAATCTGTCCCTTTACTAAAAAAATAAAAGTGTCCTGTAGAGTTGAAACTTTTGAGAGTTTAAGTTTAAAGGGATAGTTGCTTCATACGAAAAATTTAAATGCGCTCACTATTTAATCGCCCTCGAGTGATTCCAAACCTGTGTGAATGTGTTTGTATGAATGAGATTCATGTTTCCTGTATGATATTCCAACGCTATCTCATGGCAATTCGTAACTTTTTGATATAGCGGATAATTTGTATAAATTCAAACAATCTCATTCGTACAATTTAGTACAATTCGCTTATCCCCCAATCCTGTTTAGGGGTGGTTTAGGGGTGGGGTTGGGTCCCACACCTCCTTTTTAAAATCATACATTTTATACATTTTATACAATTTGCACGAATTAACCACTAAACAGACAACATGTAAGATTCCTCTGGAAATCAGATGGGATATTCTGAACAAAGCTAAAATCCTGTGACCATTGAAATCCATGGTAGGAAAAACAAATACTTTTAGGGTTGCAAGGTTTTCAGTCAATGATTACAAGGTTTTTAGCTTTCTTCAAAATTTATTTGACGGTATATTTGAAATATATTTCACACTTTATTTTGATGGTCCGTTTGTTGAATTGAAGTTACATGTCAACTAATTCTCATTAAATTATAAATAGACTGTTATGTTGAGCTTAGGGTTGGGGTTAGGGGTAGGGTTAGTGTAAGTTGACATGTACTTGCAAAGTTTCTTATAGTCAGTTAAATGTCTGTTGAATGTCAGTATCAACAGATATTAAGCAGACAGTCGACTAATACTCAAACGGACCATCAAAATAAAGTGTTACCTATATTCTTTTTTTTCCTAAATACATGTTTAACAGGAGAAAAAAACTCATAAAGGTATGAAACAAATATAGAACGAGCAAATAGTGACAGAATCTACATTCTATCCTTTTTTGTCAAATGTACTAATAAAATATAAAACAGTATATTATATTATATGATATTACATTAAATACATGTTGCACATTATACATTGGGGGGTGGGCTACAGTAACTCTTTTAGATTTTTTTTAAAATAGTATAATAGATTTCAGCCACGGATATGTAATCTGAGACAAATCTGGGAAATCTTAAAAGATTCCTGAAATCCTAGGCTAAAATGTCTGATCTTTGATCATTGGATTGACAAGTTCACAGACAGCCTCAGATGAAGTTATGACAGTGTTAGCAGTGGTGTAAAGTACAAATTACAAATACTAAAATGACTGTATTTGAGTAGTTTTTCTTAGGAATTGTAGTTTACTAAGTAGTTTTAGAAATGTGTACTTTTACGTTCCCTTGAGTGCATTTTTAGTGCAGTATCTGTACTTTTACTCCACTACTTTCCTTCAATCTGCAGTCACTACTCTAATCAAATCGTACAAAGAGAGTAAATCGCATCTTAGTGAACTACCTTAAGACATGGATGATTTATTAATTGCAGCAAACTGTTTGGACGCATTAAATGTGTCCAAGATGTCCAAAATCTACATCAGTAGTTCCCAATTTTTGTCCTTGCACCACACTGTTCTCATATTAAAAACAACATTTCTTGCCACTGCCAGGTCATTTAATAATAATTAAGGTATCCATACACAAGTGGTTCTCAGTTCCTGTCCTAGCACGGCACTGATCTCAGATTAAAACCAACATTTTTACCACTGCCAGAGCATTTAGATATAATTAAGTGATCCTTACATCATTAGTTCTCAGTTCCTGTCCTTGCACCACACTGTTCTCAGATTAAAACCAACATTTCTTGCCACTGCCAGGCCATTTAATAATAATTAAGTGATCCATACACAAGTGGTTCTTGGTCCTTGTCTTTGCACCACACTGCTCTCAGATTAAAACCAACATTTTTACCACTGCCAGAGCATTTAGTTATAATTAAGTGATCCATACATCAGTAGTTCTCAGTTCCTGTCCTTGCACCACACTGCTCTCAGACCTGCTGCTTTTTGACCCTGAATGTATTTGACCATTATTTCAATATTAAAACCTCATTTGAACTCTAACTTCTGTTGTCAGGCTCCTTACGTTACACATAGTACACTTAAAATAGAATTAAGTCTATAAAAAAAGAAGAGCAAGGAGCTGCATCAATTGTGTTTTGTCACTGACTACCCACAAGAGTTGGCTTTGCATATGTAAATTCTCCCCACTGATTTATATATAATGAGATATATAATGGTGTATAAAATTCTCTATTAAACATCAGTAGTTCTGTCATGTTTCTCATTGACATGCCCCAACTCAGAATCTTTGAGATTAAACAAAATTTGGAGTTTGTCACTTGTAATAATGACTTTGTGATGATGTTCATGTGCATTCCACTCATGAATACGATTTATCCAACATTACTTGAACACACCATGACTTGTGCTGTGGATATTGGTTGTCATATGTGAATGTTGGATGCCATATGTGGTGTCTAGAAGTGTCAGTGCTGGGTTTATGGCTGTGCTGATGTGGCTCAATAAGCATTAGCTCCTCCAGCAGTGCTCTATTATTATCACACATCCTCTGTCTGGACATGAACCAGCAAAACAGCAAGAGTCACAGTACAGATCTGGTCACAAATGCAGCTCAAATGAAATACATTGATGAGCAGGGTCTATAAACAAAGACAGACAACGGAAATGACTTTGGTGTGTGCAGTTACCATTAATTCTCACATATAGCATTTTCATGGGCAATTTATACTAAGAAATTAATTTTGCAATGCAAATGGTAATTTTGTCAATCAGTACTTTTCTTCTGCTAGTTATTTTTAGGACAATTTTTAAAAGCTTTTTTAAATACAAGAGTTTATTTGGAGGTAAAATGACATTATATTCTAAAAAAGTAACCACAGTGGTAACCACGTTGTTTGTCTCCAGCCTAGGCCATCTGGCAGGAGTGTTGCAGGGAAGCCGAAAAAGAGAAAAAGTTTTCCAAATTTGGGACAATATCTGCCAATTTCGCAGATATCTAATGTCCGTCACTAGTCTCTAGGTCTCTCCAAATCTCATAGCAAAGCTGCTAGTTTCTCCATGATGTTTTCCAATTTGTGGTCCATAACCCACAGTCTCAGTACTACCAGCTCTGCTCACGATGGGCTTTTGAGCTGGACTGACTATTGTCCATAACCCACAGCCCTACCTAAGCCCATTAGCAAAAACCCTGTTATCAAAGTTCCGAATAGATAGATATCTTCAATATCCTCTAGGGACAGAGCGGCCAGGCAAACGACGTGCCACCTCTCCCAACCTTCCATCATGTATCCAGCTGCAAACGCTCCTGCAGGACAGTTGGGTTCCCCTGAACCCAGGCTTCTTATCGAGTAGATGCTATCATTTGCTTTCAGAGACCAGTTGATCAAATCCATAACTCCTTATTGTTTGGAGAGCATGGAGAGCCTCGGAGATAGAATAAGACAAGTTGTCATGACAAATAACCAGTTGTGAAGCATTTATGTCAATTTGTCATAACAAACAATGTCATCTTTGCATTTAAAATGATTGTGTGAATGACACTTAATGACAATTGTCATAAGCATGCATAAAATCTCATTCACATTCATGTCGTGTGTCATGTGATGATTATGCATTTTTCATAACAGTCTTATGAACACTACCTTTAAGTAAAAATGTAATGGTTTATGTAGGTAATATGCAGTGTGGTAAAATGTGTTCACAATGTATGCATTTTTGCTTAAAAATAATTAGACGAGCGTACTGATAAATAAAATATGCATATTTTGCCATGTAATTAAAATAACAATACACTTATGGCAGCAATTAATATCTGTTAAATTGTTTAGTTTTAAGGTAATACTCCAGCCTGATCTCACTAGAAAACTTAACTATTTTACATTTTGTTAAATAAGTTAAGCCGTTCGAAAATGTACAATTTTAAAAAGAAGACATGGCACCCAACCCCACCCCTAAACCCAACCGTCATTGGGTCATGAGCAAATCGTACTGAATTGTACAAATTAGATCATACGAATTGATAAAAACTAGACACTAAATCAAAAAGTTGACAATTGCCTTGAGAGAGCGTTGAATGTTCACGCTTGAAACTTCACTTTATAGGTTCACGAAACACCAAAACACATTTATTGAGGTGTTGACAGTCAAATATGTGTCCCACGCGGCTATAAACACTATGAAGGCATATATTTAGCTAAAAAGTGAAAATTGTATGTTTTTGCGTTATTTCGAGCAAATTCATTCTTCCGGTTTGAAACGAATATTTGAAGCTGCGTCACGCCGATTAGATCCTTGCGACGTGTAGACTGGATGTCTGTACCTGTGAGTGCGTTGTGACGTCTCTGAGTGTGCAGCATTAATTCATAAGAAAGACTTGGTTCAAACCAATCAACGCACTCTATTGTGTATGCGGTGCAACTTCATTAATATCCATGATAGCTTCGAAGACTCTTTTTATTTGGTACAGTGTGCAGACGGCAGAGAGACGCCACGTTGTGTTGCCAAAACAAGAGGAAGAAGAATAATTGTTTGGAGACACAGGTCGTCAGTGTTGCGTTTATAAAAATGCTTCAATGAAGGTTTTGTTTTCATTTCCCGCTATGAGAGCACAGATGGACTCATGTGTGGATTACGGTGAACGTGACATGTGGCAGATATAAGTTTTTTACCCGAGAGCTTTTCGCATCTGGAAATGGTGAAATCTGGATTTGCTGCTCGTCTCCATTTAAAAAACGGTGATCCAGTTGGTGTTGTTTGTCCTGTCTCTACAGTTTTGACAAGTAAGCAATCAGTGGTCTTTGTGTGTTTATTTAGATAGCAAAGTTAGTTCATATCGTCAGCAGAATTCTTTTAGTGTTTAAAGACATGTGAAATGATTTAGTTACTAAGTTTACAGTACGTTGTTATTATATATTATGGACTAAAGATCCGCTGTAAATGCTGCTCTCCGAGAGTTAACATGTAAACACCGCAATCAAACTATTACCATCATGTAGAATTTTCGCCGCATTTTGTGACAGGGATAGTCTATACACATGCGACTTTCTGACGCTACCGACCAAGTGCATCTAAGTTACCGAGAAATGCTGAGTTTTTTTCTCCCATTTGCCGTGCAGTATCAAACATTCCCTTAAAACCGCACTCCTCCAGCAGTTCCTCGTGTGCATACTCTCATTTTTCACAGAGGCATACATGAAATGTTCCTGAATGAAAATACCAAACTGCAGTTAAAGTCCACCATTTAATAATCTGGCAAATAATTTGATGACTGATGTCCACGTAAACACAGCCACTGTCTTTTTACCCTGCGTCTGTGTGTTTGTTTTGCCTCTGTGAAAATCAGTGTGTGTCCAACTGGAAACTCCCATTTTTATGCAAATTTCTATGCACCTTCCCTCTTTCCCTCCCCCGACACTCCCACCTCAACAGAGCTGGACACACCCACTTTCCTGACTTTTCCCAAAGTAGAGGTGTGAAAACACCCTGTTGAAATGGGGGGTTTCGTAACCCTTTAAATTAAATTCAGAATGAAAGTCTGAATGAGTTCTTCCTTCTTAAGATTCTGTTAGTTCCTCCAGATGCTTCTCTGTGATTTAATTCACCCAGAACTGCTTACCTGAGAATCATCATATACTGAATGGCGAGTAAATGCGCTGAGAGTGGCTTCACACACGCACACACACACATTCCCGAAGAGACATAGAGTGTGTGGATTGAACTGTCATTGTGGCTGAAGCTCCGCTGTGGATTGTCTGTGTGTGGTAAACCCCGCGTGGCCCTCAGAAGAGCTCCAAGGCATTGTGTGTGTGACAAAGGCAGTTAGAGGAGCCGCTCAGCTCTTGCTGAAACAGGCCAAAGCTGCGGGATAAACTGCGCTCTGACAGAACGTATCTGCTTTGTTAATGGGACAAGCAGGATCACAGGATGGAGAATGAAAGCGGCTCTGTCTCTCTGTCATGGCCATTCAGCTTGGGCTCGCAGTACAAACAGACTGATTTCCTCGGAGAGAAAGGCCGACGGAGATAAAATGCATTGTGGATTAGCTCACACGGCTAGCATATGGGGAGAACTGGAGTTGGTTTATCTATAAAAAAGTGTGGTTTGGCTATTTGGTATGAAGAGTGGATGGGACAGAATGAAATGAAAGGGTTATTATGAGGGACTTTATATTTGTCATTTGATTTGATTAAGATTAATGAAGTTGGTATAACGGTTCACATTTTCCTACCAAAAATGTGGGGTATGGATATCACGATCACCTGCAATCAAACAGCCTGAGATCGCTGGTAAACACACACACACATCTCATGAACTACATATCTGCTTGTAAACTGACTACAGATCCAGTCATGCAACATACACACTCACCTGCTCTAAGTCACCATTGATTAGACTGTAAAGTGACATTACAATGCATTTTTCTTTGTCTAGTCTTGCTGTGTTTTGATCCTTGTCTTGCTTGTCTCTTCATCCCTGTCCTGCCCTGTTGACATTCTGCCTGTTACTTTGACTACGATTCTGGATTGCCTGACCACTGCTTTACTGACTTTACAAATAAATCTGCGATTGGGTCCTCACTTCGGTTGTCAGTGTCACTTCCCGCGTTACAATGGGTAGACCCACACGGAATCTGTGCATGCAGAATTCCACAGATTTTTCGCCCATCATTGATTCTGTTTACTTACTTGTGTAAATGTGTGTGCATTTATATTTATTCAGGTTTTAAAATAATGGCCGTAATAATATAGACAAATATGAAAATGTTGATATGATTTATTTACAATACAGTTTGTATACTTACATAAACACAAGTTAAAAAAGTATTACTCTTTATTTCATATATTAAGGATTGAGTTATGATACTCCCAAAGTCATTCCACATAAATCCAGAAATAGCAAAAAATGTCCGCAAATTCCATCTGGCCCTAGGTATGGGACCTGTTTTAGCGACTTTGTATTCTAAATTTAATCTGAAACTTCTAGTTTTAAAAATTATCATTTTAACAAATCTACATCCAGTGTAGTCCCTTTAAATGACTTGAACGAAGGTTACAGGACATCACTAGTCTTTCTAAACATCTCTACCCTCAAAAAAATTATGCTGTTTAAAGTACTTATTTAAAATGAGCTGAAACAACACAATTCTTGAGTTTTTTGGGGACTTACATTTACATTTGAATAAAAAAAAAAGTTTATTTAATTCCTTCATGTTGTCTCAACACAAATTGATTGTATTTTAGAATTCACAGTAATACTACAAGGTTGATATTAGCTGTATTAACTAGTGATGGGAAGTTCGGATCATTTTACTGACTCGGATCTTTAAGTCTCCGAGGACCGAGGACTCGGGAGCTGAACAGTTCAAATCTGTTTCCGGCTCTAAATGCATACGATTGGCTTCTATGTCGTTCACGTGTTGAACGACTCGGACCGAGGACTCGGGAGGTGAACAGATCAAATCTGTTTCCGGCTCTAAACGCATATGATTGGCTTTTGTCTTTCGCGTGATGAATGAATTAAAAGACTTGAAAAATGAACGAAACCTGCACATCTGTGCGCATGCGCGGATGAACGAATCACTCCCTGAGAGGACTCGTCGTTCCCGAGTCATATTAAAGATTCGTTCAAAATGAACGAATCGTTCAAGAACAACCCATCACTAGTATTAACTAACATGAACAAACCATGGACAATACATTTATTACTGTATTTGTTCATCTTTTTTAATCTTAGTTAATGAAAATAAAGTTGTTCCTTGTTAGCTCATGTTAACTCATGGTGCATTAACTAATGTTGACAAGCATTTGATCCCCATTTCCTGGTTTGTTTGACATGTGTAAGTGCTCTGAACCAAGCCCAGGCACGGTTTACTTGGCTGGACCCTGGCCTGGTTGGAAGTGGTGTGCCAGAGAGCAGTTTGGTTGGTCTTGAGCACGCATGCGTGCATGAATGTGAAACTGAAGACACAACATCACTATTAAGGGACTGTTTCATATGGATTTACTATCATTCTTACTTCGCAATAAACGCAAACTGTCATAGTTTATTAAAGATACAAACCCTTTCTGTAGGTCAGCTGCCACCTTCAGCAAACCTCCTATTATGTGTAGCACGAGGACTTTCATGAACATTTTTGATCATCAAAAGTGGTGGATCTGTTTTGCATAAGATTTGACTATGCGTCACTGCATGTCAAACGGCCTAAAATAATACAAAACAATATAACTAAAGCAATCTCCATTGTACTAAGCGAGAGAGCTTATATTCTGTTAAACCGAAGTCGCATCATCAAAGACGTACCCATGCTTAAGCTCGGAAAGCAAAATAACAATGTGAGTGCCTGAGACAACCATTCATGACAACTGTGCCTAGTGTGAGTACACCCTTAATAACGCATTAGTAGATGTTAAACTAGGACTAATACATGCTTGTACAACTATTGTTAATTATTGATTCATGCTACATTAACTAACATTAACTAATGAAACATTATATTAAAATGTGACTAAAATCACAGATTTGTGAAGACCAACTTCTTTCACTATGACTGAAAGATTCATCTTTTTGGTCTTCATCTGGTCAACCTGCTGTTAGAGGGTTTCAGCCACTTCAGAACAAACCACCATCTTGCAAATTCAGTGAAACTGCAAAGTTTGACTGCCAGTTAAATACAATTTGTCAGAAAATTCAGCCAGTGATCAATAGGAACCAGATCAGCACCAATATCTATGTTTTGTTAAATTACATTAAGATGAACTCTACTTTTCAATAAGACATGGTATTATAGAGCATTATTTAATTATCATTAGGGGATTTTACACTGGAGTAACATTCCCACAATTCCTAAAATTATTGTGTTTGCTTCACAAGAACTCTTTTCTAATACAGTTCCTACTTCAAAACAGGTGTTAATTCAGCAGAATAGGAGATGTGGATCACAGAAAATAGTTTTGAAGCAGCAAGCAATTCAATGCTTCTGATTTAATAATACATTTAATACATTTGTATTGTTTTAAATTTGAAAATAAATTCTACTACTAAGATTAAGGCACGAACTCCACTGTAATACTTTCACTCTGTCGAGCTCTCCTCTTTCATTTCCCTCTCCCGAGGAACACATTTGAATCAGATGTTGTTCGGTCTACACTGAAACTGTGTATTCTGCAAACATGAGGGACTGAGGTCACAGCGTCTGCTTGTCTGTGCCCTTTCTGGACACAACAGGAGTCTGATCAATTCCTCTTGCTTGACCAGCTGCCATTGCCCATATCCATAGAAATGTGAGACTGAGGTCTGTATAATACCAATACACACTGACATTCATTGAAAGTCACTGCATCATTTAAACTTTAAACCAAGTAGAAACAATTTTTAAAGACCAGAAATCATGCTTTTCAATAAATTTTACAAATTAAATTATTATTCAGTAATGTCGAGTGTATATCTACATTTTTAATATATGGAACCTTAAGAGATCAAAACCAAAAAAATGCTTTCATTCATACATTTATTCTGATTTGCTTTTACCCCAATGGGTTTACAGGTGGAGTTTGGAGTAGTGCTGTCGCCTCACATCAAGAAGATCGCTGGTTCGAGCCTCGGCTGGGTCAGTTGGCATTTCTGTGTGGAGTTTGCATGCTCTCCCTGTGTTCGCGTGGGTTTCCTTCGGGTGCTCCGGTTTCCCCCACAGTCCAAAGATATGCGCTACAGGTAAATTGGGTAGGCTAAATTGTCCGTAGTGTATGTGTGTGAATGAGAATGTATTGATGTTTCCCAGTGATGGGTTGCGGCTGGAAGGGCATCCGCTGTGTAAAACAAATGCTGGATTAGTTGGCAGTTAATTCCGCTGTGGCGACCCCGGATTAATAAAGGGCCTATCCGACAAGAAAATGAATGAATGAATAGCCATTTTTCTGACAATTAATAAATTGTTATTAAAATAATAATGAATAAAATAGTTATATGTCCCAGTGAGATCAGACTGTTATTCCCATACTTTCTCACTTAAATCTCAGTAACAGACACACACTCTACATGTATCATCTATCCAAACTTCTGTGGTCTTTTTTTACACACCTTCACTATACCTCTAAAATACAGCAGCTAATTTTAATTTTAAAGGCTCGTACACACCGGGACGCTTTTCGTTTGCGTTTATCGTCGGCGTTTTTCGAGACGTTTTTCAGCATTCAAGCCCAAGCGATTTTCTCTGGCGTCGAGCAGGAGAGCATGCAAAATCACTCCTTGACGTTAGATGGCGCACACGGTGGCGCCAAGCTTCTGACACCCGCTTGTTACACAGAAGAAGAAAAGAGGAAGTTTACACGCTTGTTGTTGCCGATCGGCAAAACATGGATGGTTCAAGTAGCAGCTCTAGCGCTGAAGAGATGATTATTGTTCACAAGTGCAGTAAGCACTTCCACGTTAATATCTCCTCTGGGCATCTGCGCTCACATTGACAGTTTTGCGCTTGAGCGCCTCCAAGGGGTGTTTACTGTAACTTCAGCAGCTCCGTACACGTGAGCAACAGTGGGAATCTGATTGGTGGAGAAGGTTTTGACGCGGGGCGTCAAAACAAAAAAACGAGCATGAGGCGTTTCTTTAAAAATGACGCTTTTACGCCTGGCGTTTTGCGCGTTGGTGTGCACAATCACATTGGTGCCCTTTATTTAGTCTCGAGGCGTCAAACGCCGACCGGAAACGCGAGCAAAAAACGTCTCGGTGTGCACGGGCCTTAATCCTTAAGTCCTTATTTTGCATGAAAAAAACAGCCTTATCATTAATCACTAACTCTGAATATCTAGGTTTTACCTCATCAGTGTTATTCCATCAATATTTGATGAATTTGTTTTTGTAAAGTAAAGATTTATATATTCTAATGTTAAAGGTACCTGCAGGTGTAAAATGTTTTTTAGCAACACACTATAACAGAGAGAAGCAGCAGAAAGGAGTTCTAAATGGGGAACAAGAAGGCAATCGTTAAATATGCTAACAACAGTCTGACTACAAATACAACTACAATATCTACCAACCTTTAAGCAACATTTCTTACATAGACTATTTGCACTTGTGAAATTAAACATTTAATTGAATTAAAAATAATAATTGAATAAAAAAATAATAAGAAGAAGGAGAATTCCTTACATTTATAAAGCGCTTTTTGGGGCACTCAAAGCGTTTTACACAATGGGAGGGATTGGAAAATTAATTAAAGATGGAAAATTAATTAAATTATTAATTCAATTAATTTAAAAAGTAAATGAAATGAAAAATGATGACTTTGGCAAAAAAGAACTGGATTACTACAGTCTGCACGTGAGTGTTCTCTATTAGTAAATAATGCACTCAAGTCATGTTTATTTTGTCTGCAATGCTTTTAATTTTGTCTGGGTCTTGAGTCATGTTTGGGGTCATTAAGTAAAGAGGATAGAGAGATCAATCAGTAGCACACAATCTTGGTTTCTTATTGTGTGTGTGTGTGTGTGTGTGTGTGTGTGTGTGTGTGTGTGTGTGT
>CAIGQQ010004833.1:228990-257185 GCA_903798035.1 Danio albolineatus | reverse complement strand
AAAGAAAGAAAGAAAGAAAGAAAGAAAGAAAGAAAGAAAGAAAGAAAGAAAGAAAGAAAGAAAGAAAGAAAGAAAGAAAGAAAGAAAGAAAGAAAGAAACATAGGCGAGATTTAGTACAACATGGCAACAGAAAAATTAACACCATATTGAACTGGCTTAACTGGACTACATACAACTACATGCTACAAACAACAAATCAGATTAATTAGTACACAATATTAACATGACAACACCAAAACTAAAATGAAGCAGATGAATAAGCACAACATGGTAATGGCTTTATTAAATTAAAGCAGATGAATTAGCATTACATTACACTAATTAGTAGATTAATTAGTATGCACACTTTGACGCTGTTGAAAAAACGTGGCCATTCTGTAAATGAAATGGGAGTCTAAATTAGTAGGTTGAATAGAATTTGGCACATTTGGTATGGCAATAAATTTTAGTTAGTGAAGTTACCTTACAACTTCTGTTGTCTATGCTACGTAGCCCAAACATTGATGATAGCATTGTGTGGGTAAATAGAGTATACATTTGCAGCACTGTAATGTAAATACCTCTCGCTAACAATTGGCTTGTCATGATGATTAAATTATGTTCTCTTCATTGTCTTCAAACATTAAATCATATGTTTTATAGTGATTAGATTGACAATACCTTTAGCATGTATGTGTAGTTAACTAGTAATCTTTAGCCTGAACAGGCATAGTTTTAGACATGGCAATAATCATTTTTAATGTAATTGTTTTTTATTAAGAAAGGTTTTGTTGAATAAAAAGAGCATGTGCACAGCTATATTTAGCATGTTTTGGCATATTATTTAACATTTGTGGCTAAGAAATAATTATATATTTATTTTTGGTGTGGTCAGAGATAAATTGGAATGAACCAACTTATCCAGCATTTGTTTTACGCAGCGCATACCCTTCCAGCCGCAACCCATCTCTGGGAAACATCTATACACACTCACTCACACTCATACACTGCGGACAATTTAGCCAACCCAATTCACCTATACCGCATGTCTTTGGACTTGTCGGGGAAACCGGAGCACCCGGAGGAGAACATGCAAACTCCACACAGAAATGCCAACTGACCCAGCCGAGGCTAGAACCAGCGACCTTCTTGCTGAACGTGCTACTCACTACGCCACCGTGGCGCTAGAGTTGAATTTTCAACATCAAAAGGCGACAGAGCAGAGATAAAGCTCCCATAATGCAAGTCAAAACCATAAATAAATGGATCTGTTAATTAAAATGAAATAAAATCTGTTAATGAACAGTGTTTTTCAGTGTAAAAAATTGCAGTCAAACATATTTTTTAGCACATTTTTGCAGTTTGGGAAACATATTTCCAGTGAGCTTGAGTTGTAAAAGCCATGTTTTTTTTAGAGAGAGCCTAAACATTTCATTTCAACTTGTAGTGTGTCGTGCCTCTGATCGTGAGCTTCCCCTTTAAATTTTCATAAAAGGGGCATTAGAAGACGTCATAGAAAATGTCTCCTTTAACGTGACCCAACCTCACCTAATGTAATCTATCAGCTGCCCTCAACACGCTCGCCCATTAAAACCCCTCCACCGTAATTACAGCCTTTAAATGTCACACATACACTCGCAGAGCAACATTAAAATTCTCCCAGTGCCTTTTATTAGACAGCCTCGGAAAAAGAGAGAGGAAAAAAACGAGAAAAGGGATGCGTGAGAGGTGCAAGTGGAGGACAGGAGATACTACAGCGTGGCGTCCCGACAGCTGAACTTTCGCAGGGTCTCGCACTGTTGTAATGAGGATTCAGAGAGCAGGTCTGGCCTGGTAATAAGGAAGCTACAGACAAAGGTTAATGAGGATGGACCTGAGTTTGCTTGTTCTCTTTCGCAGCCTAATTGGGATCTGCCTCGTCTGAAGCTCATGATGTTAGACAGCGAGCGCAGGGTTGTGGACACCAGCAGCGGTTTCTGGTTATCAGGCTGCTGATGCGCCGCTTTCAATCAACAGGCCTGGGTTAAATGTGTCTAATGGGGGAATGTGGTTCCCCTATTACACTGGTGCAGACAGATGACGTGCTGGAAATAGACAAACTGTACTTTAGATGCTATGAACTGTATAGTAGATATTGTAAATTATAGTTCGGCACCTTGGAATTATAAGGTTCTATCTGCGTTCTGAATGATTTTGAGATATTGAGCTTCAAAGTGTCTGCATTCCATGGCAAACAGTACATGTGTAACCTTTGTTTTTTTAAATAAAAAATCTTAAAATGTAAACAACTTATAAAATAACATTGCATAATGTAAATAAGTTGTCAATTAATAAGAATATGTCAAAAATGACAAAAATGTCAGATAGAACCTTATAATTCTAAGGTGACAAGTTGTTGTTGTTGTTGTTGTTGTTGTTGTTGTAGGAAAGTCCAACGCTATCTCATGGCAATTCGCAACTTTATGATTTAGTGGCTAATTGGTATAAATTTGTACAATCTCATTTGTACAATTTAGTACAATTTGCCTATCCCGCATTAGCTATGTTTATTTTTATGCGCATTTTGGTATTGAAACGCCAAGATGCGCATAAATTTTGAAAATGTGTATAAAAAACATATGCGTATAACTGAGTAACTTTTGATTCAATAAGAAAAGATGCGCATACACTATGATGGAAACATTTTTACTGAACAAATTCCAGTATGCACATAAAAAAGTCATGTAATTTCATTATAAAAGATCATGTGATGATAAAAAATGTGTATGAATGGACAAACCAGTAGGCTGAGCACACTGTAAAATATTTGAAATTGTTTTGGTCATTATAAAATGACTTAACCGTTTCAGTAGTGTTATTATTTTATTAATGATCCAGAATCCAGAATCAAGAGTGCCCATAGAGCACATTTCTAATGAGCCCAATGTTAAAGTGGCTGACTTTACAGCAGAAAAAAAGGTGTTTACAGCCTGCTACTAAGAACGATTTTGGTTCATATACTTTATATTACCAGTCATGACAACTGTGAGGGGGTGAAATCTTTTATAATGCATCAAGTTCCTTTATTCATTCATTCATTTTCTTTTTAATCTGGGGTCATGAATGAACCGCCAACTTATCTAGCATATGTTTTACGCAGCATATGCTCTTCCAGCTGCAACCCATCTCTGCGAAACATCCATACACACTCATACACTACAGACAATTTAGCTTACTTTTAGCTCAATATAGCAAAAAAAAAAAAAAGTTATATTATGTTATATTGTGTATGTTCTGGCCAAAACTAACTAACTTACTAACTCATTCATTCATTGTCTTGTCGGCTTAGTCCCTTTATTAATCTGGGGTCGCCACAACGGAATGAACCGCCAACTTATCCAGCATTTGTTTTTACGCAGCGGATACCCTTCCAGCCGCAAACCATCCATACACACTCATTCACACTCATACACTACGGACAATTTAGCTTACCCAATTCACTTATACCACATGTCTTTGGACTTGTGGGGGAAACCGGAGCACCCGGAGGAAACGCATGCGACCACAGAGAGAACATGTAAACTCCACACAGAAATGCCAACTGACCCAGCGGAGGCTCGAAACAGCAACCTTCTTGCTGTGAGGCAATCATGCTACTCACTACGCCACCGTGTCACCCAGCTTATTTTATATTAAGTTATATTAAGTCAGCATAATTAAGGGTGTGGCCACTTGAGTGACAGCTAGGTCTCGCTGGTCGCCGCCACTTCACCTCAGCTGATTCCAGCTGATTAGCCACCGAACTTTACATCACTTTTTTACGTCATTTTATGGCATTTACATCTTTTTTGTTTGTTTGTTGCTGTCACTTAAGTGGCCACACCCTTAATTATGCTGACTTGATATAACTAAAAATAAATGAAATAGATGAGTTATAAAAAAAAAAAATTAATTACCCCCTCACAGTTGCCATGAAGGTTAAAGGGCCACGAAACCCCCCAGTCTCAGCGTGGTGTTTTCACACCTCTAGTTTGGAAAAGCTCAGGAAAGTGGGTGTGTCCAGCTTGGTTTAGGTAGGAGTGTCGGGGAAGGGGAAAGAGGGAAGGTTTTGCATAAAAATGGAGTTTCCATTTGTGCATGCGCTCATTTTCACACAGAGGCACAACAAACACACAGACGCAGGGGGAGAAAGACAGTGACTGTGTTTACATGGACATCAGTAATCAAATTATTTGCCAAATTATCAATTTGTCAACTTTAACGGCACTTTCTCTTTTTTTTCGGATTCGCGTGATGGGCAGGACTTCTGTCTATGGTTTGGTGACTGTAGCTTTATTGCTAAATGGCTAACAGGGGTTTTATTGAGAGAATAACTGTTTTATGTGCTTTATGAAGGCTAATAAACAGCGTCGATTCGTTTGGAGCTGAATCTGAGTCCACTAGATTATTTCAGAGGTGCACCCAGCTCTGTGAGCTCATAAACTCCTCCAGAAACTAAACCTGGATGATGGAAGCTTTCAGCAGTGCTTCTGACTGAGCCGAGCCGAGTTTGATGAACTGTTGTCAGCAGAAGGATTTTCCCCCGAGACACCAACAACAGGCGCTACGTCATAATCATACGCGTTAAGCGCATCAAACGCGCGGCGTCATTCGGCGGCGTGCCATTTCGCGCCGATGCCTATTCACGCCTTTGCATTGACTTAACATGTAAACCACTCGCGCTTCACGCGTCTTCCGCGTCTGCTGTGAACGCAGCATAACAGGTACAATCTTCGAAGCGATCATGAATATTAATGAAGTTGCGCCGCATAGACAATAGAGTGCTCTGGTTGATTCAAACCAAGTCTTTCTCATGTATTAATGCCGCACGATCAGAGACGTCACGATGCACTCGCAGGTACAGACGTCCACTCCCCACACTGGAATACACGCATGGATCTCATCGACGTGACGCAATTCAAAAATGCCTTTTTAAACCGGAAGAACGAATTTGTTTGAAATAATGCAAAAACAGCCAATTTTCACTTTTTATTGAAATATATGTGTCCTAATACTGTTTATAGCTGCGTGGGAAACATATATGACTGTCAACAGCTCAAAACATGTGTTTTGGTGTTTCATGACCCTTTAATATTGTCTATATGCACCAAAATCTTTTGTACCAGGCTGTAAGCAGCTGTAAAATTGGCTGTAAGGGTCAATTTATTAGTCCGATGACGGAGCTAACAGTATGGGTGAAGGTAAATGCGTGTAAGCCTTTTAGCACATGTGAAAAGAAATATTTTTAATTATGAAAACATATTTTGATTTGCTTTCATCTCCGAATTTAATCTGACTCCAATTCATTATAATTTAGATATTCATTCATCCAATTTAAGCCGATTACCTTATAGGTTATGATTTGGTCTAATTTAGATTGATTAACCTAATAAATCCTTATTTTCAAGTAATGGTTCATTGCTTACCCGAAGTCGCTTAGAGTCAGTATGCTGGCCAGCTACATCTGCTCACGGACACATCCTCGCCGGTTCTGGTTCTTAGATAGAGGATATAACTGTAAACTAATTTCCTTTAAGTAATAATAGGCCGCCCCATGCTTGCTCATACATAAAGAAAGTTTGATTTAGCCACTAGATTATAACATACTAAGTCAGTAGATTCAGTCAGAAATCAGCAGGTCTTAAATGTTGTGCTAGAAGGCTTCATCCATTCAGCCTGGACTGTATGACAAAATCCCGGTCGTCGGTTGCGGAAACTCCAGCCTAAGACAATCTACTAGATTCAAATGATTTCAGGAGATATTTAATTAAACAAAAGTCTTTACATTTATTTGTCAGGCAAATATTTTCAATTCCAATTCACATAATTGCACAAGATAAGCCAATTCAAATTGTACAACATCAATTTCTCCAAGATAGATTAAGAGTGAATACCTGACTATGTAAAAATACGTTGTAGTGTCTGAGTTCTGATTCAGAGCTCCAGAAATCAAACACTACAACGGGGTCCTTCAGTGACTGAATTCCCCCGGCTTAAACAACATCAATACCTTTTATACCCAACAGGGCGTCACAGTGACCCTTGCCTAGTGTATTTGATGTGTTAATCATCTCTGGAGGGGGGGAGCATCTGGCAAGAGATTTTATCAAAGTCAAAACCCAAATAACCAAATACAAGTGAAATATCACAGTGACATTAAGACCACTTTACCAATCACACAGAGACATTTAAAATGATACCAAACATGACAAGCTACCGTTTGTAAGTTAAGCAAATACACCACATATTTCATTTCACCATAGAAACCTGAATTCTGGTCATCCTTGAGTGACCTTTTAATACCCTGGTCATATAACTAGGGAGGGCCAAAAGGTGTGAGGGCAGATGGTGAGACAACAGCTTTCTCGTGATTCTTGAAGCTGATTAGAGAGTTTATGGTTTTACTGCCTGGTAGTTCTCGTGGTCTTCTCTCGTGGAATTCCATAATTCTCAGGGTATAATTATTATGGAGAGATATAACCATCCTTACATGGCCAATCTAGCATTGCTGTCATAGAACATCTGGACCTCATGGAGCCAGCCCCCAAAGGTGAAACAATGAATTGCAGTTTCAGAAAAATAAATAAATTAATGTATCAGAAAAGTAGTACAAAACAGACCATAAGGAATGTATTTCAGCTTGCAAACATGTCTACAGAACCCTCTAGTGAATCTGCTATCTGAAATGTGCAATGCAACCTACCTTGAGCAATGTATTTTATGTTCGTATTTTACACATACTTCTGCTCTGTCGTTATTTCTGTTGAGCTGTAGCAGCAGTGTATGAATTAAGGAGCACCTGCTATATAGAAAGCACTTCTATATATGACATTCTGACAAGATAAGCACTCTTTAGTGAACTATAAGCCTGTAAGACTGAAGGAGAAGTGCTGTGAAGAGCTTCCTCTTCCTGGATTGTGCACGTACAGTATGATCGTCTCTCAATGTTGAGTGAATAGAGCTGAACATTGGGAGGAATCCTGAACATCCAGCACTCAAGTGTTCATCTGTTGATTGACACTGCACCATCCTGACCTGTCTGAACACCACAATACTACACCACAAATATACAGCAACTTCATTACTGTGGTTAAACTATTAAGGAAAAAAAAACATTTTGCATAGACAATATATTTTTTAAGAGAAATAATAAATATAGCTACCTCATTCATTTACCCTTTTTAATTTACGATAACACAATAATTATAATTCAATAATACAATTAAATTACACATTAAATACAATATTTTATAATGTTTTTTTTTTTCTGGATGTTTTATTATTTTGACTTGAATTCATCCAACATTCAGACTTGTGTGCTAGAAATAGATGCAAATTTGCACATATTTCATTTAACAATGCTTCTTTTGCATTTCTGAAGATAGATATTTTAGACATTTTACATATGTGAAATGGTGGGGCTTTATTTTTACACAAACTAACAGTAAGAGAGGGGTGTGGGTAAGAATATTGTGGCTCAAAATGACATAATCAAAAAAGCACTGTCACTCCAAACGCGGAAGTGTTCAGACTTTGAATTTTATGAAACTTTTAGAATTACCACATTTTATCTATAACCTACAGAAGAAAAGATAGTAGTTAATACTTACATTTTGAAAAACAACATGCAAATCTGCCTTTTTTGTTCTATTTGATTGCGAGCCCTGGTCTAATTACGTTATATTAAAGACACAGCAACAGCGTCAGATGCAGCACATTGATTTTATGGCACCAAAATAGTTGTTAGAAACTATTGTTGTATGGGACTAAAATAGTTGTTAGAAACCTTCAGTATACATATGGCCGTCAGACTGCTTCTCCACAAACAATGAGAAAATCACAAGACATTGTCTTAGAAAAATTATTCCAGAAATTTAATTTTGCATGATATTGGCATTAAATTCAAAACATATACTCGGGAGACGTGTGGCTTTCGACATGTTACTTTTCTGTAAGGCTCCAAGATTAATTTCATAATTTTGTTCATGAAATAATAAAATGTTTAGTGTGGTCCAATTTTTTTGTTGCATTACTAAAGTGTCAATAACTTTTTTTCATTTTGAGCATTACAAACTCTAGATGTTTATAATAAAGCCCAAAGTGTTGTCTTTCCAAAGACACATGAACTGTGAATGTAGACCAAATTATTCAGCTGTTACTGTTTTAGTTCGGGAAGGTCAGTTTTGAGAAAGTGCCTCTGACGGCGAGAAGGACACCAATATAGCCCAGGAAAACCTTTTACAGAAATCTCATTTTGCATGCTATCTTCATCAAATTTGAAATATAAAATCATGTAAAACTTGGCTTTCAAGGCATATTTTTTTTCTAGTACATTACATTATCTTTTTCCTGTGTTTCTATATGGAAAAACAAACATTGAACAAATTTTTTCATGGCATGATGTATAACTTTTTATATTTTTGAGCATGAAACTTCCTCGTTTACTACAGAAAAAAAACAAGTGTCTTCTTTCAAATGATACCTAGTTTGTGTTTGTAGCTTACTGGAGTCACGAACTGTTGCTATTTAAACTTAGGTAGGTGTAAATCTCCAAAAGTGAGTGCTGGCTAACACTTTCTAACACCTTTATGGCACTAGCATGCATTAAAAATAAAGGCCACGACTGAATATGCAGGTCTCAAAATTAAACAAAGAATAGACTTGGACCTATTGGTTTGTGTGCACTATTGCATGCAACATGATTTGTATGTTTATAACCACTTCAGAGGATATTGGGGGTCGCGAGACACTAGCATTGTTATTTAGGGGGTCGTGGGCTGAAAAGTTTGGGAACCACTGACCTAAAGAATAACAATGTGCACAAGTGAAAATAACATCATCAAATTTGTTTTCACTCGGACTCTAAAACACCAAAAACTACAGAATAAGACCAACATCACCTCAAGGTTGTAACATTTGCTGTATGTGTGAGCTTAGTCTTCAAAGCATCAAGCTTCAGACGTGAGGTTGACTGAAGCTGCACGGATTTCAGCCGTGGGTTTGATTTACACAGATGCTTTTACAGTAGATCTGGGTTGAGTCCTGCATTAATCTGCGCCACGGCATCAACCATGATTGATTACAGCCAGTTTGAGCTCCAGCGCTTCAACTGTAACCCAAACCTGGATTAATGGAGCGTTTTCAGCGAGCATCTCCTATTAAACGTGCATATTTAAGCAAGGCGATGCATTATCTGGATCTAGACCCCGCTGTCTGTTATTTATGAAACATTTCACAGCGTGTGGGTCAGATCTGCTGGAGCGCAAAGACGAATAAGTGGCCGTTTAAAACCCCAGAGGCTGAAAGGAAAGCAACAGTCAAGAAATTGGGAGGAAATTCTTATGCAAAGAGATGATGGAAATATGTTACAATGGTCATTTTTGGCTTTGAACAAATGAGTGTACACACCCCTGGGGTAAATAAACTTTAAAATTCAATATTTTAATTGATGAACACACGGTGAGTTTACCCTTCATGAGAATGAGATTGTTTATTTGATGTTCTTTGTCATTAGAGACCGAGGCCTATTGGAATTGCTCCGTTTCTTCTTCTTCTTGTTCTCTAGAATGAATTGCATGTTTGAGGGTCTAAACATGCTCGAAAACTCATGCCCCAGAAGAGGCAGAACTTTACGTTTGTCATCGGTTTTGGAAGTGGGTGTGTCAAAATGACATGAGCTATAAAGGAGACATATCTTGTACAGTATGTACATATAGGGCTTATATGTGGATATAAAGAAGCAATACAGGAGATCTATATGGCCTGTATATGCACAAATATGCATCTCAATTTTGCCTATATGTGGCATATATACACATATATGCAGTGTATATATTATCATATATTTACTGCAAATAGGTTTCATTTATGCGCATATATTATCATATAGGTTCTTTTCATGTGGGATTGTTTGTTGCACGTGATCTCTGTTTACACCTGGCCACATGCTTTTGTGTTTCATGTGAACATGCGATTGTAAATGAGTTGTCTCATTGGCTGCTTATTCTAGTCCTGTTTTATGTAAGCACATGGCTTGTATGTTGTCTTTGTGTCATGTGCTCTCCTGTCTATTGTCCCTCCTTGCTTATTAGTTAATCGAGTTCACCTGTTTGTTAATTGATTATTTCCCCTTTACAGCTCCCTCTTGTCTGCTGTCCTGTGCCAGTTTGTTGTTGTTCATACGTCGTATGTCACAGCCTTTTCTTGATCCTTCTTGTCCGGTCCTGCCAGCCAGGTCAAGTTTTTGTTGTGTCTTTTTGTTATGTTTGCCGCCTCTAGGTTGTTTTAATTGTCTTTTTGATCTATTTTATAGTTAATAAAATATTTTCCTGCATTTGAGGGCTTGCTCCTTTCCCCACCCTCCGACCATGATATTTACATAGATACATCAGGAAATTAAAACAACTTAAAGCCTATTCCTCATTCATATCAAGGTGTTGTACTATCCAACACAGGCTCACTAGTTAATACACACATTTGACTGTCGTTTCTGGGTAAAATGAAGCAGCGCAAATGAAGCCAACAATCTTTGTTCCTTTTTACACTAATGATTTATACAGAGACATATCATCAATGAATTTGAGTTAATAATATTAATGAATCAAAGAGATAAAAGCAATGTAAAATAATCCCCCCTTCCACCCCAACTCCTCCCCTTCTCTGATAGGGCGGCACGGTGGCTCAGTGGTTAGCACTGTTGCCTCACAGCAAGAACGCCACTGGTTCAGCCTCTCTCTGAGCTAGTCGGCGTTTCTGTGTGGAGTTTGCATGTTCTCCCCGTGTTCGCGTGGGTTTTCCCCGGGTCCTCCGGTTTCCTCCCACCGTCCAAAAAGATACAAAGTAAATCAACTACTCTTAAATGGCCTCCTAAGGCATTCTAGTCATATATATCTCAGCACGTTCACAAGCGAGGGGAGTTCTCGAGACTCACCTGAGCTCAAACTCTCCTCTCACCCTTTAAACGGGAGGGAGCCCCGGGCTCAAGGATATTCTGAGCTCAGGTCTCTCTCCCGGGACAGCATGCCAAATACGCTTTATTATCAATCATCAGCTAAGTGTGAACTCTCGTGAAAGGTAAAATTGCGTTTGCAGTGTACTTTTCTCCTACATTTGCTTTTGAAAACACTTTTGCTTTAGGGAAGGCTTTAGATCAGTGGTTCACAAGAAGAAACATATATATATATATATATATATTTATATATTAGGGCTGTCAATTGATTAAAAAAATAACTAATTAATCACACTTTTGTTCGTGATTAATCATGATTAATCACGAAAAGCCGTATTTATTACAGAAATAAAAACACAGGCATGTAAGTGCCATTTGAATTTTAAAACAATCAATGCCAATAACAAACAAAAATTATTTCCATGTTGGATTCTATGTGAACTACAAAACATACAGGCATTGCAAATATGGAAATTGGATAAAATAATAATAATAAAGTATTGAATACAAGCAATTGTATTCATTGTAAAGTTGTTTTGCGAGTTGAGAACATTAATTATAAAGTAGAAACAATTTTGCTTAATCCTCCTTAGCATTTTGGTAGTTGCTAAGACAGGCCAGTCTGTTGACATGTGACCTAAGAGTGAGAAAAGTCTCTCACAAGCAGAATCACCGATTTCGGTGCTTAATTTCTGTGCCACTGGTGCTGTGACAAGGACACAAGAAGCACCAAGGGGTACATTAAAGTCACGTACTAAAGACTATAGGCTAGACTTCTTACATGGACTTTGGTCACGCCATCTCTAAACATTAAATTCTAAACTGCTTTGAGCAACTGTCTGCGATGTTAGGCGTTTAATCTTGTTGTTAGGATATCCACACATACACAAACACTCTCTCTTACACACACACACTCACAGACAACGCGGGCAGTACAGCGAGCTCACACGGTATAAGCGACTCCCTTCAGAGTCATCAACGCGCACGGTCACGTTCATCATCGCGCCGCCCTCAACCCGAAAGTGAAAAAGAAAGTGACCGGTTCGCGGATGAACGTGCGGACTGGGAGGGAGGGAGTAGGTGTCGCGGATTAAGCTGGATTTATACATTCGCCTGGCGCCGCATCGCGCGCCTCCGCTGAGAGCACCTCGAGGCTATACTCGCCGAGGGAGGGGGGTTCGCTCACTATTCTGTCGGCCGCCTAGGTCGCCTCTGTGGACATGCCGGCCCTGAACACACGAACAGGAATAAAAAGAAAAAAACTGCCGCTGCGTTAAATGCGTTAATTTTTTTTTTACGCGTTTAATATTTCAAATTAATCGGCGTGCGTTAACGTGCTAATTTTGACAGCCCTAATATATATATATATATATATATATATCTATTTATATATATATATATATATATATATATATATATATAAACATATAACATGGGCGCCACGGTGGCGTAGTGAGTAGCACGTTCACCTCACAGCAAGAAGGTCGCTGGTTCGAGCCCCAGCTGGGTCAGTTGGCATTTCTGTGTGGAGTTTGCATGTTCTCCCCGTGGTGGTGTGGGTTTCCTCCGGGTGCTCCGGTTTCCCCCACAAGTCCAAAGACATGTGATATAGGTGAATTGGATAAGCTAAATTGTCCATAGTGTATGAGTGGGAATGTGTGTGTATGGATGTATCCCAGACATGGGTTGCGGCTGGAAGGGCATCCGCTGCATAAAAAAATGCTGGATAAGTTGGCGGTCGATTCTGCTGTGGTGACCCTGGATTAATAAAGGGACTAAGCCAACAAGAAAATGAATGAATGAATATACATAACATTCATTCATTCATTTTCTTGTTGGCTTAGTCCCTTTATTAATCCGGGGTCACCACAGCCGAATGATCCACCCATATATTAACATATTTCAGATTCGCAAAAGTGTACACAGCACCCTCTAGTGAATTTGCCATCTGAAACGAGCAATGAAACGTACCCGGAGCAAGTTATTTAACTTTTCACAAACTATTGTAGGTGAGTATTTTCAATAAACCTGGGCTGGTGTGCATTGAAACATTTTGATATATTTCTCAAGCATGAACATCGATGCTGCACTGGATAAATGAACGAGTGTTCGGTGGGTCATCCATTTGAAATTGTTTAATGCTGCATCTCAGTCTTCTTGTGAGATTTAGGGTAAAGCCCTGCACGGGCCTTAAATCTAAGCCCGAGCCCGACCCTGGCCCGAGACGCACAGGCTGTAGCCCGGCCCTTGTCCAACAGCATAGCAAAATTTTAGGCCTGAGTCCGGCCTGAAGCCCGTTTTTTTTCGCCAAACATCTTAGCCTGTGCAGCCATTAAAATACACCAGATTTGTATTTAACAGAGAACTGATATTTTTCGTTTCCTTTTTCATCAGAATGATTTAGAAAAATGATTGGAGTTTTTTTGTTTGCTTTTTTTACTGAAAACCTTTGATGATGGAGGAGAGACCTGTGGTGGCTGTTTCTAGACAAGTTTTCTAGAGCTGTATGACTTTACCAATGAACACTCACGCACAATAAGGCTCAGCTGATTCAGTCGTTTCCTAATGACATAAAGCGAACTACGCTTCTTTTTTTCTTGTCAACATAAAGGCCGTATACGGTGCAGCTCACGCTTTTGGAACTGAAAGGTGCGCTCGGAGTGATCAGCCCCTGATGTGTAACATATTTGTTAATTCCAAAGAAGCAAAGAGTACTGCAGTTTGACACAGACGAGTTGCCAAACCTGTGCTGATGCTGATCCCCTCCGTCCTGGATATGCGTCATAAACTCAACAAATCGGCTATAGTTTTGATAATTTAGTGTACAACTAACAAACCAGCCTTTTTCCATATAGAAAATTACAGTTATTAATAGTTCTTATATAATATACATTTTTACAATAGCCTAAGAGCGAGACGGAGGAAAGAAGTCATAATCATAAGACATAACCTTTAAACTACTGACTTATGTTAAAAATGTTGACAGGGGTTTTGTAATCTAATACTAACAGCGGAGCATTAATTAAATGCATATTTAATGCGATCGATTCGAGATAACCTGATATTTTTATTTGATGGAAGAAAAAAACATGATTGGACAAACAGCATATGCCGGTTCTTAAAAAGGATTCAGTCAATGTTTTCGTTTTTTTAATCTAAATTTTTCATTTAAATGAAAAATATCTAGGGCATGACTATCTATTTTATTCTTTTTATTTAGTTTATTCTATTAGTTCAGTTTATTTATTTCTATGCTGTTGGAAACACTGCACGTACGTAAAGATGCTCTGTTATGTTCTGTATGCTTTGATTTGTTCTGTAAACAAATCAGTATTTTAAAATGCAATATTTAATGTGTCAGACACATCAATGATGATTTTTTTTTTTAATAAATAATAATTTAATGTAAATCTGACCAGTTAACAATTCAGTTTGTGTTTTGGCATTGTTGACGCATTAACAGACTTTTTTTTAAGCACTTCACCTCAGATGTTATTATTTCTTCTATTTTATTTAGAAAATAACTGACCAACAAAACTTATTAAACTATAGACAAACTTCACAAATTTTTATTTTTTTTCAAGCAAAAATATACAAATTGTATTTTTTATTTCAGCGTGTCTACTACTCAACTGTGCGGGTGAATGATTTTCGGTCAGTGGAAAGTGAGGATTTAATTAATGCTTCACTAATGGTTGTAGCATATCACAATCTTCAGACATATATTTGCAATTTTTTCAAGATGCCATAATTTTAAAGAGAATGTCTTGAGCGTCTGATTTTTCCTGGGTGCTGATGTGCTTTTATTACATTTACATTTTGAAGAAATATATTAAAAAAGGAAACAAATTATGTAAGGATTTGTGCGTACCACAGGCCCCTTAGACTTACATGTTGTGCATTGTGCATAACCAATTGGCTCATCATTTAAAGTTGTCACTATTTGACAAGTTGGCCAGACCTTTTCTCTTTCGTTTTAGGCAAGGCATTACTGGCGCTTCCCGACCGCAGGCAGTAGATGTCATTAAACTTTTATTGACGTTTTTTTTTTATATAAAGCAGGCCCGAAGCCCGATATGCGTGCTAGCTAAGACGTGAAAATAGGCCCGAAGCCCGGCCCGAGGGGCACAAAAAAGTTGGGCCCCGGCGGGCTCGAGCTCAAATGCAGGGCTCTAATCCAGGGCAAATGCAGCTTTACCTCTGCTGCTTTTTCTGGAATCCACTGCTGGTTTAGTCTTATAGTCAAATTGTTGTTGTTATTGTTGTTGTTGTTGTTGTTTTGAATGTGGGCAAGTATATGTTTCATATTGTCATGTACATTTTTATTTTATATTAAAGAGCACATATTTGACCCCTTTTTTATATTTAATATAAGTCTTTTGTGTCAGCAGAATTTGTCTGTAAAATTTCAGCTCAAAATACCCATCAGATTATTAATTATAGCTGTCTAAAGTATTTGTATTATAGCTCTAAACAGCTTTTTGCTGTTTTTGGTACTGGGCCTTTAAGGAAAGTCCTCCCCGCCCACTGTTCCCACGTGCCCATCAGCGTGCCTCAATCTCTGCCCTCGGCTGCGTCAGACAGACAGACGCAACAGGAACAGATGTAAAGGAAGCAGATCTCACTACGTTTGAGAAATACTACAGTAAGAATGTTAACAATGACTGTTTGATGTGTTTGTTGAGGAGTTGCAATGATGAGTCACACACAATGTAGTTACAAAGTTCAAACACGCACGCACGCACACACACACACAACACAGCTGAGCTTTGCACTGCTTTTGCAAGCAAATGTGAAAGGATACAGGTTAATATCCACTGCTGTATGAATATCTGTTTTGTTAATGTACAAAATAAACCTGATTTAATGTCAACAAACCGAGATTGAAGCGTCTTTTTTGCTGACACACGACTGTGGTGATGAAGCAAAGCTGAAGTAAATCGCTGTAATTCATTAACATGCACTGTTTTAAACACGTGTTAAACTTGTGAAACTCACTCTTGATCATTTGATGGTGATTTATGACCTTCGCGAACTGAACAGACCTTTTATTCCCGGTTGCTTTGTGCACGTCCTGTCTTGTTGATATGATTATATGCGTTACTACGGAGACATGTTAATACGGGGGACCGCACTCCTACGTAAAGTTGTGGTCGGTCTCAAAACTGCTTCAATTGGTCCACTGTTTTTATGCTGTTAAATTGAAAAAAAAAAAGGACTGGGTGTGTTTATATCACCCCAATATGACGGTCTATACACTATACCTACACATGTCTGTCCAAACAGGTTAAAAAGTAGATTTTTTTAAAATAGGTGCCCTTAAAATGCTACTTTTACTTTAGGTGCTTAGCATTGCTTTTATATGATTTCTATTTAATGGTAATCCCATTCCTTTCCCAGGGATGGGTTGCGGCTGGAAGGGCATCTATAATCCGTAATCATAACTCCAGTACATCGGTCCCAGAACATTCTGACACACGATGACACTCGAATACCCTGTCAGTAATGTCTAGTGTCTGGGAATGAGCTTTTACAGTGTCTGCTATAATGTTAATGTTGTTTTTGTGTGTTTACATAGATAAATATGGCCACGTAGTAAATGCACAGTACAGTTACGATATTATTGACACATTAGATCGTTATGATAACATGATATACGCTTTCAGTGATTTCCTGAAGATACCAAAAACACCAGAACACCAGATACCAGACCACAAAAAATAACACAACTGGAATAACTACAGTAGTCGTGATCGTCTGATCTCGTATGAAGCAAGAGATCGCGATGACATATGATGACGTGTGCAGGTGTTGAAGTGCTGTCCCAATTCTTAAGGTAAGCCCTTCCCCTTAACTTTTGGTTGTAAGAACCAAGGGGAAGGGGAAGGGCCAAGGTTTAGGGGTACAAAAATAGAATTGGGATTGGGCCTAACTCTATGGCATAATTTGACAAGTCATCTCTGTGTTGCTTCATTACTAGTGATTTTTATTTTATTTTTTGTCTAACAATCTGTCAACATTTGAAGAGATTTGAGTCTGTGGCAGAAGAAAGTAGTTCTCACAAAATAATTTTGAAGACACTCCATTGTTGTGCACACATGTGCTGTCAAAACTGTTGTATAAACTCAAACATATTTGTATTCACTGTCATTGGTCACTTATTATGTTTATCCTTGAACTGAAAATGTATTATTATTAAATGTATTAATTGTAGTGTCACTGCTGAAGTGTTTTTCATTTATGTATATACTGTACAGTAGATTATATTTACTCTGTAGTTCAGCAAGAATTACTCACATGTTGCTTACATGCTATTCACCACCTGTAAAACTGTGAAGAAAACGAGAGTCTGCTTAAAATGCACAGTTACACAGAAATGCCACTAGGTTATTCAGTATTGTTTGCTAGTCAGAGGGAAACATGAGCAAACTGAAAGAACAATCATCACACCTCAAAGCACCACGGGACCTCTTCCTTAACTGAATCACTTACATATCAATGCAAAAAAAACAAACAAACATTTAACACGTATGTGGAGTTAATGAATATTTTCACAGCACAGCCTCATTGACATCCTAATGATACTGATCTGTGAGGAAACAAAGCCATTGTTTAAAACACGTTGCACAGCCTGCAGTTTAGAATCACAAAAACACTATCTGTTTTTTTCAATGTATGTATGTATGCATACATATATATATATATATATATATATGTATATATATATATATATATATGAAGAGTTGCCAAACGAGATAGATCCGTTTTGAGAAATGTTGGTTATTTGACATTATTATTTAGGACATCAACAGTCAAGTTCATTTACAATTTCTGTACGTTAAACTATTACTTGAGCTCAGTGAAGGCCAGGGACACAATATACTTCAAATCCAGGATATTTTTTATTTAATTTTAGGTCCATAAATAGTTCATAAATAAGTCAAAAAGCATGCCAAAATGCAACATATTTATCTTAACATTGTCAAACATCTTAAATTGCACTTAAAAAGCATTCATTCATTCATTTTCTTCCACTTTTCCGGGGCCGGGTCGCGGGGGCAGCAGTCTTAGGAGAGAACCCCAGACTTCCCTCTACCCAGACACTTCCTCCAGCTCCTCCGGGGGGATCCCGAGGCGTTCCCAGGCCAGCCGAGAGACATAGTCCCTCCAGCTTGTCCTGGGACTTCCCCGAGGCCTCCTCCCGGTGGGACATGCCTGGAACACCTCCCTAGGTAGGCGTCCAGGAGGCATCCGAAACAGATGCCCGAGCCACCTCAGCTGACTTCTCTCGATGTGGAGGAGCAACGGCTCTACTCCGAGCTCCTCCCGGGTGACAGAGCTCCTCACCCTATCCCTAAGGGTGCGCCCTGCCACCCTGCAAAGGAAACTCATTTCGGCCGCTTGTATCCGAGATCTTGTTCTTTCGGTCATGACCCAGAGCTCATGACCATAGGTGAGAGTAGGAACATAAATTGACTGGTAAATCGAAAGCTTTGCCTTTCGGCTCAGCTCCCTCTTCACCACAACGGACCGGTACATTGACTGCATTACTGCTGCCGCTGGCCCAATCCACCTGTCAGTCTCACGTTCCATCCTTCCCTCACTCGTGAACAAAACCCCAAGATACTTGACCTCCTCCACCTGGGGTAAGGACTTTCCTCCAACCTGGAGATGGCAGGCCACCTTTTTCCGGTGGAGCACCATGGCCTCGGACTTAAAAAACAATACATCATAAATATATGGAACAGTATATACAAAGATTGATTATTAATAATAATATTCTGAGTTAGTAAGGGGCGACACGGTGGCGTAGTGAGTAGCACGTTCGCCTCACAGCAAGAAGGTCGCTGGTTCGATCCCCAGCTGGGTAAGTTGGCATTTCTGTGTGGAGTTTGCATGTTCTCCCCGTGGTTGCGTGGGTTTGCTCCGGCTTTCCCCACAAGTCCAAAGACATGTGGTATAGGTGGATTGGGTAAGCTAAATTGTCTGTAGTAAAGGGACTAAGCCGACAAGAAAATGAATGAATGAGTTAGTAAGTTAGTTAGTCTTGGCCAGAACATACATAATATAAAACTTTTTTTTTTTTTTTTGCTGGGGCACCAATGGCTTTAAGCAGGCTTCACAGTGGTATTTGAAGAAATCTTTTGGATCATAAGTGGGAAAATTAACAATAATTTTTCAATAGATTGTAAATATTCATTATATATATATATATATATATATATCAGGATGTGAACCTACTCAGAATGAGCCTGGGTTGAAATATTGTATTGTTGTTGTTGTTTCATTCATTCATTCATTCATTTTCTTTTTAGCTTAGTACCTTTATTAATCTGGGGTCGCCACAGCGGAATTAACCGCCAACTTATCCAGCATTTGTTTTACGCAGCGGATGCCCTTCCAGCTGCAACCCATCTCTGGGAAATTGTTGTTGTGTTTTTTTTTCTGACACATTCTGACTATGTGTCTAAGTTTTATTTTGTTGTTTTTGTATGTTTTGTGGTAGATTGACTACCAAATTAAATATTTGCCTATGCTGTAAAAAATGCTGGGTTTCACATAATTCCTTCATGCTGTCCCAACATATCTAAATGTAGGTGGATCGAACATAAAACAATTAAATGGTCCTCACACCAAAAAATTAAGAATTGTTTTATTTCAACTCATTTTTAATAAGTAGTTTGAATAAGCAGCAAAGGTATTTTCTATTTCTTTCTTTCTTTCTTTTTAATAAATGTACCACCGTTCTTTCAGCCCAACCTTTTTATGACTCTCAATGTGTCATTAGTCATTGACTTGCATTTTAGGAATTATTAGGAAGCACGGGTTCAACTACAAATCTTTTTTAGAGGAAGAAAAATGAGGGCATGCAAATGAACAGCAAATTTTCATTTCAGGGTGAGCTGTCTCTTCAACAAAAGCAGATATGGGATTAAAATACAATTGATGAACAAACCATTCAGTTTTCTTCTACAAGTTTTTAGGTGCTTCTGTGCAATATTATAACCATTTTACTGAACAGCCAAGGGTTACAAGTGGATCAGATGGGGAAGAAAAAAGAAGAAGAAAAAAAACATATTTAACTGAATAAGTTAACTTAATCAATTTGTGTTGCAACAACATGAATGAATAGTGTGAAACTTTGCACTTTTTTACAGTGTCAAGTCTCTCAGGTTCATTGCTTTAATAAACCAATGTTCTCCCAAGATGAAATTTTTTTTTTTCATTACTTCATCGTGACGAGGTACATGTGAGTCACTGGATTTCATCTCTCTCGCCTATTCTTAGCATAAAATATGATGATAATCTACTGTGAATCCTAAAGGTTTTCCTAGGAGTCCACTTATGCAGTGACGATGGGCAAAACAACTTGTGCTTGATTTACTAAACACTACACTAATTAATAGACTTATGGGAGAGAGCCATAAAATCAAACCAGAAGGGAAATTAGCAATACACACTGGCTGACAGTAAACACATAAGTTGAAATGAGTTAAAGCATGCCATTATCATAAGCGTGAGAGAGAGAAAAACACACTGCCACAAACAAAATTAACCATACAAATAAATACTAGAGGTAAATTAATGGTTTAAGAAGATACAGACTAGAAACAAATCAAACTGCAGTGAGATAATGATACTATGGTAAGATTTCTTAAAGGAGCATACTTACCATGGCTTTAGTAAAGAAAATATGTCTTAAAAGAAGTATTATAACTTATTCCGAGCAGTGTATTTAGTCTAAGTATTTAAAAACTAGCTTGTTAAATGCTTTTTAAACTATTTGCTTTTCTTATTTTATGTATATAGGTCTTAAAACAGGAGAATTCCTCCTATTTTTTAAAAATTTAAGAATTGCTGTGATGTCTCAAAATGAGCCAGACCATTTAAACCTAAAACTAAATAATTTTATAAATTAAATCAGGATCACATATGCATGTATACTGTGCACTTTTTTGTTACCACGTGTTGTTTCTAAGTACAACAAAAACATAATAGAATGTATTTGTCACTAATGTTATTATAAGTGTATTTTGTTAAAAATCTGCAGATTTATGTGGAATGATTTTGGGAGTATCATAACTAAAACCTTAATATATGAAATAAAACAGTAATACCTTTTTTAACTTTTATTTAATATTTACACTGCGAATGAAATTAGAATGATATTTTGTAAACAAAGCAAATCTCTCATATAAAATCTCTAATAAAAGACAGAAAATAGTACTTTACAAACTGTATTGTAAATAAATCATATGAATATTTTCATATTAGTCAATATTATAACTGAAATGAATTTGAAAACTGAATAAATATAAATGTACACAAGTTTACACAAGTAAATAAACAGAATCATTGATGGGCTAAAAATCTGTGGAAATCTGCGCATGCAGATTCCGTGTGGGCCTACTACTGAGCAAACTTAAAACAAGTCACTGCAGCAAAAATAAAGTCTGACAAATACAAGGTCAGTCTCTGATTGTATTTAAGCTATTTACATGTAAATATATCTAACTTTAAGCTTTACTAACCGTGTAAGAAAACGAAAATCTTAAGACGGTTATAATAATCCTACACAATCTGATTTTACATAGTATTTTATTCTTAAAACAATCTCAATGAAGGATTTTAGGCTACAAATACAATTTAGAAGAAACTCTTGGCTAAATAAGGAGCTTTTGAAGTGCAAAAAAAAAAAAATCTAAATATTCTGAAACCATGATACTTATATAGTTATGTTTTATATCAATCAATCAATCAAAAAAAATAAATAAATAAATAAATATATATATATATATATATACACACACACACAAAATCACTTAATGCATAATGGAATTATTGTAAATTAAAACGAAACATTTAACTGTAGCCAATTATTCTTTATTGATTAAAAACAACTTGTCTTGTTTTCTGGTACAAACACATCCTTAAATCAGGACTGATCTAATTAAGAATCAAAGAATCAAAAGTTCATGAGAATTTGTCATTTTTCATATGATAAACACTTGTTTATCATAAATGGACTAAAACCTGTGTGAAGCTGGCCCACCATACAACTCTAAATGTCAGCAAAATAATCGTAATAATTTGGGATCTATATACGCTAAAAATGTTTATACAACAGTACTGTCTGGTTCTTGAATCTGATAGGCTGATAGCCATGCAATATTCTGCAATAACAGCACTGGTCCAGCCTCTTCACCCTTCACTTTTGTTTATTAGAGTACACTACCCACATACAGCAACAAGCGGAGGACACTCTACAATTTGACAAATATTCCTGCTGTTAGGCAACATAATGTACTTTTGGGGCTTTTTAGTCGAGAATGTAGTTGTTCAAATTGCAACTATGCAGTTTGTTTATAAGGATAGTGCCTGTTTTAAAAAAATTATAATTTCTGAGAAGTTTAACCCAAACGTAACAAGATAACAGGGATTATATTTTGATTCCCTGTTATCTTGTTACGTTTGGGTTAAACTTCTTTTTGATTAAGGATTTTTAATTTAATTCATAACAATATACACGATTGTGCCATCAAACTGTTGTATAAACGCAATATCACACTCATGATATTGCTGTATATCAGCACTTGTGGGACGCTATATATAGGTGATTCTGAGGTCTCTCACCCCATGTTGTAGCCTCCCTGAAATCAGCCCAAATAGTATGATTTATGTGCTTTGTTTTTGCTGATTTGTGCAAATGAATATTTCATGTGTGCTGCTTCTGTTATTAAAATATTGCAACTTCAATTTAAGACAATGACCGTTCCGGTCCCCCTAAATGCTCCAAATCCCCCCAAATAGACTTGCTTGTATGTATTTTGTAGTAATTTAAAGAGTTAAAAAAAGACAGAGGATAGCGCGGAGGTTCAGTGGGGAGCGCTGTCGCCTCACAGCTAGAAGGTCGCTGGTTTGAGCCTTGGCTGCGCAGTTGGCATTTCTGTGTGGCGTTTGCATGTTCTCCATGTGGGTTTCCTCCGGATGCTTCAGTTTCCACCACAAATCCAAAGACATGTGGTATTGGTGAATTGGGTAAGTTGTCCATAGTGTATGTGTGTGAATGAGTGTGTATGTGTGTTTCCCAGTGATTGGGTTGCAGCTGGAAGCGCATCCGCTGCGTAAAACATATGCTGGATAAGTTGACGGCTCATTCCGCTGTGGCGACCCCTGAATAATAAAGGGACTAAGCCAAGAAAAAAAAAAACTAATGAAAAAAGCGAGAACAAAATACACAAAACGTTACCATTGGCAATAGTCATTATGCAGTTAAGTTTGTTTTGTCATTGCTGTTTAACTTCATATTGAGAAAAATTGGTACTTTAAAATACACACACACACACACACACACACACACACACACACACACACAGACACACACATTATAAACACATTATATCACAAAATATCGTAGAAGACAGAGCATTTGTCTTTCCCTTCGCGTGAATCCAGCAGTTGACTCTGATTGTCAAAGAGGAAAAAATTGGGCAAATTTGGACGTCCTTTGAGCTGTCATCAGACTGAGAGTTTTTCTGGCAACCCTATCTCAGAATCTGCCCTACCTGCATGTGAAGGCCGGCTGGTGAATTTGACATGTATAATTGTCTGAGGCGGCCATTAGTCAAGATCAGAACCACAGGTGGAAAAGCAACAACCGTCACGATGACAACCTCACGGAGGACAGATCCCCACAGTCGCCAAAGAAAACACGTGGAAGCGGCTGAGACCAGATGAGATGAGATAATGGAGGCGATATTGAAATGTGATGTGAGACTGATTGTTTACATTAGGCACACGGAGGAAAACAAAAACAATTTGAGCCATAAATAGACACAGATGAATAGAGATGACATATCGTTTCAGCAGAGCTCTGTGTGAAACAGGTGACGGCTGGGGTGAGCGCTAATATGAACGTTTAAATGTGGTTATGAGCAATAAGTCTTTGCTACAGGTCTTGAAAACACCAGTTAGCATATGTTTGGATGCTTTGGTCAGATTTTTTTTTTTTTTTTTTACAAAATGTTTTCTATTGAAGGTTTCAGAAGAAGGACAAAGCCAACTTTAATCATTTTCTTCATACTAGCTGGGTTTTATCACACTGCGTTAGCGCACATTTTGAAGTATTGCATGAGAGATGAGTGATGAATGATGGAAATGCTACATTGACATACTGAAATAAAAGTCTCAGCAAATTCTGGTTCACATAGACTTTAAAGCTTTATGTGAACCAGCTATGCTTTTATGCTTTGTTTGTTTACTGTTGGTTACTAGGTTACCAATACTATAGTCAGCTGCTCAAACTTGATTGAAAGCACCTAATTCACAATGTTTTTTTGTGAACTATAAAAATATTTGCTTTATGTTAGGATGGAAATACGCATATTGATGTTTTGTTATGGGCGGCACGGTGTCTCAGTGGTTAGCACTGTTGCCTCACAGCAAGAAGGTCGCTGGTTCGAGTCCCGGCTGGGCGTGTTTACATTTCTTTTGGGGAGACTGCATGTTCTCGTGGGTTCGTGTGGGTTTACAGTACAAAGACAAGTTGTGTAGGTGAATTGAATAAACTAAATTGGCCGTAGTGTATGAGTGTGTGAGAATGTGAGTGTGTAGGGGTGTTTTCCAATTCTGGGTTGCAGCTGGAAGGCTGAAATAGTTGTCATTTTATTCCGCTGTGGAGACCCCTGATACACCAGGGACTAAGCTGAAGGAAAATTAATAAATTAATGTTTTGTAATTTGTTATTTGCAGCTACTGATGTTAGAAAATGTTCTACTGAAACTCAGTGCACACAGATTGAACATCGTGTTTCAATATTGAAAACCTGCTGTAAATCTGATATATTGCATTTCATCTCTCGCTTTTTTTAATGTCTAATCATCTTGTTTAATCCCGCCTCTTTTTGCAGTGATTTAAGATGCACAATTTCGAATTTCACACGCACAAACTGTGAAATGCGGCATAACTCTAGTTTATCACACCTGAGTTCAATTTCTAGCCTGTCACACCTGTTCGCAATAAAGAAACCACTTAAACTGAATCTGCATGTGAAGTAGACCAAAAGATCCTCAAAAGCGAGACATTTTTTTTCAATCAGGGCTACGTAGTTTTGCATTTTGTTTTCCGTTAGTAATACAAACAGTAATTTCAAAACTGCATGATCTGTTTACTTGTGACAAATATTTAAATTTCATTGATGATCTGAAACATTAAAGCGTGTTAAAAAAAAATCATTAAGGGACAAATATTTTTTTCATACCACTGTGTATATAAATGCAAATTGTGAACGCATGTATAAAATTCTGAACATATTCTCTCAGATCTCAGAGATTTCATCACTTCTTAAAAAACAATACTGATATTTACTCTTATTTTACCTCAAAAATCTAAAAAAAGTTACACTCTGCAGACACTCAAATCGACGCGTTTTCTGGAAGGATCTGTAGGCGACTGAGAGACCTGTTCAGACTACCAAATTAAAATATACTGCTTCATGAATTATATGTCTAGCTTCTCGGTTTGCTTCTGAACGTTCTTAGTCAATGGCCTCAAGCCTTCATCAATATACTTGCATAGCATACAGCATTCAGCCTGAGGCCTGACCAACAACCACAGAACAACACCTGTGCTGCACATGTGTACTCGATAAGAACTTGACCTGCTAACTGAATAACTTTAAGCCTCATTAATGTCTTTAATTCCTGAAAGGGTGATGAAAATGACCAAATTCTTAACTAATTTCATTGAATTGTATAAATCATATAAAAGAATAAAGTAAATTTAGTATATTTTTTGTTTATATAATAATGATGTTTTATCAAGTTATTTCAAGTTATTAGTTTGCAAACAAATCATGTTACACAGTTCAAAAGTTATTCTTCTGCCATTTTTGCAGTGAGAGTTTAATATTTTTTTAATTAAATTGAATTAAATTTATTTAATTAAATTTTTTTATTTAATTTTATTTGATTGAATTTAGCTTTTGAGGAAAAGTATTACCTAATTTCCCTAATTTACCAATTTACAATTTTATTTTATTATTTCTTTTCACATTTTATTTCTTTTTATATTGTTTTATTTTATTCCCTGATTTACCAGGGCTTATTTAATTAATTAATTTATTTTTTCCCTTCAGATTATTCTCGATTTACCAGGGCTTTTTTATTTTATTTTATTTTATTTTATTTTATTTTATTTTATATTATTTTATTTTATTTTATTTTATTTTATTTTATTTTATTTTATTTTATTTTATTATAATTTTTTTATTTTATTTTATATATTTTTTTTATTTTAGCTTATTCCCTGATTTACTAGGGATTATTTTATTTTGATTTATTATTTGTTTTATTTTAGCTTATTTCCTGATTTACCAGGGATCATTTTATTTTATTTTATTTTAGCTTATTTATTAAATGCTCGTTTATTTATTTTTTTATTTCTTTATTTCTTTATTTCTTTATTTCTTTATTTATTATTTTAGCTTATTCCCTGATTTACGAAGGCTGATTTAATATTATTTTAAATTTTATTTAATTTCATTTACCTAAAGCTTATTCCCTGATTTACCAGAGCTTATTTATTTATTTATTTATTTCATTATTATTATTATTTTTTATTCATTCATTCATTTTCTTCATTTAATGTGGGGTCGCCACAGCAGAATGAACTGCCAACTTATTCAGCATTTGTTTTACACAGCGGATGCCCTTCCAGCTGCAACCCATCTCTGGGAAACACCCATGCATTCTTATTCACACACATACACTACGGACAATTTAGCTTACTCAATTCACCTGTACTGCATGTCTTTGGACTGTGGGGGAAAACCGGAGCGCCTAGAGGAAACCCACGTGAACACGGGGAGAACATGCAAACTCCACACAGAAATGCCAACTGACCCAGCCGAGGCTCGAACCAACGACCTTCTTGCTGTGAGGCGACAGTACTACCTACTGCGTCACCGTGTTGCCTTATTTATTTAATTTGATTTCATTTTTTATTCCCTGATTTACCACAACTTATTTTATTTTCCTTTTCTTTTCTTTTATTTTCTTCCGCAATGTACACAATCACAGAAATCTATCAACCTGAACATGCCTGATTTGCTACTCACTTGGTCCCCATTATGAAATACCTGAACCCAAGCCTAATACATGAAAGCAGCAGCACTGTCATGTTATTAGCGTGTATCCCCTTCAGCAGTGGCCTGAATCCAGCTCCACATCTGTGAATCTCACTGCCAATCTGCACTGCAATTACCCCAGATTTCCTCAAGCTCTGTCTAGAGGTGTTTGACCGAAACAGCGTCTCAATGTACTGAGCATTCAGACGAGCAGGATTCACTGAAACTGAACCACTCTGAGCCTTCATGCAATATTTAACGTGACTCTTGGCGGTTTGAGCTGAAGCCTCTCTTGGCTTCTTGGAGACTCTCTGCTATTGTCCTCCTGAAAAGCTCTCAGCTCTAAGCCGAATGGGAGTGGGACTTTAATCGAAACTATTCACAAATAGATTTGGCAAAGCGAAAGCGATTTCATTCATAACGTGTTGAATTGAAGAAGGGCACTTGGGATTTTTCTTTTTTTTTTTTTTTTTTTTTTTTTTTTTTTTGCACGGAGCCAGCATTAAAGCACAGGACAGAGCTTCTACTGTGAGAGTACAGTATTGACACAGCTGGTGAACACCTTTTTCCAATAAAAGGTGCTGAAGTGCCGACAACATGATGTAAAAGTTTGTGTTGAAAATGAATACTTTGAAGCAGTGCTTTCTAATTCAATCTAAAACTAAAGTTTTTGCATCAAAAGCCCATTGATATTTTATTCCAGAAATATACTGATAGTATTGTCCACCTTTTCAAATTTACTATAGACATACTATATAACTGCATCGAGATGACTAATGAAATTCAGATCTTATTCCAGAATCACACCAAGATTCTTGACTTTATTTTTTGTTGTTTGACCCTTAGAGCCAAGGTTCACATTCACCTTGAGAACCTCATCTCTGCTCCCAAATGTAATGACTCTAAATTGGGTTAAATAGTATGTCTAGAGTACCAAATTTACTATAGTATATAAGTATACTATACTATAAGTTTATTTATAAACAAATTTCAAGAGGATCACATGCATAAGATTGCTTGTGGCTGGTCCCGCATTATCCAATTTATTATTTACCAATCAGACATTTCCTAAGCCACTATAAATACCCTAAGTTCCATATCACAGGCACATATATATATATAT
>CAIGQQ010004833.1:180003-220849 GCA_903798035.1 Danio albolineatus | reverse complement strand
GTAAAAGCGCTATACAAATAAAGATGAATTGAATTGAATTGAATTGTGACTTTGTGAACATCAAATTGATTTACATTGTTGACATTGTTTGTTTATGTTGTTTTAAAATCAATGTCCCTGCTAAAATGTTTTTGCTATTTAGCATACACTTCAATGTTAACAGATATTATCTATTAAGATTTTGATCTAATGTGGTCTCCAGTCTCAAAATATAAACTTATCGGCATGGTCACCAATGCAGTACAATGGTATGAAAACCTAAACAAAAATGATAGGAAAAGATACAGACAAAATAGTCCATACCAAAACTGTACAGTTACCTTGAAATGACTTCAAGGTGAAGACCAAGTTTGTTCACTTGAAATTCGATCAAAAAGATTTATAAGGATATCTCTCTTGCTCAAGGTCTGATCTGAATCATGGCTCAGAAATGGAGATGCAACTTCCTACATTTAAATGGGTGACACTAAAGATGTCTCTCAGAGAAACACGGCATTCCTCAAACTGCCTTTAAAACTGTACCACACTAGGCTGGAAAATAAAAAAAAAATGAGAGGAGATGAGATATACTGCCACACATAAAAAAAGAAGCAACATCTGCAAAACATCACAGACACCACAAATCAGTCTATAAAACCCTCAGCTGCCATATTCTGGAGATAAAATTTGTTTTTAATTGAAAAATTCTTCAGCTGCATCACAAAACTAAAGGGGTCATAACGTGAAACAGAACTTCTGTCATTAATGTTTGATGTTTACTTACATGACAGCAACAGTTTGGGGGCCTGAGAGTACAACGTTTGTTTTAAAAAATTTAAAGGTATTAAAATAAATGATTTATCACATTTGTATACCATTATCGCCACTGTGTTAAAGGCACAGTGTGTAATTGTTGCCACTAGATGGAGATTATTCACAATAAACAACGGTGTAGCTTGATGATGAGTGCAATCACGGGTGATGTGGTCTTCGTTACATCTTATGGGATAATGTGTTTGCAAGTCTGCAAAACATATAACACTGATTTAGTGTTTTTTGATGCAAAAATCTGATATATTGTGCCTTCAACTACAAAAATACAAGATTGTGAAAACTAAGACGTCATGTGTATGTGTGTTATGTGTTTCGTTTATAGGGAAAGCCAAAACAACATTGGTGTTAGTGAGCCCTGTCTGTGTGGGGCCTAACGCCCCAGTATAGTGAAGGGGACTCTATACTGCTCAGTGAGTGCTGTCTTTTGGATAATACATCAAAATGAAGTCCTGACTCTGTGTTCGTTAAAAATCCCAGGGCGTCCTTCGAAAGAGAGAAAGGGTTTAACCCTGGCATTTTGGCATTTTGGCCAAATTTGCCAGGGGAGGGATATTACGAACAAAGAAACGAAGATATGGAATTAAGTTTAGGCAGGATATTTATAGTAGCTTTAATGATCTGATAGGCTAGCTAATGATTAGCGGTAAGGATCAGCTGTGGTCGATCATATCACGTGCTCCTCTCGATTTTAGGTTGCGAAACTTCACTTTGACTTCTCACTTCTTTGTAATATTGTTTTAGTAAAGGCGTACCCCATGTTTTAGAGAAGAAACACGTAATTCTGAAACTATTCATTGAAAAGTTTTTTTTTTTTTCTTCTTCCAGCCTTATGTCTTTGAATCTGGCTCTTTTTACATGTTCAGAGATGATTTTCCTGACGAGTTCAGTCCGGGTCGAAAGACAAACTCTTCATCATCTTGGGATTTGAGAGCAAGAGCTGCCGCTCTTCTTTCAGGACTGGAGGACATGAGTTTCCCCCAGTGGACCAGAGGCTGTCAGAAGCGATCATGTTGTGGCCCTGAGGGCTCTGTCCAGAGGGATGACCTCATCATGTTCCTGAGCGGCTAATATCCCGCCATGCTCTCAAGAGTGGGGATCGGACAGAATCAGGGCACAACCGCAACAAATGCTACACGCAAGTCTTCATTATTCATACATCTGCCTCATTAAAAGCATGCAAGTGGTAAGAAGCAACTTCATCTGGGTCTGTTAGACAACTACATGAGATTTTGAAGCAGTGGATTGTTTGTGCTTAGATTCGCAGAGGCAGGCAATAAAAGCTAAAGCCACTTCTGCTTTGAGTATTGAGTCTTAAACATAAATATGTATGGTTATATATTTTACATTACAAGTCATGTTATATTAACACAACTAGCATGCTTAAGCATTTCCCTATTCTTTAAATTTTAATTTAGGCTTCATTCTGCTGTATTAACTGTAGACACTGTCCTAAATAGATCATTTAAACCAGTTAGTTAACTGGAGACTTGCTCAGAACAAAATATTTAAATCAGTGAATCATAAACTGTAGACACGCAACTGTTGTTAATTGGAGATTTCACAACATAAGAATCAGAAAGTTGTTCATTGAAGACTCACTTTGAACAAAACATTTGAATAAGTGGATCATAAAATGTGGTCGCTGTGAACAAATTATTTGAATCAGTGAATCATAAACTGTAGACTCGCTGTGATCACAATGTTAGAATCGGTAAGATGTTAACTGAAGACTCACTCTGAATGAAGCATTTGAATCATTAGCTGTAGACTTGCTCTGATCACAACATTATGAGTAGGTTTCTTAATAGAAACTCACTCTGAACAACTAAGGGATTCAAATGATCTGGTTAGATTGTGTTTGAAGCTTATGATTCACAAATTCTAAAGATTTGTTCAGAGCGACTCCACATTTAATGATTTGTTTGTTTAAATGTTTTGTTCAGAGTGAATCTACAGTGAACCAAGTGATTCAAATGTTCACTGTAGATTCATTCTGAACAAAACATTTGAATAAACAAATCATTAAATGTGGAGTCGCTCTGAACAAATTATTTGAATCAATGGATCATAAACTTTAAACACAATCAGAACAGATCATTTGAATCAATGAATCATTAACTCTATACTTGCTCTGATCACAACATTAGAATCAGTAAGCTGTTAACTGGAGTCTCACTCTAAATGAAACATTTGAATCAGGGAATCATTAACTGTGGACTCGCCTTGATCATAACGTGGTTTCTAAATGGAAACTCACAACGTACAGTATGACAAGAGAGGGGGGGGGGACGCACAATTACCGGGAGATTATCATTCTTTTGCAGTCATCCGGGAGTCTCTATGCATATGCGGGAGACTGACGGAACTCCTGGGAGACTTTGAATGTCTGTAAGTGAATCATACAATGTGGAGTCACTAAACAGAACATTTGAATCAGTGAATGATAAACTGTGAACACACTCTGAACAGACCATTTGAATCAATGAATCATTAATTGTACACTTGCTCTGATCACAAATTTAGAATCAGTAAGTTGTCACAACTCAGTCTGAATGGAACATTTGAATCACTGAATCTTTGACTGTAGACTCGCTCTGAACAGATCGAATCTGTTTGAGTCTACATGTGAATCAGTATCTGTAGACTCAAACAAATCATGCTAGAATCCATAAGTTGTTAATTTGAGACTCACTCTGAATGCAACATTTGAATCTGTAATTCTTTAACTGTAGACTCGCTCTGATCAGATCATATGAATCAGTGAATCGTTAACTAGATTTGCTCTGATCGCAACATTAGAATCAGTAAGTTGTGAAACAAAGACTCACTCTGATCAAAACACTTGAATTTGTAAAACATTAAAGGTAGACTCACTCAGTACAGATCACACAAATCACTGAATCAAGAACTGTAGACTCTTTATGATCAGTATCAGTTGTTAAATGGAGAATCATTCTGAATGAAACATTTGAATGTGTGAATCTTTAACTGCAGACTCGCTTTGAACAGATCATATGAATCAGTGAATCATTCACTGTAGACTTGCTCTGATCGCAACATTAGAATCAGTAAGTTGTAAAACAGACCCGCTCTGATCAAGACACTTGAATTAGTGAATCATTAAATGTAGACTCGCCCTGAACAGATCACATGAATCACTGAATCAGTAATCTATAGACTCTTTATGATCAGTATCTGTTGTTAAATGGAGACTCACTCTGAACAAAACATTTGAATCAATGCATCATAAATGTAAATTCACTCTAAACAGATCAGTTAAATCAGTGAGTCATTAACTAGCCATTAGTTGACTCGCTCTTGCCTCTACTACCATAGAGCATTTCATCACTTAATAAAAAATGGTGTCCCAAAGTGTTCCCAAAACCATTGTTGCTATGATACTGATTCATTGTTTGAACCGTGTAAGTTCAAATGGAGTGCATCCATAAATCTGCTGTACTGTATACTGTATGATGTTCGTCCAGATGGTTATTATTGAAGATTAAAGCACAGCTGGGTGATATGGAGCTCTTGTATTACCCTGAAGGGGCTTGTTTTGTCATAACAAATGGCTGGATGTACATTATCCAACTTATTACACGGCTGCATCCCACATAAGTAAACAACTGGATGCAAAGTATTGATTTCAGTCTAAATATTTTTTTAGATACAAAGCTTCTTTGAAGAATGCAGCTCGTAGAACTAGGCAAACATTTTAGGAGGATGATATGCAGCCATTGCTTCTATTAAACGGCCAGAAAAAGATTATGGGCGTGCAAATTATTGATCCGTGATAAAACTGTTACTTGTCTTACCCACTTGTTATCTTATAATCCATTACAAATGCATAATGGCAGCAGCTGCACGTGGATGGAAAAGAGAAAGCAAGTCTGTGAAACCAAGATGACATAATTAAATAATGGCGCACGAAATATTGATTTGAGATTTTAATATTTTATAAGCTCACCAAAGGGAAATAAAACAAGCATGTAGCGCTGAATTCAACTACCCAGACGAGTCTGGGTTAGCAGTGTTTGCAGGAAATAAACTCAGTGAGCAGGAAAAAAAATGTTTTGTTCGTTGTGTTGTTTTGTCTGCCAAATTAATACAACTTACATAAGGCTTAAACACAACTGCCAGAGATTAAAAGGTAAATGTAGCATGACTTCAACATTACCACTATATTAAAGGGATAATTTATGCCATCATAACTTAGAAGTAATGAGCATTTTTGTAAGTTAAAAAGGTTTTACTTTTTATTTCATATAATAAGGTTTTAGTTATGATTCTCCCAAAATCATTCTGCATAAATCCGCAGATTTTTAACAAAATTTTGCGCAGAAATAGCAAAAAATGTCCGCAGATTCCGTCTGGCCCTAGTCATTTTTATTGTGTAGACCTTGCGGTATTTGAGATGAGTCGGCTAGGTCAGGGACTCTTTGCTTCGAGAAAATGGAATAAAACCCTAGTTCAGGTGACTATCTTGGTATTTTATGAATTTCATGTTTCCAGTATTGCTAGCGCTGCGACCTGAAATGATTGGAGCTTCCTTACCTGGGTCCAGTATGCTTGGGTCATCACTTTTAGCTACTGAAGGCGAATCAGTGAGACTTTTTTTGTGGGGGACAAATTACAAATGACATGACGAAACAACATGATCGTTCTCCTAATTGTCCACTGCTAAAAATGATTTAAATTATAACAAGACCCCCCACAAGAGCTCACTGTGGCCCCCTTGTGGGCTGGGACCCCCCTACGTTGGGAACCGCTGATGTAGAAGCAGGCATTGATCTTACGCCCCATTCACACGGGGCGTCAGCATCAACGCTTCCCGCACACTTTGAATGGGTGACGTCAAGCATTGCCGAACTGCATTCTGGCGTTGCTCGCTTCAGGAGTTGAGACTTTCTCAACTTTTCAAGCGCCAACGGAAGCGTCAGCCAATCAGATCGCTGTATGCAAATACACCAGCCCAGACAGTAGCCGATTGTTGACTAATTTCATTGGCTGACGCTGCTATGACGGTCGCGTCAGCCTCAACTTCAGACACGCCCTCTGTCAAGCGTTGACGCTAAAGCCTCGTGTGAATTGGGCGTTATTCTGCTTATATGGAGTTTCGTAATGTTTTGTAATAAAAAATGGCTCATTCCACAACATGACGTTTTGGCAGGCTGGATTCAATATAAGCAGTTTTAGAGGAAAGAGAGTTATTTTTAGTTTTGAATCTTGTTCTTTTTAATATACATAATTATTTTGGGGGATTTTCACCTTTATTGGAAAGGACAGTAGAGAGAATTGACAGGAAAGTGTGGGGAGCAGAGAGAGGGGAAGGATCAGCATAGGACCACGAAGTGGAATCAAACTCGGGTCACCATGAGCACCGGAGTGCATGTGTCGACACACTAACCACTACACCACTGGCGCCGACAGCTTTGAATCTTCTGAATATAGATTTCTTACATATTCTTAGATGTGTGAATGTTTTTTTTTAATTCTAACAACAGGCTTTCAGCAATATTTTTGAACAGCAAAAAAGAAAAAAGAAAAAGTCAAATTTTGACGTCAACCCCATTCTGACGTCAACCCGATTTTTGTTTCCAAACAAAATCCAACGTCCCCACGACGATATCAATGTGACATCATGTTGGCGTCCTGTGCCTGCAGGGTTTTGTCTTCTAAGGCACAAGTAGTTAATTATATATGAAAAAAGGCCTACAGTAGCTTCTCCTACCACAGACAATTCAATTTCTCTCTTTGATATTTGTTGCCAGTTTATCAGGAAGTCACTATTTTTTTCTTTTTGACTCATCGGATGGAAACTGAGCTTTATTCGCAAACCTTTTATGCAATATTCCAGTTTTTCGCATAAATTTAATCTGCGACACAAAAGAAACAGAACTTTCAAATTTAACCAGTAACCATTTTGAACAGTGTTTTCAAAAAGATACATTTTTGTTGCCTAAAACCACCATTTCAGTGTGGATGGAAGGTCAAAATGGAGAGAAATATGTTCAAGATCCAGCTCCAGCCCTTACCAAACACAGCTGAACGAGGATCAAGCTCAGGATTTCTAGAAAGCTATCATGGTTGGAGCAAATCTTGAATGTCAGAGGTAATGCATTTTCTAACTGACAGCACAAAAACTAATGAAAAATAACATTAGCAGCCACAAAACTAGCAGCCACAGGGACAATGTAATACGCATGCAACAGAAGCCGAGTTACAATTTACATTGCATAATTTTTGCTTCAGCAAGGGTGAAATCTGTTCACCTGCTGTACAGTATGATTACACCAGATGCACACATCTGTAAAATGCTATGATTCATCCAAATGTCTTCTTGTAAAAAATACAAAGATTTAAGCTGAAAGGGATGTTAGACAACTTTTAGCTTGGACAATTAACTTGCAATTATTATTAATAATTAGCTATTTAATCCCTTTTATAATGTTGAAATTAATAATTAAAATCAATAGTCAAAATGACAACTGTCGCATCTTTGGGTGCTTTCACACCTGCCTTATTTAGTTCGGTAGAATCACACTGAACATGTTGAGTTAATTTTCCCTCTTGGTGCGGTTTGTTTGGGCAGGTGTAAATGTTGCAATCGCACTCGAGTGCGCACCAAAAGCAGAACAAAAAAGCATACTAAAATCTACTTCAAGAGGTGGTCTCGGTACGCTTTCAAACGAACCCTGGAGCGGTTTGTTTGTGGTGAAAACATGATCCACACCAAAACAGACCCAACCACAAAAAGTACTGTGCCTTTTTGGACTAATCCAGCTACCGTAGTCCGATGCGCTGTCCCATCTTATGGGGTGTGGGGGAAAAATATTTGTTGACAGCGCTTTACCAACAGTTTTAAACAGAGAGAGAAAGGGGGAAAACATTACCTGATGGATCGTTGGTAATATTTCCAGAAGATGACCACGTCGGAGTTTTGCTAAATTAATTCACGCCTCCTCCTCATGCCTTCCTTGACTGCAATGCATTAAAATATTGTTTTCCAGTCGCGCTTCATTCTTGAAACGTATAGTTTGTCTAAAGTGAAGTATACAAACTAGTATACTATGACCAGGGATACAATCACCCAGCGCAGCGACATTTTGTGTCAGCTGGTTTGTTTACTTGCGGGAGTTCCATTGGCATTTTCCCACATGTTAATTGTGACCAATTGAAAAGAAGTTTAGGAAATACGTTCAATAACATCTGGCCAATGAGTGATGTGGATTTTATCACATGGCTGCATTTAGGTTCTTTTCAACTGGTTCGGACCAAAGCAATCAATGTGGTGTGAAAAGTTCCCAAAACGGCAAAAAATGCCACAATGTATAATTTGTTGCCCTTGGCCCTGACCAAATTAACCAAACCACAGATGTGAAAGCAGCCTTTATCAACTACTTACTAGGAGCATGTCTATGGTGCTGATTTGCATTAGTCAATTAACTTAAGCTGCATGTTTTTGGACGGTGAGAGGAAACCGGGCAACCCGGGGAAACCCACGTGAGAACGGGGAGAACTTGTAAACTCACACAGAAACATCAGCTGGCTTGGTAAGGACTAGAACCAGTGACATTTTAGCTGTGAGGCAACAGCGCTAACCAATGGGCCACCATTCTAGGAAAGGAGGAGGAGTAGGGGTAGGGGTGGAAGGGAGGATTCTACAAACTGAAGATGACCGTTATATAGAACTTAGGGTATTTATAGTGGCTTAGGAATCATCTGATTGGTGAATCATAAATTGAATAATGCGGGACCGGCTGCAAGCAATCATAAGCACGTCATCCTCTCAAAATTATTTTGTAAATTAACGTCACTTCAGTGTGATTTTTCAGGTTTTTTATTTTTAATAAATATGCAACAATTTCAATGTATCTTTTTTCACATTGTCATTATCGGGTATTACGTGTGGAATTTAAAGGAAATAAATAAATTTAATCAATTTTGGAATAAGGCTGTAACATAAAAAATTTGGAAAAATGTGGAAAAAGTGAAAGGGTGCACTGTATTAAAATAGTTGTGTCTGCCAAATACTCTCATTTCCTACCCAATCTAAATCAATCTAAAGCTTATTTATTCAGCTTATTCTGAGGATGTATAAAATCAAAATCCCCAAAATGCATCCATATGGCTAGTTTTGTGGTACTGGGTTACATTTCGTAATCCAAGGGGAACAAACACACACACACACACCTACGGAGCCTCGAACAGACACTTTTTCTCCAGCTCATAGATTTTTAGGATCTACACTGTCTATAGATCAGCATAATGGCTTGTGCATTGATGTCTGCTAAATACCCGTCTCCTGTTCGATTCCAGTTAGCACTGAAAGCTGTTGCTAATTTACGCCAAGCAATTCATTCCGATACAAAAGCGGTTTCTGAATGTTGTTAGGGCTAGTAAAGACTATTTCTGCAATGGCAAATAAGTTAGATCAATGGAATTTGGGTTTCACCGTAATGACCGACAACGATGTATAATATTCATTCATTTATTTTTTTTTCCACTAAGTCCCTTTAGTAATTAGGAGTCGCCACAGCAGAATGAACCACCAACTTATCCAGCATGTTTTACGCAGCGAATGCCTTTCCAGCCTCAATCCAACACTGGGAAACACCCATACACCCTTGCATTTACACATATACACTATGACCAATTTAGTTTATTCAATTTAGTGTCTTTGGACTGTGGGTGTATAATATTGTCTCTATTTTTTTGGTGATTATTGTTACACTATTTTCTGTAGAAACACAAATTAACTACTGCTAATTTAGCATGCTGCACTGTAAATATTTGTTTTGTACTGAGATTACTTCATTCTACCGAAAACATCTATACTTATTTTAATTAATTTTGCCCAAGCTAGTGTGATAGTGTTACTGAATGTTATTAGCTGCTCTGCTACATGGATAATATAACTTGACTGAAGCCTATATTATATTACAATACAGAAATGATAATATGTCTCTCAGCAGATTTTTAATTATATCTCTCTCTTCAGATTTTTTTGGGGAGAAGGGGGGTATTGTAAAAAAAAAGCATCATAGATTCATGTCTCAATAAGCTTCTGCATAATATTGTGAAAACAAAGTGTGTTAAATGCCTTGCTTTAAATCTTATGCAGGAAGTACACTCACCAGCCACTTTATTAGGTACACCTGTCCAACTGCTTGTTAACACAGATTTCTAATCAGCCAATCACATGGCAGCAACTCAATGCATTTAGGCATGTAGACATGGTCAAGATGACCTGCTACAGTTCAAACTGAGCATGAGGATGGGGAGGAAAGGTGATTTAAGTGACTTTGAACGTGTCATGGCTGTTGGTGCCTGACGAGCTGGTCTGAGTATTTTAGAAACTGCTGATCTACTGGAAATTTCACGCACAACCATCTCTAGGGTTTACAGAGAATGGTCACACTTTATTTTGATGGTCCGTTTGTTGAATTTAAGTTACATTGCAACTAATTCTCATTAGATTCTAAGTACTGTAGACTGTTAGGTTGGGTTAGGGGTAGGGTTAGTGTAAGTTGGCATGTACTAGCAAAGTTTCTTATAGTCAGTTAAATGTCTGTTGAATGTCTGTATCAACAAATATTAAGCAGACAGTCTACTAATACTCAAATGACTATTGAAATAAAGTGTTACCAGAGACGATATCTAGTGAGTAGCTCTGTGAGTGCAAACACCTTGGTCAGAGCAGAAAGGCCAGACTGGTTGGAGCTGATAGAAAGGCAACAGTAACTCATATAACCACTCGTTACAACCGACGTATGCAGAAGAGCATCTCTGAACGCACAACACGTTCAACCTTGAGCCGGATGGGCTACAGCAGCAGAAGACCACATCAGGTGCCACTCCTGTCAAGGCAAAGGCAATAGGAGTCCAAACCAGTACTGGTAAGGTGTACCTAAAAAAGTGGCCGGTAAGTGTATATTTCTAAAACAAAACATAATTTAAACATAATATAATATTACTCATAGTAAAACAAACTTATCCATGCTTATGGTACTTTCATTGCACTTTAAAAGTAGACATTTTTGGATACTTGATTTATAAAAATGCAAGTCATCGGCTTAAAGTTCATTCATTCATTCATTCTCTTTTCGGCTTAGTCCCTTTATTAATCCGGGGTCTCCTGACTTCGGTGTGCAGCCATGCTGCTGTTGTAGTGGTGCATTCTGGTAAATTTTCTTAGCCCTTGGTTTTGAGTGTGGTCCTGGAACATCTCAGTTTGAATGGGTGTCTAGCCCTTCCCCTTAGCCCAACGCCTTCAAGCTAAAGAGAATTGTGACACCCCTACCCCTTCACGAGAATGCGTAAGAGGAAGGGCTAAAGGGTACAATTGGGATTGGGCTTGGGATTGGGATTGGGATTTTGACTTTAACAGTAGAAAATAACATGTAATTCAGAGTTCAAAAGATTAATTTCAGCTCAAACTTTATTTTAAAGTGCTAAAGTGTAATTTTTGTTTCACAAAGGTAGCATTACAGGCATCACACCATCACAGCTAATATGCAAATATTCTACCAGTAATGGAGATACAGCTAATCGCTGAGATTTACATACATTTACACTTCATAATTTTTTCTCATTGTTATTTTTGTAATAATAATAATATTATATATATTTTTGCAGCTTTTAATATTGTGATAATACTGTATCCCTTGATAAAAGAGTCAATATTTTTTTCGGTTTTTACAGTGCCTATCAAAGCTGGCTGCGCATTTTTAAACGTGATGATATCAGATGTTATTTTTGGAGTCTTTTGTGTTTATCCTGCTGTGTGCGCCGTCCTGATGATACAAACTGATTTGATTGGACACACAGCATTTCCGCAACAACATTCATCATGTCTGTACAAAGTGACGTCCAGTTTGAAAGCCTATTCATATAAATGATGATCAATCTGACGAGAATATCGCAGAAAGACAGGAGGAATAAAGGGAGCGATGAGATGCTAGTCATTGTTTAATCCTAAAATCAACAAAGACTGGAGAGGAAAAATCCAACGAAATGCAATTTTGCTCTCTCTTCAAGTTTTCTCCGTCTGACAGTTGCTTTCCTTCACACCATATCTCTCTAGGCTTCCTGAATGATACATTAGATCAGCAAAAAAATCATCATTTATTCATTCGTCTATCTGTCATACAAGAGATATTGTTTGAGTTGCATTAATATATCAGACCCTAAAAAGAGGTGGAGGATGAAGCTCATGCTCGGGCCTAGATATAAACACGTTTACTAAAGAGAATCAATGGGAGGGTGTGTAAACTAAATAACAGACACTTCAAGAGAGGTTTCATCATTTCTACAGTTGTGAATGTTTGTTTTAAACTTCATGAAACCATAATCAATCAATCAATCAATCAGTCAATTCATGAGTGTTACATTTCATGTTTAGAAGTGTTAGATACTTTTAGAAGATTTATTCTCCCATTTATAATGAAAATAATTATACTTTTTCCTCATTAAAAGTACACTTTAGGATACTTTTTGAAAAGAGTACTTATAAGTGTACTTATGTGTTAACGGAGTATTCTGTAAACTGTAAATGTTATGTTTATAAGCATTTTCTTTAGTGCCTTTTGATCATTTTTTTTACTTCCACTATTTGGAGTTGTACTTTCTACAGTCATACTTAAGCGTCACTTGTTTTCAAGCATCTATTTATGTCTCTTTTTACTTAATACTTTTTATTATGAACACTTTTTTTTAAAAAGTTTTCCTTAAGCGTGTTGATCATAACTAATCATGTTTTACACATAAATAATCATTTTCAAAAGCATTTAAGTATTGCATGTTTTTCATTTACTCTTTATTGTTTCTACCTTTAAAAATGTACAAAAGTGGGTTGAAAAGCTGTACCTAAATGCAAATCGAAGATAATGTTTTTATTTGCCATACTTTTTCAGTGTACTTAAGCGTGTTTTTTCAATATAACTAGAGAGAAGTTATTCATGTTTTGAAAAGCGTTTAATTGCATGTTTTATACTACTTGTACTTTATATGTTTAAAAGTGTACTTAAGTGGGTTACAAGACTATATTTAAACGTAAGATACTATAAATAATAAATGTTATGCTTTTAAAGCAATGAATTCAGTACTTTTTAATTAATTGTTATATTCAAGCACTTTTTGGGGGTGTACTTTATATGTATTCATACTTCAGTGTGACTTAATGTTTTCAAGCACTTTATTGTCTTTCTTTTTACTTGATACTTTTCATTATGTACACTTTTTTTTTTAAGTCTACATAAGTGTGTTGATCATAACGTATTAATCATGATTTAAACATAACTAATTGTGTTTTAAAAGCATTTGAGTATTGCATGTTTTTTATATACTTTTTGTGCTTTATACTTTTAAAAGTACCAATGTGGGTTGATTAAACTATACAAATCGAATGTAATGATTTATTCTTTCTATTTGCCATACATTTTAAGTCTATTTAAGTGTGTTTATGCAATATAACTTGTGTTAAATTAATCATGCTTTGAAAAGTATTTAATTTAATGTTTTTCCCATACTTTTTGTGTGTTATATGCTCAAGTTTGGGTTAATCAACTACATTTAAGTGTTAAACATGTACTGTAAACTAAATGTTGTTTTTAAGCAATTAATTCAGTGCTTAACCCCTATTTTATATACTCATACTTAAGTGTGACTTAATGTTTTCAAGCACTTAATTGTATGTGTTGTTTATAACGTATTAATCATGATTTAAACATAACTAATTGTGTTTTAAAAGAGTCAAAAGCATTTGAGTATTGCATGTTTTGAATATACTTTTTAATGCTTTATACTTTTAAAATGTACCAATGTGGGTTGATAAACTATCCTTAAGTGCAAAACAAATGCAATGCTTTATTCTTTCTATTTGCCATACATTTTAAGTGTGTTTATACAATATAACTAGTGTTGAATTAATCATGCTTTACAAAGCATTTAATTTAATGTTTTTCCTATGCTTTTTGAGCATGACATGTTTAAAAGTGTACTTAAGTGGGTTAATCGACTACACTTGTTTTATTTTTGCCATGTGCCATACATTTTAAGCCTAATTAAGTGTGTTTACACAATAACTACTGTGAATTTAATGTTTTAATTGCATGTTTTGATTGTGTGTGTTCACATTTTCACCCAGCACTAACTGAATGTTACGTCTCTTCCAACTTAAGAACTTAATAACATACACACGTAACTGACATAAAGTTGTCAATTTCTGATAGTTCTGTTGTAGTCTCGCAGGGTGTATCCTCTCGTCACTGATCCATCATGCAGTGTGAACAAAGCAACAATTGAACGCTGTACCTCAGATAGTAATGCAGTGTGAAAACAACAGCAATACGACGACTCTAAAAATAATGCGTTGCGTTTGGGGATGCGTGTCATTATATTCAAATCTTACAAGTGTTACTTACAAGAAAACTGTCCTTGCTAATATTCATTAATACTATGTGTCAAACGCTGCCGGATATGACAATATAAACAAACAAATAAAAAAAAAACATTGTAATTGTTTTACAGTCCTGTTTGGTAATTCTAGCAATGCAGAAATAACTCACTCAAACAAAAAACACTCTTGAAGACCTTGAAATGCTTTTTATTAACCAACTGCTGCTTAATGTTAAATTACCTAGTAAAAAAATGCTCATGTTGAAGTTGTATTTGAGAAACGGAGCTCTCTCATAACAGAAATATTTCCATTTCAGTGGTTGGAAAGAAGCATTCATCTTCCAGCATGATTTGTGCTGCATTGTCTCCTTCAAAATAGACACATTTGGCTCAAATAATTGCCTCCATTCAACACATATTTCTCAATCCAGTGTGACACATTGCTAAAGTGCTTTGATAAGGTTTTCATTTGCCAACATTTCAGTCCTTACAAGGTTTTTCCTCTTACTTTCTTAGGATTTCCTTTTCAAGTAGGTTGTATTGAAGGCCACTTTTAAAGGTCCCGTGGATTTAAAATAACATTTTTTTCTTTTAGATGCTAATATCAATCTGTTAGTTTTAAGGATATATACAAGCTAGTGTGCTTCAAAAAATGACAAAATTATCACTTAGAAGTTATCACTTCAATGTATGCACTTCAATCAAAATAAAAAACGATGATTTTTATGACGCTTCAGTTTCTCATCAAGACGGTTGCTGGTTCAAGCACCAGCTGGGTAAGTTGGCATTTACATTTCTGCATGCTGTTTGTGTTGCTCTGCAATAACACTTCCGAAACGCTAGCTGGCAGTAGGTTATGTTCCTCTGTGTCGTGTTTCTTCTTTGCCGGCTTTTTTTTTTCTTCTTTTTTTCTGAACGCTAAATTAATGAACCATTATCTAATACTCGCTCATTCTGAGGCGATTTCGCAGTTCGAGTTCAAGCTTGGTGAACTCTGACCTACGAAATCGCAACATGTGACTGAGTAAGATCAATCAAAGATCAAAACATGACCTCTCTGAACAGAAATTTATTTTTCGGCCCTAACTTATTTTTCGGCCCCTTTTCGAAGGGCTGTAAGACAGAATGATCAACTCAAATGTGACCACGTCTTTATTTGGTACAGACATTTTGCAATTAAATTCCTTTGTCCTTTCTTACTTCAAAACTTTCTTTTTTTAAACAATCAGCTGTTCTGTGTTAAAAAAAAAAAAGTCTAATGGGAAAAATATGACTTCATTACTGCATAATGTGGATCATATAAAGGACAAATGAAAGGAACAGCTTCCCCTGAGCTCAAATAATGCGAGGCACAGAAAATGTCTTGGGATTTCTGGGACAGGAGAGGCTGAATGGGAAGAGCTTTCAGAGAATAAGCTATAGGTAACTTTGCCAATGGATTTATGTCAGTGCCATTAGTGGCCCGCGAGTCGTGTATCAGCTTCGCACTATTTACTGTGTGACTCATTCCTTTTCAGTCATTTTCATTATGGACCAGAGCCTTTATCCATACACCCTTGAGCCAAGCAATCAATAAACACACAGACACACACACACACAGTGACAAACACACACACACAATGCCATAGGTTATACTCAATGTATACACTAGCTAAAATCTATATCTAGTCACATACTGTCTGGCAGCTATTTAATGTTTCAAAAATAGTAAACAGTTTCACTTTATCCTCTGGTCATTTTAATATTGCTTTACTGCATTTATATTATCTCATGGCGATATCCTATTCAATACATATTAATTAACACGACTCCTTTAAAAAAAATGGTTTACATTTACATATGAATTAGGTTGACAATGTGTAAAATTCCACTTCAACTACCTCATACAACACAGCTGCAGCGTCTTCAACCCAATTCTCCAGCAAGATCACAGTACTCATTCATTCATTTTCTTGTCGGCTTAGTTCCTTTATTAATCCGGGGTCGCCACCGCGGAATGATCCGTCAACTTATCCAGCATATTTTTTACGCAGCGGATGCCCTTCCAGCCGCAACCCATCTCTGGAAAAATCCATACACACACGCATTCACACTCATACACTACGGACAATTTAGCCTACCCAATTCACCTGTACCACATGTCTTTGGACTTATGGGGGAAACTGGAACACCCGGAGGAAACCCACGCAACCACGGGGAGAACATGCAAACCCCACACAGAAATGCCAACTGACCCAGCCGGGGTTCAATCCAGCAACCCTCTTGCTGTGAGGCGAACATGCTACTCACTATGCCACCGTGGCGCCCAAGATCACAGTACTAAACTCTAAAAATGTGCCTTAACTCTCAAGACGCTGGCGATCCAAGCCACTGCATTGAAGCCGAACTCTCACTGCTCTCCAAGCGGTGCACCCATGATAACGTACATAGCATGCTTTAAGGGGAAGCCTCACTAAAATAACTACTTTCCAACAAAAACTAAACAGTTTATAAATCTTTTGAAAGACGAGACTCGCATGACTAGAATTATTTAAACCAAAGAACCCACCTCTCAAGCCTCCCGCTTGTCCACAGATCCATAACATTCTAACAGAATGAAGTTATTTGACTGCAAGGGTCCAGGCAATCCAATCCGTAAAACATTAGTCCACAACATATTCATATGTTGATAAACATCCATGGAATGCACTGCTATCATCCAAACTAGTCGCTGAAGTGCGTTCAGAGTAGCATCTTCATATATAAACACTAGTGATTTGGTCGACAAAATGGCCGCCGACCATTTGAACTTTTGATTGACACGTCATTGAGCCAGTAGCTGAAAGGAGAAGCATCACCATAGGAGCTCCCAAATTTGAGATGGTCCCGCCCTGTCTCTTAAAAATTATGAGTCGATGCAGTTGCAAAGACTTTGTGAATGAAATGGGCCAGATATGTTTGTGATTTTAATCATATTAATATTCCAAACCTAATGGTTTTTTTTTTTTGTTTGTTTGTTTGTTTTTTATCATGGATTAAAGTAAAGCCCATAACAAACATTCTATTCACATAGCTTCTACTAAGTAGCGACATCATTTTAAAGTTCAGGGTTTGATGTTGCCAATAAATATATTTAAAAATAAATAAGTAAATAGATAAATTCATTAATTCATTCGTTAAAAAAAAAAAACTCTGCCATATCTGTTAAATTCATTTCACTCCTGAAAAGATTATTATCCAGCTATTGAAAAACATTCAACACATCGAGCACAGAAGCCCAATTGTACTATGCCAGTGACTCGTGTCCATATACAAGTGTTATATGCAAGTTTATAATGGCAAGTCGGTTGGATGTGAAAACAGCAAAGAAACTTGACTTCTGCTTGACTGCTGTGAATGAGAGATGGACATTTCTGAAAAATGGAGTTATGTTTCATTCATTGACTTGGTGTTAGATACATTTGCATTTTAAACAATTTCTATATCACCAAGGGGTTTAAACTCCACTATCACTTCACCTACTTAGTCTTCAAGAGGTACTTCCAGGACCACCAGACAAGCCACACCCAATATGCTCAGCTCTCCATCCATCTGCCATCCTGTGGGGGGACGAATGCCCACATCTACCATCCTTGCACATTGCGACAATGAAGCTATCATACCATGCATTAACAAAAGGCGCTTCCATTCACAATTACCCATGCCCTTATTAAGATGCCTTGCATGGATATCAGCTAAAACAATTCATTATGTCTGCCATACATGCACCATGTTGTAAAAGATTTCAGTTCTGATTCTCTCTTGTTTCAGCAGCTGACCCTCACCCAACCCATTACACTCCCCCATCCATTTCAAATGCATTCACACTCTACACAAATGATATTTCCACTCACACCCACACCCTTGATGCCATATTCACACTAGCCTTTTTAGTTTTTGAGATGTTCTGAACGAACATCAAATTTCAATCCCACAATCCACCTCACCATATCTGATCTAACTTTGCAGAATTAAGAATCTCTATCTTTCTTTATTAAGCAAAGCAAACAGATCAACTGGCAAAGAACATTCTATATACATTTTTGATATCCCCTACCCCACACACCCATTCCAAACCTTCTTAGCATTCTTACACCACAATACCACCTCAGGAAAGCCCAGCTGATCCTCTCTGCCAATTCCCCCTATCCCCCTCCTATTAACATAGGAGCTCCTTCACTACCCTTCCCCCTTTCTCTTCCTTTTAACTTTTCCCTCCCAACTTAACCTGCCCCATACTTCTATTCACTCTCATTCACCACAGCTCCGACCCATTTAGGGGTCGCCCTGAGTTTCAATTGCTGCAGCAGCAATCTTCTAAACGAGCTCATATACATCTACAATTCCAAATACCACCGTCACACTTCCCTACACTGATACAGCAGCAAATGCTTCTCAGGAGTGCACATTGCCTCCATACTGACCCACTGCACCTCCGCAGCAGCAGAGGTGCTTCGCTGAGCTACACTCACCCATAGCACCACTGCAACTGCAGTGACGCTCTAGCTGAGCCCTTATTTACTTTCATCTCTGCATATCACTACTGACAGTATTTAACATTCCTGTGAGAGCACTCATAACTCTCCAATACTGACTACCACTGCACCTCTGCAACAGCAGAGACGCTCTACTGAGCCTTATTCTCCCTCTGCACCACTGCCGCAGGAGTGGTGCTCTGCCTGAGCTCACACACATCTCCATTTAGCCATTCACTACCGACACACTCCCCAGCACTGCCACAGCAGTTGAAATGCCTCTGCCTTCCAATATTGACTTCCACCGCACCTATGCAACAGGAAAGATGATCCGATGAGCTTCATTTCCCCTCTGCATCACTATCGCAGCAGCGACGCTCCACTGAGCTTCATTTCCCCTCTGCACCACTGCCACAGCAAAGACGCTCCGCTGAGCTTCATTTCCCCTGAGCTCACATACAATTGCATTTAACATACCACTACTGACACACTCCCCAATCACTGCCACAGCAGTATAAATGCCTCCAAGACAGCGTAGTATACGCGGCTGCTGTCCCAAGCTTATTTAGTCATCTTGTGGAGTTCAAGAGATCTACCTGAGCTCAAACTCCCCTCTCGCCTTGCAAACGGGAGGAAGCCCCAGGCTTGAGGATCTTATGAGAGTTCTCTCCCAAGACAGTATGCCAAACAAGTATGACAATCATGCATTCCAAACAAGATTTCTGAATTTACAGCAATTGCCATCAGCTTACAGTATAGTCAATAACAGGGGAGTAATTTCAATGGGAGCTAGGGGAAATGTTCAAAATCCCAACTGTCTACACACACTTTTTTGAAAAATTTTAACCCTTGTGTGCTGTTGTGGATGTGTTTTAGCAAATGGATTGATTTTTGGTGACAAATCTTATTTTGATACGTATTTTGGAAAAATGCTTTGAAGATTTTCAAACATTTAACAATACACTCTGGGCAAATTAACTACCTTTTTGTTATGTTTGTGGCTGTTTTTGCCCCATTGACTTCCATTATAATGACATTTATTTAAATGCAATTGCTTAGACAAAAGTCTTGTCACTTAAAAGAAATAATGTACAGTATAGAATATAAAGTCATGGTGCGGTGGAATAAAAATGTATATTGTGTATGACTTAATATTGTGTATGAGCTTGGACAACTGCATCCATACATCTCTGCAATGACTCAAATAACAAAGAAAGTATTCTTGCAGGACTCCCAGAGTTCATCAAAATTCTTTGGATTCATTTTCAATGCCTCCTCCTTCATTTTACCTAAAACATGCTCAATAATGTTCATGTCTACTGATGGGCTGGCCAATCCTGGAGAAGCTTATCCTTCTTTGCTCTCAGGAACTTTGATGTGGAGGCTGAAGTATGAGAAGGAGCACTCTCCTGCTGAAGAATTTGCTCTCTCCTGTGGTTGGTAATGTAATGGGCAGCACAAATGTCTTGATACTTTATGATGTTGCCATCCACTCTGCAGATCTCTTGCACGCTCCCATACTGAATGTAAACCCAAACCATGATTTTTTCTTCACCAAACTTGACTGATTTCTCTGAGAATCTTGGGTCCACGTGGGTTCCAATAGGTCTTTGGCGCTATTTGTGATGATTAGGATGCAGTTCAACAGATGGTTCATCGGAAAAAAAAAATCTACCTTCTGCCACTTTTTTTTTTCCAAATGATCAACTAGAATTCAAGTTATTAGTTGTTGCTCTTACAACTGGGATCAACGAGAAGACTTTTGTCAGGTAAAGTACATAAGGTCAGGACAATCATATGTTCGCTCAGAATATGTCTACACCTGCTGATTTTAGTCAAAATTAGCATTAGAAATGTAAATATTCAAATTTTTCATTAAATCATGCTTGCACTTATGCATATAAGACAAATCGTCACCTTAGAATTATAAGGTTCTACCTGACATTTTTGCCAAAATTGAGTTATTCTTATTCTTACATTCTTATTTATTGACAACTTATTTACATCATAGATGTTTTTTTTAATAAAGTTGTTTAAATTTTAAGACGTTTTTTTTTTTTTAAAAACAAATGTTACACATGTGATGTTTGCTATGGAATGCAAAAACTTTGAAGCTCAATATTTCAAAATCATTCAGAATGCAGATAGAACCTTATAATTCCAAGGTGGTGAAATATTAAAATAATGATCAACATTTTCATATAATTAGCATACATATTAATTTTGCTGCTCTCTTTCTGCAGTTCATATGACAAAATAGTAATTTAGCACAGACAGTCAATCAATTTAGCCTGAACACCCGCCGGTGACCTACTTACCCCTGCAGTTTCTCCACGATGGACATCCAGCGTTCTGCAGCCTTTGGCATCTAGACCGCAGCTCTGCACAAGAAGCCTGGCCAGAAGAGAAATGGTCATGCCTGGTTCCTCTTGAGGTCTTTTCCTTCACTTTCGTCTATTGGTGAAGTTTGTGCCTTGCTGCTGTCATCACTAGCTTGCTTGGTCTGATACTTGTGGAGCTGCACATTGATGGATTTGCTCTTCAGTGTTTGGACATTCAGCAGTGCAAATTAAAACACACCGAACTGAACTAAACTGAACTTCAACTCTGAAAACTGGACTGACATCTTCAATTTACTGGAACTTCTATGTTAAGCTGCTTTGACACAATCTACATTGTAAAAGCGCTATAGATATAAAGATGAATTGAATAGATTTTTTTGTTTACTTTAGTTTAGAATCTTTTTAAATCAACTTTATTATTCTTCAAAGATTACTGCCAAAACATTTTAATTAGTAATAAAATCAAAATGCTAAATCAATCATAAATATGGTGCACCCAAGTGATATGTAACGCATTTAGAACAAATAAACAGAGGAATTAGCACAGTGTCTTTGACCCGTGTAAAAAGAGCTTATCATGCGTACAAGTGCTGAAACATTCCTTTTTCTTACTGAGAAGACTTGCAGAAGTGCAGTCATTGTTTTCACCTGATTTCATTTTAATTCCCTGTGGAGGAAGCTTTGAGTTCTGAAATTTACAGTATTTTCTCTCATCACAATGCACTCTTATCTAGAAACATCAAGGAATGTGTGATTCCTTGTGAAATGACCTATTTAAAGTGGTCGGAGGTTTTCAAAAGCGGCGCAATTTAGCAAACAAAGGCACTTCTTCGGTAGGGTGTATTTTACGGTTTATTCACTTGCACTTGTTTGAATGAATCAGTCGAGATCTTACACCTGAAGAGGTCCTTAAGTGCTCCTGCATCTTTATTTAATGGGATCTGAACAGTCGGTGGTTTCAGCAGAGATTTGACTTTCAGAGAAGCACGTGTGGAAACCCCAGCAGGAAATCAAAGCTCTTGACACGCAGAATCAAAGCCAGGAGCTCCTGGATGACGGAGAGCAGGTGTCTGTGTCTCTGAGCCCTGAGCTGATGCTTCGTTCTCTCATTACGGGGTTTGGAGCTGCTTGGAAGTTGTTTTCCTCGGGCTTGCTCTTTCAGAGAAAGCTAGAAATAATGGAGGATACGAGTAACATGAAGCAAAATAAAAGGGCGATGGAAAAAGAAAGATTTCCATGTGTCGGATGTCAGACGTAGCTTTAGGATAGCAGAATTTCGCTCGTCTCAGCCTCGCCTTCAAGCACAAGCCAAACTGCATTGCTAAAGTTCCTGTGAAGAGCTTTGAAATCTGCATTTTTTATTTGATGTTTGACGTAATATTAGCTGAAGGGTGGGACATAGATTAGACCCTCCCCTTAAAAAAACGTCAATAGTGTCCAGTGAGAGTGGTTGAGATCAAACGCGTTAAATTAAAATCAAACGAAAAACATCTCTAAGGGGGTGGGGCATGGCAGATACTAGAGAGCATTTAATTGGGCAAGAGTTGATGAGAAACTTGTGTACTCATTGCTTAATACGTTGACATGTTGTGATGAATACGTCTCTATGACCCCACAGGTGGAAGTGTTTATGGAGATTAATCAGTTTGGTCACAATTTATTTTGATGGTCCGTTTGTTGAATTTAAGTTACATTCCATCTACATGCTAACTAATTCTCATTACATTATCAGTAGACTATTAGGTTGGGGTTAAGGTTAGTGTAAGTTGACATGTACTTGCAAAGTTTCTTATAGTCAGTTACATGTCTGTTGAATGTCTGTATCAACAGATACTAAGCAGACAACCTACTAATTCTCAAATAGACCATCAAAATAAAAAGTGTTTCTCTCAGTTTTTCCACGACTCTTTGTTGTTACTGTTCCTTTGTTCGTTTGCTGGAAATTAGAACTGAGTTTAAAAATAGTCATGTAATGGTTAAGTATGTAATTGATGTCTTTAGTGCAGATTGACGTTGTTGTTTAACTGCTTTCTCGCTAGTGAATCATTCAGTTTTTCTGCTTGCAATGTGCACCATGTAAATATTAAAAGAACCATGATGCAAAGCAACTGACTCTTAAAGGGAATAGGAGATGAGCCTCTGAATGGCTTAATGCACGTTATGCTCAAAACACACCCATAATTTGTTAAGAGAATAAGGACAACCCTTTTAGGCCATGCGTCTGGTGCACAGACAGTTTTACAAGTCCTTAAAAAGAGCAAAAGAGGATTTGGATATGTCCTTAGTGCTTCTGTGCTTTAGACTTTGGGCTTTATTTTAACGATCTAGGCACAAAGCCTAAAGCGCAGGGCGCAAAAGCATTAAGGGCATGTCCGAATTCACTTTTGCTAGGACAGAATAATAAGCTCTGCGCAGCATGGTTCAAGGTTGTGCTTATTCTCTTGATGAGTTATGGGTGTGTCTTGAGAATAAACCGAGTCTCATCTCATAATTGGCATGGTCACACTATGAAGATAAGGATGTTTATCTCTTTTAATCAATTTATTCAAACACGCTCAGTGTATAGTTCAACTGAAGAAGTGGGAAAGTGATATTCTTGGATGGAGAGTACATTAGAGCAGGGGTGCTCAACCCTGTTCCTGGAGAGCCACCCTCCTGCAGATTTCAGTTACAACCTATATCAAACACACCTGCCTGTAATTATCAAGTGCTGTTCAGGTCCTAATTAATTGGTTCAGGTGTGTTTGATCAGGGTTGCAACTGAAATCTGCAGGAGGGTGGCTCTCCAGAAACAGGGTTGAGCACCCCTGCACTAGAGGGTTGTTCACAATGTAAACAAAGGATCTTCACACAATCAGAGTAAAGAAAGTAAAGTCACTTCCCTTAATCATTGCATGTGCATCCACAGGTTTGGAGGAATGCCCACAAAATAAGGGGAACATCCACAGAAGAAGGAGAACCAGGGAGAAGGAGAGGTGTACAATCTGACTTCGATTCCAGTCAGTCAGAGGAGGCTTTATGGGAAACTGGTGAAGTGAGTGCAGGTGTGTCTCATCAGTAATCAGGGGAGTGTGCGTGGGTATGATGAGAGGTGGCTGATGAAGAAGAGCGGTGATTGGAGCAGAGTGAACGAGATGGGGAGGGTGACTGGTGATAGGAGCAGTATAGGAATGAGCCAGCGATGTGACAATAATACAAAAAGTTTAAATCTAGTGATTTTGTAAAAATACATGATTTTAATTATTATTATTATTGTAGTTGTTGTTATTATTATTATTATTATACGTGATTTTAATTATTATTATTATTGTAGTTTTTGTTATTATTATTATACGTGATCTTAATTATTATTGTTGTTGTTGTTGTTATTATTATTATATGTGATCTTAATAATAATATTAATTATTACTCTCTAAATAGACACTTCTAAAATGTGTGAGTCCATATTTACATCCGTCCACCTTTACAGTAGCACTGCATACAGATTTTCCCCATAGGGACTTTAAATAAAAGTTTTTTTTTTGTGAAACGTATAATGCACGAACAATGATTGCTTTTAAAAATAAGCTGAATTAATGCGAACAGATGGATTCCAGCATATACTGTACACAGCAGGTCTGACTTGAAAGCTTTATCAGTTATTGTTAAAAATCGATTTCCCTTTGGAGTAAATAAATACTGAGATTTTAGTGCTATAACTCGACTGCTGTGCTCTACAATAAAAAAAGCCATAATGCGTATTATGTAATTGCATCACCTTACTGCCGTTCATAAGTCTTCTCCAATTTGTGGGGTATTTTAAGCTGAAACTTTACATACTCTAGGGACATCAAAGACTTATTTTAAATGTTGTAAACAGGGGTATAATAGGTCTCATTGAAATAAAAGTGATGTTATTTCTGATTTCATGTGTTACACTTTCGGGTTCTATGCTTTTAAAATAGTTTTTTGCAAAACTATTTTAAATCATCTATTTTAGATCGTCACCTGCTTCAATATAATTACCCACAATCCTCCACCTTCACAGCCTTGACAACCCTCGACTCAGCTGCTAGTAAGGGAACGAAAAGAGTGAAGGTGTGAAATTGAGGGTGAACAATGCATCACACGGAAACATGCTTGTTATTTTGACCCAAGCTGTTTGCTCGACCCCGCTGTCACTCTCACACACTGTGGAGAAGTGCGAGTCTCACCTGACTGAAACGGCTCTTGGAGGAGGGTTAAATGAGCGGGGCATCGGGAGACGTGAAGGAATGAAAGAGAGAACAGGAACTCGCAGCCGCTGTCAGTCGGAGACAACAGTGTTAATGAACGGGCGTCTGCTGCTTCACCCGGAGCATGACTGAAGACAACATCTATAGCCCTGCAAGCATGATGGAGAGCAGAAGTGGAACCATCCATTTATACACCTTCTCAGTTTAAACTAGTGCCCTGTTTACACTAATACGTTTTAGTTTTAAAACACATAAGTTTTACGCCATTCGTCCACACCACTCTGGAGTTTTTAAAACAGAGCTTTGTGGAAACGCTGAAGAGGCTGTTTTCATTTAAAATCCCGCTGCTCTGTGTCAGTGTGGATGGGGAAAACAGAGACATCTGAACTTCAACTCTAAAAAAAACTGGACTGACAGTTTCATTTGACTAAATCTTCTCTGTTAAGCTGCTCTGACACAATCTACATTGTAAAAGCGCTATAGAAATAAACATGAATTGAATCTTCTGAGACAAAAGTTATTTATTATATAAGAAAAGGGTCCAGAAAATGCTATTTTTGGCACCGGTTTATCAGGAAGTAATGATATCGTTTAGTTTGACTCATTGGATGGAAACGTTTCTTTATTTGCAAACGTTTTATGCGATACTCGTTCGATCTCATTCGCATCTTTGAATAGAAACATAGCTAATGTGCACACATGGACAGCGAATTAAATATCTTCTCTACCAGAAGTCTCCATCCACATCCAAAATTCTGGATAGTATGATTAGGCCGTTTGTTTGGCAGGATGACAATGAATGATTACAAAGGTAATGGCACTGTAAACTCTCCTCCTCTTCACATCTGGCCCAGCATTGCTAATCATGTTTTGTTTGAAAAACTACATTTTCCAGGCTTCCCAATGCTCATTATATTAATATGTCTTGATTAAAGGGATAGTTCACCCAAAAATTATAAATCCGTCATTTACTAACAGGTCACTTGTTCAAAACTAATTTGAGGGTGTACTCACTCTAGGCACAGTTGTCTTGAACTGTGCCCTGGCGCGATTGTCCTAACTCCCCCTCAGCCTGCACTCACATTGCATTTTTTGCCTTCTGAGCCTGAGCATGTTTACTTCAACAATGATGTGACTGGTCAGTTTAACCGAAGTGCTCTGTACAGTGGACACTGCTTTACTTATATTGTTTTGTATTATTTTAAGTCGTTTGACATGCAGTGACACGCAATCAAATCTTTGCCATTTTGTTCACTGCTCCAACCGAGGGTATCCAAATAAGGGCAAAACGGCAGAACGTGAGCGGAGATACAGACGCATGCTAGCATTTTGCTTAGATACCTGTAGGCATTTCTTTGGGAGAAATGCTTAATACTTCATTACCTGTGACTCGTTTGTGTTCTGACCACATTTGCTTGGTTGTATACTATGGTTACTATACTATACTATCGTAAACTATACTATACTTGGTTGTATACTATACTATACTACTAAGTGTTTAGCCTTTTAAAAACACTTGTAATACATCGAGCCACTAAACATTGTTCTTATGGCGCTTTTTTACAGGAGGAAATTGCAAATTACTCCCATACTCTTCATACTTCAAATATAATCTGTGTTAGTAAATGCAAGGCTATTGATGAAATCCAGGCATAACACTGTATGACAACGCTTCAGATGACTGTTCTAGAGCCTACAGCTAGTCAATCTGACCGATTCTAGCGTGCGTTACAGGTCTAAAGAAAATTATCTTAAATTAAACAAATGCATGTATAGATATGATATATGAGTATAGAATTGCACTCACCTGGGAAATGGAGGCCACGTGAATGGTTTGTGAGCACAATTCCAAAAGGCAACTGACTGTGTAAAGCCACATAAAACAAAACAAAAATACAATGTATATGCTGAGTTCAGCGGCGAATCAGCTGGAATCAGCTGAGGTAAAGTGACGGCGACCAGCAAGACCTAGCTGTCACTCAAGTGGCCATGCCCTTAATTATGCAGAAAAAAATTCACCACCTCACACTTGTCATGAAGGGTAATATCAGCTATATGATCTAAAACTGCTCTTTGTACCAGGCTGTAAACACCTTTTTTTCCTGCTGTAAAGTTGGCCATTTTAACATTGGGCTCATTAGAAATGTGGTCTATTATGGAGCCAGGACTGCACGCACCCCAGTTTGAGAACCACTGGCTTAGAACACTCAAAGCAGCACTTTTTGTTGCTTGTTCAAACTTATTTAAAATGAGGTGAATAAACACAAATCTTGAGGGGACAACTTAATAAAAAAAAAATGATTTGATTTGTGTTGACACTACATGAAGGACTTGTGTGGAACCCAGCATTGTTTACAGTGAATGAGACTTCATGTCAGAGCACATTTGGAAAAAAATGGTGTCACTTCATGCAGGTTTTAAAGATGGTGTCACAGCATGTATGTTTTAAAGAACCTGTCACTGCTATTTGGGCCATCTCACATGCGCTGCCAATCCCCATGAGCGGCGGCTGAGAATCAACCACGCCGCCGCGGAGAGTGAATGTTTTTAAATAAATAAACACCTGACCTCGTTTAACGCACTTTTCTTTTGTACGTAAGCGCATGAGCTGCGTTTTTCCTGTGCTGCTTGTGTGTCTGCGTATGTGTTCCTCTGTCTCGCTAGATTTTCTAGCTGAATTTCCTTTTTTACATCAATCATTAGCGCTCTTTCAGTTTCATCTCTTGTAATCAGTCCTATCTTCTCGTTTTCTACAAGAGCCCATGCAAATCGGACTAAATTGCTGGCAACAGACACAGTTTAGAGTTTTAATTAGAAAATTTGGCCACGTCTTCATCAGCTTCCTTCTCTATATCTTTATGTCTATGTCTTTTATGGATTTTGCTTGTAAAATTATGAGGTTTGAGTGGGATTTTTTTTTTTTATGTCAGATTTTGCGGTGGCACTGTGGTTCAGTGGTTAGCACTGTCACCTCACAGCAAGAAAGTTGCTGGTTCAAGTCCCCGTTGGATCAGTTTGCATTTCTGTGTGGAGTTTGCATGTTCTCCCCAGGTGTAAGGTTTCCCCCCCCAAGGCCAAAGACATGCGCTATAAGTGAACTGAATAAACTAAACTGGCCGTAGTGTATGAGTGTATGTGTGTGTGAGTATGAGTTTCAATTCCAAGTGAGTATGAGTTCCAAAGGGCATCCGCTGCGTAAAACATATTCTGGAATAATTGGAAGTTCACTTTGCTGTGGTGACCTCTAAAACAGACTAAGCTAAAGCAAACTAGCACCTTGATGTTGTAACAAACGATTTGATTACTTTCTTGTGATAATTAATCTTTTAATTTTTAAATTTTACCATGGTATATAAAAACATAAACACTTGTTTGATGTCTTGATGTCATAGAACACATTTTTACCTGCAGTATTTCCCAATCTGTTTGTAAAAAAAAAAGCTCTGTTTGCAAGATTTGATTAATATCCACATATCCAAATATTTTATAAATAATATTTATTTTAAAATAATTAAATTATAATTAACTCCATTGTTCATTGTTTTAGAAAATATCTAAAATATTTTTTTTTCAGATAGGCCTTTGTAAAATGAAAGCATAAAATGGTTTAAAACGGTTTAATTCTTTTGTACTATACTGTATTAAATCGTTATAGCTTTTGTTTGTTTTAAATTGGTTCATTTAATGTTTTCATTAAAACCGATATTTGTATATCTTAAAATGATTTCAATATAGCCTAAGCTATTTTATCCAGATCTATGAAATTGTGTTGAGCCCTCAAAAGTGGAATTTGTAAAGTTTTATGTCTTTGTTGTATTCATATGTGAATACAAATATGTATACATTATATCCAAAAAGGTGCCACAGTGGCGTAGTGAGTAGCACGTTCGCCTCATAGCAAGAAGGTTGCTTGTCCGAGCCCCGGCTGGGTCAGCTGGCATTTCTGTGTGGAGTTTGCTTGTTCTCCCCGTGGTTGCGTGGGTTTCCTCCGGGTGCTCCGGTTTCCCCCACAAGTCCAAAGACATGTGGTATATGTGCATTGGGTAGGTTAAATTGTCCATAGTGTATGAGTGTGAATGTGTGTGTATGGATGTTTCCCAGAGATGGGTTGTGGCTGGAAGGGCATCCGCTGCGTAAAAAATATGCTGGATAAGTTGACGGTTGATTCCGCTGTGGCGACCCCGGATTAATAAAGGGACTAAGCCGAAAAGAAAATTAATGAATGAATATATCCAAAATAAATAAAGAAACTCTGCCGCTCAAGGCATGGATGGAGCTGAATCCAGCGCTCTCGCACACAAATACTGTACATGCATCTAAACACACATGACAACTGAGTCAATGGGAAAAGCAACTGTTCCTTGCGCCACCTTGTGTACTGCACAGAATTTTTTTTTTTTGTTGTTGCCACAGTACAGTGTGTGGTTGCGCATGACAAATTGCAGTACTGCGCGTGAAGAAGCACGCGTTCTCAGTAGCCATATCTATAACTAGCAGATGTCCTCAGTGTGCAGCCCTCGGTTAACTGGCGATTAATCAATCACACATTTTATCTGTTCTAAACATACCTTAAGTTAACATACTAAAGCATAATGAAACTGCACATTCTACGAATTTCCTATGCACCGAAGTGAAAATTCATGGCAGAAGCATAAATCCTTACCAAAAACAGAATACCAAAAACATTGGGGAATTCTTTTTTTGGGAGGTTTCCTCATATACTTAGCAAATTTTTCTCCATGGCATAAATAAAAAAGTCAAAATGTCTTATTATTATTGCAATATTGTTACATAGGTACAAAAATAAATTACAAAAGTACATTTTAATTAAATATTCTTCAGACAGTAAATCAACAAAACTAAATATAGCCTAAATTTAAGAAAGTATATCTGTATACGTTACAATGTTAGCTAATTTATTTACTAGAATTGACCGATGTCAACCAATTTGGCATCGTACGATGTCTAATGTGAAACATCGAGATCAATGATGACATCGTCGTCGTAGGTGGCAGTACATTAATTATTTATGAATAATTAATGAATTCATAAGGAATTAATTATTTGTAGCCTACCCTTTCAACTACTTGACCCGCCAGGTCTTTGTTTGACCCATAACCAAATCATGCACAACCAACAGGAACCAACCAACAGTATCTGAGGTTTACGCTAACATTACTAAGTACAAGCATGAAAGCGAAAGATTGAAGCAGTGGACTGATGCTGTGACACATTACCTGATAGATTCAAAAGATCAAAGAGTTGTTAGATAGAGACAAGATGAATTAAAGATCACGTTTAACAGCTATAGTGAGACGCGATGCAGTGGTACATCCTTGATGAACTGTCCGATGTGCACTGCTCTCTGGGGTTTTGTGCTCAAAGCACCCACTGACTGCCTGGAGCTCAGACGTGCGCATATGCTGGAGTGCATGAGAGAGTGTGTGTCTGTATGTGTGTGTTCTCGTGATGTGTGTTTTCAGCAGTATAGTGTGGATGGAAGGCTGTTTAGAAATGCTAGATGAAACGTCAGTGAGGATGTACACGTATTAGTGTAAATGGGCATAAGTATGTATTTTTCACGAGCGAGTTTCTGCTGCCACAAGGGCGAGGCGGAGGATCGCGATGCCAGTTCAGCATCATGTCTTTTGGCCATCTGTGATGGACGATGGCATTGTCTATCGACCCAACCCTAGTATTTACTTGCATTAACAAACTATGAACAAGGGCTGTACAGAATGTATTAATCATTCAACATGCCGTCTGCAGCTTTAAACTGCATGAGCTCTTTATTTTTCAATGAATTCTAACTACCTGTCAGTGTTTTATCATTAATTAGCTGCGGAAAAATCATTCTGAAAGTGTTCCCTATGATTTCATTTCTATACATCTGTATTGATATGGCTATGTTCTGAACTGTTGTTGTACATTCAGAATGATTGTTGGTACTCTTTATCATTATCTTTATAGTTGTCATGCTTGGTGCGAACGGCCCTTTCCAGATGCACCATTCGACTGGTACTATTTAAATTCAGTAAGGATGTCAGAATGAGATGTCATGTGAATAGACACTGTCAATCTTGAGCAAAGTCATAGTTCTAATGTATATTACCCAATGTGACAGTTGATTAAAAGTGTAGTAAGTTTCATAATATATAATCTGACAGCCTACATGAAAGGACAGAAAAGACTCACAGCGCATATCCGGATTTAGCTAAAGGCTAGAGGGACTGAATGAGATCAATGGATGTCAGATTGTGGGATTTTTAATATGTCGCTGTTGACTTCTCATTGACACATAGAAATGCAGGCCAGGCCTATTGTAAAAAAAATGCCTGTGGCGACATTCTGCTGCTTCTTGCTAATTTTGCAACACTTTCATAATAAAAAATGTTCAGTGAGTGATGCTAAAAGCATGTTCAGTTTTATCTCAAACAGATCAAAATGATTCTGGCGATGTTTTTCTGTGCTAGTTGTTTTCGACCAAGCGCATTTACCACACAAACAAGCAATACATATAGGAAAGATTTAGCTTGTATTTTGGAGAGGAATTAGCTGATGCTAATTGTAGGAAGTAATAGGCTACTTTTGTTGTATGTTTAGATTACATATAGATTAATTTTTGTAACTTTTAAAAACATGTTTAATATAATATTCTGTAGGGATGAAAATTATTATATGCATTTGTTTATATGGCAGAACATGTGTTTTTCCCCAAAGAGAACTCACACAAATTCCTGATGAAATCAGGAACTGCTTTGTGGACTGTGGGGGTTTGATGATGTGTCGATTGGTCAGTTTGAATGTCTCAGGTTTTAGGCTTTGGTCACATGGTCAAGAAGAGTACAAAGGAAGGTGTTATACAGAGCTCTGTCTCTTTTCTTCTCTGGCTCTGGCCTTCTCTGGGCTCCTGCTCTGGCTCTCTATCTCTCTCCCTCCCCCTCTCTCTCTCCCTCTCTCTCTGTCTCTCTCAGGTAACTTTCATTTACATTTAAGCTGGGTACAATTATTATCATATGTTTTTATCATTTCATGTTTTATTGTTTCATGCAGTTATTTGTAACTAATTCAGTTGTAACCGTAGAGAATTATTGTCATTAAATCATCTCATTTTCAAGTATTTGTCAATTACTTTTGATTTAACATCAACATTTAATGGCTCCATATTGCAATACAATATAATCACATAATAACGACGCTCTCCCACATTTAAAGCTATTAATACTGCCCTTATTTCCGCTTTTGGTATAAGTTTGCAGAAGGATGGTTTTGACTAGAATGTACAGTTTTTTACCATCATACTGATAACTTTTAGTCATTCGGCAGAACTACAGTTCAGAACCGCTGTAGTTAAAAAAACCAGCCTTACAATTCCAAACGGAAAAAACCCTACTCAAAATATATTGTTTTCATACACTCAGTAAATGCATTCAATTGATTTTGCATTCATAAATGTATTTTTTTATTAACATTAAAGTGCGATATGGTGGCTCAGTGGTTAGCACTGTCGCCTGACAGCAAGAGGGTCGCTGGTTCGTGCATGTACTCCCAGAGTTCGCAAGGGTTTCCTCCAGGAGCTCTGGTTTCCCTCACTGAAATATGCAGTGTAATTCAATTGAATAAACTAAACTGGCCGTAGTTTATGGGTGTAAATGAGTGTGTGTGGGTGGAAGGGTATTCCGCTGTGGCGACCTCTGAAATAGAGACCAAGCTGAAGGAAAATGAATAAATTATATTTATTATTATTATTATTATTATTATTATTATTACTTTTATATATTAATTATTATTATACATTTGTATACATATTATTATATTAATATTACATATATCAATATATTTGTATATTTTATTTGAATTATGATATTATTGTAATGTGCATATTATTTATACATGTACAATTATTATTATTATTATTATTATTATTATTATTATTATTATTAGTAGTAGTAGTAGTATTATTACATATTATATCAATATGTTTGTTTATTATATTATATTAATAGGTAACACTTTACAATAAGGTTCATTAGTTAATGCTTTTACTAACATGAACTAATCATCAACAACACTTGTACAGCATTTATTAATCATAATTGAACTTTTACTAATGCATTATTAACATCCAACAAGTCCATGCTTGTTAATATTAGCTAATGCACGGTGAGTTAACATGAACTAACAATGAACAACTGTATTTTCATAAACTAAGGTTAACTAACATGAACAAATACTGTAGTAAATGTATTGTTCAGTGTTTGTTCATGTTAGTAAATTCATTAATTGACATTAACTAACGAACCTTATTGTAAAGTGTGACCAACTATTATATTATTATAATATTATGCATATTAATGTATATATGTACTATTATTATTATTAGTAGTAGTAGTAGTAGTAGTAGTAGTAGTAGTATTAGTATTATTATTATACATTTAATTATTATTATACAGTTGTATACATATTATTATATTATTATTACATATATCAATATATTTGTAGGTATAATTTATTATATTATTATAATATTATGCATATAATCAGAATCAGAATCAGTTTTATTGCCAAGTGTGCTTCACACACACAAGGAATTTGCTTTGGCTACAGAAGCTTCCAGTGTACATAAAGTGACAAGTGACAACACAGAATAAATATTCATTTCTTTTTTTTTCGGCTTAGTCCCTTTATTAATCCGGGGTCGCCACAGCGGAATGAACCGCCAACTTATCCGGCATTTGTTTTACGCAGCGGATGCCCTTCCAGCCACAACCCATCTCTGGGAAACACATTCATACATTCTCATTCACACACATACACTATGGACAATTTAGCTTACCCAATTCACCTGTACCGCATGTCTTTGGACTGTGGGGGAAACCGGAGCACCCGGAGGACACCCACGCAACCACGGGGAGAACATGCAAACTCCACACAGAAATGCCAACTGGCCCAACCGGGACCTGCCCCAACCGGGGATCGAACCAGCGACCTTCTTGCTGTGAGGCAAACGTGCTACTCACGCGCCACCGTGGCGCCCACAGAATAAATATAAAAAATAAAAAAAAGAAGAAGACGATAGACATTAAACAGAGATGCAGTCAGTCCAACGATCTGGATGTTGAAATGTATGTACAGATTGTTATAAATATACAGGTTATAAGGTGCTGTGTGCAAAAGCGTAAGTATTGCATTGTATGTTGTTATAAGGTGCTGTGTACAGATGTTTAAGAAGTATTGCAATGTATATTATTATAAGGTGCTGTGTACAAGTGCGTATGAGAGAGTATTCCACGTTTATTGCACAATACGAGAAATATTAACTGTTCATGAGGTAGATGGCCTGAGGAAAGAAACTTTTCCTGTGTCTGGCTGTTTTCGTGCTCAGTGCTCTGTAGCGCCGGCCAGATGGTAACAGTTCAAACAGGAAGTGTGCTGGGGGCGAGGCGTCCAGGGTGATTTTGCGAGCCCTTTTACTCACTGTGGAAGAGTACAGTTCTTGAAGTGTGGGAAGGGTAGAGCCAGTTATTCGTTCAGCAGTCCGAACTATTCGCTGTAGTCTACGGAGGTCAGATTTGACTGCTGAGCCGAACCAGACGGTGATTGAAGTGCAGAGGATGGATTGGATGACAGCTTAGTAGAACTGCACGAGCAGCTCCTGTGGCAGGTTGAACTTTCTCAGCTGACGAAGGAAGTACAGTCTCTGCTGGGCTTTCCTCACAATAGAGTCTATGTGAGTGTCCCACTTCAGATCCTGAGAGATGGTGGTGCCCAGGAACCTGAATGACACCCCTGCAGCCACAGTGCTGTTCATGATGGTGAGCGGGGGGAGTGCAGGGGGGTTTCTCCTGAAGTCCACTATCATCTCCACCGTTTTGAGCATGTTCAGCTCCAGGTTGTTGTAACTGCACCATAAAGCTAGCCGCTCCACCTCCTGTCTGTATGCAAACTCGCCACCGTTCCGGATGAGGCCGATAACAGTAGTGTCGTCCACAAACTTCAGAAGCTTGATGGAGGGATCTTTTGCGGTGCAGTCGTTGGTGTACAGGGAGAAGAGCAGTGGGGAGAGAACACATCCTTGGGGGGCACCAGTACTGATGGTGCGGCTGTCAGACGTGATTTTGCCCATTCTGACTAGCTGTTGTCTATCTGTCAGAAAGCTGGTGATCCACTGACAGACAGAGCTAGGAACAGAGAGCTGGGTCAGTTTGAGATCGAGCAGTGATGGGACGATGGTGTTAAAGGCAGAACTGAAGTCCACAAACAGAATCCTTGCATAATTCCCTGGTTTGTCCAGGTGTTGATGGGTATAATGCAGTCCCATGTTGACTGCATCATCCACAGACTGGTTTGCTCTATAGGCAAACTGCAGGGGGTCCAGCAAAGGTCCGGTGATGTCATTCAGATATGCTAGAACCAGTCTTTCATATGACTTCATGACCACAGATGTTAAGGCAACAGGTCTGTTGTCGTTGAGTCCGGTGATCTTTTGTTTCTTCTGGATTGGGATGAATGATGGTGGAGCGTTTGAAGCAATATGGAACTATGCGCTGTTCCAATGATCTGTTGAAGATGTGTAAGAAAATGGGAGCCAGCTGGTCAGCGCAGGTTCTCAGACAGGCTGGTGAGACACCGTCTGGGCCTGGCGCTTTCCTTCTCTTCTGTTTACTGAAGACCTGACGCACATTATCCTCACTGGTCAGGGCGGTTGTGGTTGGAGGTGGGTAGAGGTGTTGATGGCTGTGTAGAGGGTGTCTGGTCGAAGGTGTCAAATCTGCAGTAGAACATATTCAGGTCATTAGCGAGAAGTTTACTGCCATCGATACTGGGGGGAGATGTTTTGTAATTCGTAATGGTTCTCAGGACAGTCCACACTGATGCAGGGTCGTAAGCTGAAAACTGGTTTTCCAGCTTTTTGGCATAGTTCTTTTTAGCCACACAAATCTCCCTTGTTAAAGTGTTCCTGGTTTTATTGTAGAAAAAAATCCTGTCCCCACTCCTGTAGGCATCCTCTTTGACCTGACAAAGCTGTCTAAGTTTTGGTGTCAACCATGGTTTATCATTGTTAAATGATAAATAGGCCCTGGTAAGGATGCATAACTCCTCACAGAAACTAATGTAGGATGTTACGGTCTCTGTGAGCTCGTCCAGGTCGGTGGTTGCAGCTTCAAAGACTTGTAAGACCTGCTCTGTGTCGTTGGCAGTGTTGGGAGTAACGCGTTATAAAAGTAATGTATTACAGTAATGTATTACATTTTCCTGTAACGCAGTAGTGTAAGGCATTACTAATGCATTTTCAGTAATATTTTACTCGGTACATGTTCAGTAACGCGTGCGTTACAACAAACTTTTAGACCGCAAGACATTAACAAATTAAAATAGCGCAGTTCTATTTCCTGTTCGTGGTTGGTGAATATACGCGCGCCGTGTGTTGTAATCTCCCTCTGGATATTGGGACTTTTTACTTTGAACGCGGAATGATTTCAGCTTCTGAGCTCGAGGTCCGAGGCTATTGGCTCAGCCCGGTGCGCAGTAATGTTAAGCCCTAACGCACAGCGGAAAAGCGGCAAATTGATTCGCGAGATGGACGTAAGTACATATGGTGTTATTTTTACTGACAAACGTATTCATGTAATACGAGCGAGCGAACGCGTGCCGGTTTCTCCTCGCGTGCACTCAAAACACGGCTGCTCACGTGCGGATGATGTGCTCTCGCTCCGTAAGATGATGCAGACTCACAAGTTGTGCCTTGTGTTTCCTCCTCTTTTTGTGCTTTTGCTCTCCAGAGATTACATTATCTTATACTATATATCCAGAGATATTTCTACACTATTTACCTACAGGTTAGGGTAAATTCTGAAATAAATTCTAGTGTTTTTGAGTGTTAGGTATACTGCCTATGTTTTAGGCTAGTATAATTTTCAACTTGTTAATAAATGCTTCAGCATACAGTAGTAGGAATAGTGAACTGATAAAATGAAATACAAAGTGTAGTTTTACTACAGTAAAGTGTGGTGATTTGTAGAATAATATATACTATAATATTGTAAGAAAAAAACTACAGCACTGGGTAATTTGTTTATATTTCACTTGCTGTGTTACCATAGCAACTATAGTATTACCACAACAGATTCATTGAAGTACTTTACTATAGTAATGTTCAAAACACTGTACATGCCAATAGACGTGTTCAGGGGCCCTGTGGAACAGCTTTTCATCAAAATAAAGAGGATGACAGGGAAAATGTTCTCCAAAATCTCATCAACAAAGTGGAAGACCACATTTTATTTATTTGAAGAGTAAATAGTACAGTAGGCTATAAAACCTTTTCAAGATTTTCCCCTATATTCTATTAGTAACATTTCTGCTTGCGTTATATTTTTGTTTAAATGTTTTTATTTGATTAGTATGGTGCACCTTTTTTAAAATAAAATGTATTCTTTGCACTCAAAATCTATTCACTGTGTCATTAATTGTTGGAAACTGGAAATATCTCATCATATAACACACAGCCAAAAATGTTTTGGTTTATTATATAAAAAATGTATATGTAAGTCTATTTTAGTATTTTGGTTATTAATAATAGTGGACCAATATAAATCATATTAAAAAGCACGAAAGCAAGAAGGAACACAAGACACACATTGTGAGTCTGCATATAATCTCACTGAGTGAGCAGTGTACTGAGAGCGCGCAAGAACGTGTGCGTGAGCAGTGCATATTTGAGAGAGCGTGAGGAAATTTGCGCGCGAACAGTGTATATTTGAGAACTCGCAAGCAGTTTTGTCCACAAACAGAGGAAATGGGTGCACAGGCATTATATTGAGAAAGCTATGTTCATCACGCTCACTTTGTGCAGGACAGTTTTGTGTTGTGAGCCACTTAAATTTAAAGTGAATAAAATAATGGCAACAATAAGAAAAAAAAATCTGCATCATGTCATGACATTGGAGTTTACATATAGGCCTGTAGTGTCTAATGAATATAGTCAAGCTATTCAGAGATATTGCCAGATGATCACTTTACCTCTACCATACTTTTAACAGACTTAGATAATTTGTGATTCTGGCTTCCATGCTTTCTTGCATTGTCTTGAGCCTTCACATTGCCAATTATATACTGTTAGTAGCCTGGATAGGTCACACTCATTCTGCTACATCATATCGCTTTCTACTGGATGTAAAATGCTCTGCAGTACGTTTTGTCAGTTCTAATTCTGTAGTTATTTTGGTGAAAGTAACTAAAAAAGTAATATGTAGTCATGTAACATATTACAATTTTGAGACAGTAATATTGTAAGGTAAGGGATTACATTTAAATAACAGTAACAAGTAATCTGTAATGTATTACAGCTTTGAAGTAACTTGCACAACACTGGTCGTTGGTCCATCTCTTAACAGTCTTTAATACTGGCTTAGTAGTTTTAAGTTTTTGCCTGTAAGTTGGTATAAGATGAACCAGGCAGTGATCGGAGAGTCCTAGAGCTGCTCTGGCCACGGAGCGATATGCATCTTTTATTGTTGTGTAGCAATGGTCCAGAATGTTATTGTCTCTGGTGGGGCATGTAATGTGCTGTCTGAATTTAGGCAGCTCGTGTGTGAGATTTGCTTGATTAAAGTCCCCAAGAATGATAAAAACAGAGTCTGGGTGTTTTTGTTCTGTCTCTGTGATTAGATCAGCCAGCAGTGAAAGAGAAGTACTCACGTGCGCGTATAAAAACCAAATTTTATACATGTATTATTATTATTATTAATATAATTATTATTCATTCATTTTCTTGTCGGCTTAGTCCATTTATTAATACGGGGTTGCCACAGCGGAATCAACCTACTTATCCAGCATATTTTTTTACGCAGCGGATGCCCTTCCAGCCGCAACCCATCTCTGGGAAACATCCATACACACACATTCACACTCATACACTACAGACAATTTAGTCTACCCAATTCACCTATACCACATGTCTTTGGACTTGTGGGGGAAACCGGAGCACCCAGAGGAAACCCACGCAACCACAGGGAGAACATGCAAACTCCACACAGAAATGCCAACTGATCCAATATTTTGCGAACGACCGGGGTAATTCCTGCATAATACGAACCAGCATTAATAAAACATGAAAACAGCAATGACAATATATGCACTATTTATAGGGAGAATTAGTGAATGTTAAACTAAAATCTGACTATGAGCATTTTAAACTGTAATATCATGTAGGGAAGGCCATTCGCTGGAATGGCCATTCGCTGGAAGGCCATTCGCTGCATAAAACATATGCCAGAGTAATTGGCGGTTCATTCTACTGTGGCAACCCCTGATAAATCATGTATAAACTCCTCAAAGGTTTAGTTCCCTTAAATTAAAGTTATTTGAAGCTGCACTGAAAAATCTAGGAAAATGTAATGTAATGTAATGTGTATTTTTATATAGCACATTTATTGTGTATGGTCATACACCCAAAGCGCTTTACAATCATGAGGGGGTTCTCTCCACACCACCACCAGTGTGCAGCATCCACTTGGATCCACAGGGTGACGGCAGCCACAGGACAACGGTGCCAGTGCGCTCACCGCACACCAGCTATTGGTGTAGTGGAGAGACAGTGATAGAGCCAATTCAGAGGATGGGGATGATTGGAAGGCCATGATCGTAAGGGCCGATTGAGGGACTTTGGCCAGGACACCGGGGTTACACCCCTATACTCTTTACGAGAAGTGCCACGGGATTTTTAATGACCACAGAGAGTCAGGACCTCAGTTTAACGTCTCATCCGAAAGACGGCGCCCACTGACAGTATAGTGTCCCCTTCACTTTTACTGGGGCATTAGGACTCACACAGACCGCAGGTTGAGCACCCCCTGCTGGCCTCACTAACACCACTTCCAATCTGTTTCTTCTTCTGTTTCTTTATTTCTTCACGAAATTAACATCTTGGATAAAAAGGGGTGACTAAATTACCCGTAATAGTTTATTTTGGGAGTAAATTAATCCAATAACCTTTGGAATCTGATGCATAATTGTATGTCATCAGTTACTTCACAGCACTTTTTTCATCCTTGTTGTATTTTATGTGCTCAGTGTACTGTAGTTTGTAGTTCCTGTTGTCATATGCAGATGAATAAATCTATTTTTCAAACAATAATGATGACGCTAATGTAATCTTACTGACCCAGAATGCACAGAATAACTTCAAAGTGGTCTCTTATTTTAATTTTTTTTCCTGTATTTCCAATGAGATTGGGTTGCAAAACTGAAATTGCTCCGCACAAATTAGTGCTATAGCAAAGTTTGGCCTGGAAAAGAACAAAGTTGTGTCTGCAGTCTGCCATCGCTCCTAAGATATCTTTTCACCATTCCTGAAATTTGTCTCACACAGCAAAACGGTGGCAAAAAAAAAGAAAATGGTAGAGTGTGCACCTGCTTTATTTATGGATGAGGACGGGAATGGGAGGAAGCAGAAGCATGAAATATTCCCTTCCGTGTTGAAATTTAACATTCACTCTTCTGCTATGATCAGCAAGCACTGTGAGTTTGACACTTTTTGTGTGTGTGTGTGTGTGTGTGTGTGTGTGTGTGTGTGTGTGTGTGT
>CAIGQQ010004833.1:157481-179993 GCA_903798035.1 Danio albolineatus | reverse complement strand
GTGTGTGTGTGTGTGTGTGTGTGTGTGTGTGTGTGTGTGTGTGTGTGCGTGCGCACCTTATGGGAACATTCTTTTCTCTTTTTTCTTTTTTTTTTGGTCCCCATGAGGAAAATGGCTCCTAAATCACACAGAATGAACACAGCAAAAAAAAAAAAAAATCTGTGTATATTTAACTCAATTTGAGTTTACCTTAACAATCCTTGGGTGTACATATGACTCCCTCCATAAAATAATACTTTCTAAAGTGTGAAATTTGTACATAACTCACAGAGTTCATTTTAACACCTCAAGAGTTTATTCTTACATCAAACTGGAGTGTGTGTTACCCTTCAAAGTGTTGATATATTACCCTTTTTCCTATATTATCAATTGGTGTGACATATATCAGTGATCAAATATGTTGAAAATAGTTTTAATTTATTAAATGTTTATCAATCTTTTCAGAAATAATTTCAGTACATTCAATTCTTTATATTTTAAAATACAACAAGACATGTTTCATGTTTAAGTAAAACATACTTGTTTGATCACTGTTTGTCCGAAAGAACCGGTTCGAGTAAAAAAAATGGACTTCCCATCACTAGTGGGAAATACACTGCATATTGGGTTAAAAATCTATGATTCACCAATCAGACAATTCCTAAGCCAATATAAATACCCTAAGTTCCATATCACAGCCATCTTCATTTTTGGTTGTAGATACTGTATAAGCTATTATGTTACATAAAAAAATAAATACTATAGTGTTTGGAAACATACTATAGATAATTGAATTAAACTGTCGTAGTAATTATATTGTTGCTGTGGTACAACACAACTGTAGTAATAAATTATTTACTTCTGTACACTATAATTATACACCACAGGAACACAGTTTACACTAACGTTACAGTATTTATTACAGTTTATCAGTTTACTAAGCTACAGTATTCTTGTACACATTATACACTTTACTGTGTGGGTCAAAAACATGTTTATCATAAATAACTATAGTTTTTCCCCACGCATATATCTTACAAATATTATGAAATAACTGATGAAAGCATGCAAAAGCGTCGACACATAGTCTTAATTATTTATTTATTTTTATTTATTTATTTGTAAGGTGGAAAAGTGCTCCACAATAATAACCGTCTAGGTTTGTCGCAAGGGTTGCAATTCATTTTTGTTCTGTCGATGAACTTACACCAACAAACTGCTGAACATTTCGACGTTCACGTTACGGTTGTTTATTCCACCAAAACGTCAGTGTAAGAATTGGCTATATCTCTCCATGATAATAAACCCTGAAAAGTGTTATGGAATTCCACGAGTCAAGACCACGAGAATGGTCAGGCATTAAAACAATGAACTGAAGAGGATCAGAAGACCAGCTGTTCAACTGTTCTATTCAAATCATCCTGAGCTTATCTTCCTGACTGTATGTCCTTGCTCCATCAGAGTAGATCATTTACATTTCACATAAAATGTTCAAGGTTTTAACTTGGTGCATCTTGTAGTTTTATATTCATGTTTGGTATCCTTTTAAATGTCTCTGTGTGATTGGTAAAGTGGTCTTAAGGTCATTGTAATATTTCACTGGTATTTGTTGAATTTGGTTTTGACTTTGATGAAATCTCTGCCAGATGCTCCCCCTCCAGAGATGATTAACACATCAATACACTAGGCAAGGGTAACTGTGACGCCCTGTTGGGTATTTAAGGTTAAGATGTTGTACAGATTGGGGGATTCTGTAACCAGGAGACCCCGTTGCAATGTATACGTTTCTGGGTTCTGTCTCAGAGCTTATATGTTGTAATGTCTTTCTACATGGTCAGGTATCAAATATTAACTCTGTTGTACAATCTGAATTGGCTTATCTTGTGTAATTATGTGTATTGGAATGGAAAATCTTTGCCTGACAAATAAATGTACAATTCTTGTTTAAACTCTCATATTTCCTGACAATCACTGACTTAATATCATATAATCTAGTGGTTGAATCAAACTTTCTTTATGTATGAGCATTCAAATTATAATAAATTGGAGTCAGATTAAATTCGGAGTTGGAAACTAATTAAAATACGTTTTCATAAGTAAAAATATTTCTTTTCACATGTGCTAAAAGGCTTACATGCATTTACCTTCACCCATACTGTTAGCTCTGTCATTGGACTAATAGATGGACTCTTACAAAATAAAGACTTGGATTATTGCAAAACAAGAAGGTGATTTCATTACAGCAATTACATGTCAGAGTACGTTATTTATATTCTCCTGACTATTGTACAAATGTGGTGGTGCTAACATCTGATTTGTATATAACTGTTAGGAAGCAGACGGACAAACAGGGTGAGTTAGTAGATGTGAAAGCTTATTATAACAGCGGAGCACACAGAAGGATAACAAAGGGAGAGTGAATGATGTCTTGGATGATATTATTGTCCTTATCCATGGCAGAAGGGATGAGAGGCAATGAGGAAGACCAAATACACACACCAGATAACTTGAATGGAAGATAGACTGACGACGGACACACCAAAGACAGGATACAGGGATGACTGGAACAACAAGGAACAAACAGAGAATCGGTAAGTATCAATTGGTATTTATATGAATGTGAACTCGAGAAGAGTTTACACTCATCGTCTGCTTCGTATAAACGAGCCTGGGCAATGAGTGGTGTGAGGTGTGTGCTCTTATAGCATGTCAGGTGATAGGGTGCAGCTGTGCATGGTTAAAACTCAGGTGATGACGGTCGTTGTGACAAATTGGTGGAAGAGCCTGGCCAATCCGTGACAATAACACATTATACACATAGCTAGGACTGTAAATAATCTTTATTGGTGCTGTCAAACGAATTATCGCATTCAAAAAAAGTTTGTACACATAGATGTAATTAATTAATGTTTATTACATGCCACCTTACTTCCGTTTTCAGCCAGTTTGTTGAACTTTCCCCGTTATGAGCAAAACCATTTAGAGGTCCATGAAAGTGGTTCGGCATTTATTATATCGGCAGATTTAAACAATGATAAACGAGTCTCGCACGTCATCAATGACATCATGTGAAAACAACGTATATATATATTTGGGGTAGGTCTGCAACAACTATTAAATAAATTATTAAATAAACTTAAACAAACAAGTTGAGCACAGTGCGGAGTGAACGCACTCTGCCTCTCTCACGTATTGATGCCAGCAGAGTTCGGCGCCTCATAGACAGGACAGAGTAAAAACACAAGCAGAGGTAACATTAGTGGAACGATACATGGCGAAGGCAGTGAAATCTCTGCGACCCTTGTCATCCAAGATGTGGGAACATTTCACACTAAATAAATGAAAAAAAGTGTGTTAACCACCCAATGCTTATTTCATGTATTAGACATGTAAGTACACACTAGTACTAGGAAAACAATATATTTAGAGTCTATGGGAGTCTAACAATCCATTCAAATATAATTTGCCGATGTGTATTATTCATATCAGATCTTCTAGTGAAAGTAAAAACAAAGTTCAACCTATTCTTCTCCCAGCTGACCGGCCACTTGCTTGCATGCATTTTGGGAGTAACGGATGAATTTAAGTTGCAAGTTGTTATTGAAAAAAATGCAGCAACTTCTATTATCCTTTTGATATTTGTGCCAGTTTATCAGGAAGTGACAATTTGGTTCTCTTGGACTTGTTAGATTGAAACTGCTTTATTCGCAAATGTTTTATGCGATATTCCAGTTTTGCGCAGAAATTTAATTTGCATCTTTAGACAAAAACATGGTTAGTATCCTCGGGCAAAGCTCCAAAGCTTCATCTTTTCTTGAAACAACCACAGCGTAACACCATATGACTTGCCATAAAGAATTAATGGCGAGTTGGAGATGGTTTGTTGCTGCTGTTCATTTACAGATGGCTGTTTTGCGGATGCGGATTGTGTGTGTCAGCTGAATCTCCAGCTCAGCATGCAGCACTTCTGTTGATACAGGGTCAGACTCATTTATCATCAGATGAAGCACCTTCGCGTATGTGTGTGTGTGTGTGTGTGTGTGTGTGTGTGTGTGTGTGTGTGTGTGTGTGTGTGAGAGTGTGTGTGTGCGTGTGTACGCACATGTGTTGTGAACCATATGCCATCCTCACACAGAAACCACATCAAGCATGCACGAACGTGACTGTGGCCTTGTAGAGTTGTGCATGTGGGTTTAGCACAGCTTTCATAACGCTTCGAGTACACAAGTGCTCTCTTTGTTCATCCGTTTTTGATAATCTCAAGCAGTCAGAACTAAATACAGGTAGAAATTATATCATATTTGTATTATAAATGCTAATCTGTCTTGATTCATCATCTGAAGAGGACCTATTATGCCTCTTTTTACAAGATGTAAGTGTCTTATGTCCCCAGAGTGTGTATGTGATCAAAATACCCCACAAATAATGTTTTATAACTGCCCCTTTCAGGCTTTGATCCTAATTGTATTATTCCAGTAACTGTCGCTTTAAATTCAAATCAGATTGCACTCATTGTGGACAACAATATGCATCCACAAAATGGATAGAAATCTGATTGCCAAATTCCATGCTACATGCAAAGCTTTACAACAATTTCTGAGAGTGCATGATAAAAGACATTGCCAATATTCTCATTCATCAGCAATAACTATACGATTTACAGGAATCATCCACACATATTGTTGAAAGCTGATATGTGGGTGATTTGATGCTTTTTAAAATTCTAAATTAATTTAAATTGCCAGTTATGCCTTATGCCTCGGGATTAAGAAACTATTAAGAAGTACTATTCTGAAGCACATCCACTCTAATGGTAAAACTAAATAAATTGCTAATTAGAGATTCACCTTTTGGTTAATTTTGCCAACAGACAACTGCCGCTCTATAATCGAATAATAACCTTTAACTGGTCAGATTAATTTTAAATTACTATTTAATAATATTAAAAAATAAATTGACGTATCTATTTTGTGTCTGACGCATTACTTATCGCATTTTAAAATACTGATTTGTTTTAACATGCGAACATATTAATAACAGAACAACAACAGAGCATGTTCACGCACCTGCAGTGTTTCCAACAGCATAGAAAAAAGTAAATAAATAAATAAATATAGTCCTGCCCAAGATACTTTTCACTTAAATGACAAATTTAGATTACAAAACGAAAACACTGACTGAATCCTTTTTTAAACAGGCATAGGCTTTTTGTCTTTCGTTAAATAAAAATAGCAGGCTACCTCAAATTGATCACTCCATGGATAATGTGCATTTCATTTATGCCCCGCTGTTATTATTATGTCACAAAACCTCTGTCAACATTTTTAGAAGTCATAATTTTAAAGATTATGTCTTGATTGTCTGGTTTTACCTTCTAAGCTTCTGTGCTTTTTTCCTCTCACTCTTGGTTCATGAGAGTACTGTGTTACGTGCCAGCACTTATTTGGTTACTTTATTATTATGTACAACTCTACTCCCCTAAACTGCCAGGGGTCGTAACATTTTGGGGGCTCATCCGGGATGTTAACGTTATTGGTTTCTGAGGTTTTTGGTTTTCGCTGAAATTCAAATTCATTGTGAAACAAAGTAAGTTTGTTTAGTAGAGGAAAAGTGACATGAGTAATGAAAGTGATGAATGAATGAAATGCTGACTTTTTGTAAAGTATAGGTTACTATAGCATATAGCAGTTTTGTTGTTTAAATATGATATTGCATCAGTTTCCATACATGGTTTATAGACAAAAATCAAGGAAATTATTATATTGGTTTGATTCGCAGATTATGTAGGCTTTTTTTTTTTTTTCAAAGAACTATTAAAAACTGTAATTTTCCAAATGCATTTATAGCTATACTTATTTTTATAATTCTCTGGAACATAATTCAAATTAAATTGTAAGCACCTCTGGTCTCACCCTGTTGCTGCGCATGGTGAATGCACGTAACCTGAAGCCCTTGTGATCTCACTAGCCCGAATGTATTTTATTGTAGTCCCCTAACTTTGTTCGCTATAGGCTTTGCTAAGCTAACTCTGTAAAAGCCAATGTCTCCTTTTGCATTGAACTTTGAGCGTCTTACATGCAGAGATGTTGATTATGTTCACACAGCTACATTACACATCAACTAAAGTTTAAAATATGATATCATAGTGGACCACCCCTTTAAAGAGAGTTAGCTTTGTCTGGCCTTTGGGTGAAAAAAAAATCCCTGTTTTAGCACAGGAGCTGGCCATGTGCCTTGTCCACAACACACACACACACACACACACACACACACACACACACACACAAACTGGAGCCACCAGAGCGAAACATTTCAAGAGGAATGAATCAATTCCATTAATTAACAGGCCGATTTTCTGCTAATGAGAAACACATTTAAGCAGTTTTTTTTAATGTTGCCAACCTTATCGCCTCAACAGTTTAAAAGCCTCTGGAAAGCTTAGAGCTGTGCTTAAGAAGTCTATTTGTTTTTATTTGTTGTCCGATTCAGTTAAAGGTTGACGTGAACCGCTATTCTCCACCTTGACAACGGGTTAAAACAGCATGTGTCAAAACTGTCAATAAACAGCTTGTCATTTGACATTAATGCTCTGTTGACAAAATGCTCTGTTGATTATGCAGCGCATCCTATATATAAAACATGAGTTCATACACTGTTGTCATTTACACTCTGATAGCAGGTTAATGTTTTCAGTGACACATGGTTATTGGAAAGTTGAGCCTGTGGCAACATTTATGCAAATTGATGTTATGTCGGCGCTTGCAAGCTTTGTGCCACTTCCTTAATGTTTTTTTATTTATTTTTGAAATAATAATAAGTGAAATTAATGTGTATCTGCCAATGTTTCATTACTCTGTACATAATATAATAGTACTGAAATAAAATGTCTGTTAAGTGACACTAGTCTTAAAATAACACTATTAACAGCAGACACTATTTAAAATAATCACCTAAACCTAACAAACAGTGCAAATGCCAACCAAAGAAAATGAGATGCATTTCGTGCAACTGTCATATAATTTTAGTGCAATTCCTGCAACTCTCTTCCAAATTAAAATGCAATTTGAGCTATTTTAGTGCAATTCCAACAACTCTCGTACAATTTTACTACACTTTGTGCAACTAACATTCAATTTTCATGCAATTTGTGCAACTTTTGTGCAATTTTAGTGCAAATTACCCAGCTATTGTGCAATTTTATTGCAATTTGTGCAACTGTCATTCAATTTTAGTGCAATTTGTTTAACTGTTGTGCAATTTTAGTGCAATTTATTTAACTGGTGTGCAATTTTAGTGATATTTGTTTAACTGGTGTGCAATTTTAGTGATATTTGTGTAACTGTTGTGCAATTTTAATGCAATTTGTGCAACTATTGTGCAATTCCTGCAACTCTTGCTCAATTTTAGCACAATTTGCGAAAATGTTGGGTAATCTTAGTCCAATTTGTGCAACTGTCGTGCAATTTTAGTGCAATTCGTGCAACTGTCATGATAATCATGGGAACCATGGGAACACTGTAGGTTCACACCATAAATTAATTAATTGATTGATTGTTTGGTTGGTTGGTTGGTTGGTTGGTTTGTAGGTTGGTGGAATGGTTGGTAGATTGATTGATTGGTTGGTTTGTAGGTCAGTTGGTTGGTTTGTAGGTTGGTTGAATGGTTGGTAGATTGATTGGTTGGTTTGTAGGTCAGTTGGTTGGTTTTGTAGGTTGGTTGGTTTGTCGGTTGGTTGAATGGTTGGTAGAATGATTGGTTGGTTTGTAGGTCAGTTGGTTGGTTTTGTAGGTTGGTTTGTAGGTTGGCTGGTTGGTTGGTTGGTTTGTAGGTTATTTGGTTAGTTTGTAGGTTGGTTGTTTGACTGATTGATTAATAGATTGATTAAAATCAAAAGTTTACCATTACATCTTAATATTTATATTTTACATGTAAAAGGAAAGTATGGGCTGCAGCAAAGTTTGTTTATTGCTCTTATTTATTAATTGAATTTTATTTATCTTATTTTATTATATTATATTTTGTTATTTTTGTGGAGCTGGTTAGTTGAGCAAAGTAGTTAGTTGAGCAAAGTAGTTTTGCCATTCAGGTTAATGTTGTTGTTGTTTTTTTTCATTTAGTTTGATGGAAATTCTCTGTCACAACACAATGTTGTCCATTACAGTATTATCTGTTACTTGATCTAAATATGCCTGACAAGATAGTCCTCCTTTTTTGCTATGTGTGAATAAAGGAATTCATTCATTAATTTTCTTTTCAGCTCAGTCCCTTTATTAATCCAGGGTCACCACAGCGGAATCAACCGCCAACTTATCCAGCATATTTTTTACGCAGCAGATGCCCTTCCAGCCGCAACCCATCTCTGGGAAACGTCCATACACACACACATTCACACTCATACACTACGGACAATTTAGATAAACCAATTCACCTATACCACATGTCTTTGGACTTTTGGGGGAAACCGGAGCACCCGGAGGAAACCCACGCAACCACGGGGAGAACATGCAAACTCCACACAGAAATGCCAACTGACCCAGCTGGGGCTTGAACCAGCGACCTTCTTGCTGTGAGGCGAACGTGCTACTCACTACGCCACCGTGGCACCCCGAATAAAGGAATTAAATAAACATATTCACAGTCTACACAGGCACATTTTTTCACAATGTTAATGAGCTGACTTTAAAGATCCCCAACCTAGTCACCTTAAAAAAACAGAAACATGATTTAGTTTTAAAGCTTTTTATTAAAAGTTTGTGGCTGAACACAATGCCATTACACCTGGAGATAAAACACACTAGAATAACGATGAAGTGTGTCATCATTTTTTTCAGTGTTATTCGTCATAGAGAACAGCCTGAAACAGTAATGCCTTCGTGTGATGAAACATTATCGACCAATTTAACGGAAACGCAGACAAGAGGAGCCTGAGAGTCATTTTTGAAATAGGAAATATTGATTTCGAACACATTTCCTGATGTGATGTATACTGTAAGCATTTATGGCCACTTTTAATTTCCCGCCCATAGATATATTAATCACCTTGACTTTTAACACATTATACTGAAAACCTTCCTTATCATCCACTGGTTTGGGGTATTAAAGACAAGAGTGCTTGACTGATGTGTACAGCTGTAGTCTTTGAAATATTATAAAGGTTGTTTAAGGACTTTCTTTGTGGACATTTAAAAGAACACTTCATGTTTAGAGTTAAACAGTTGAGTTTTACCACTTTTGAATTCATTCAGCCTCTCTCCAAGTCTTGTGGGAGAATCTTTAGCTTAGCTTAGCATAAATCATTGAATCGGATTAGACCATTAGCATCTCGCTCAGAAAAAAAAAAAAAATCTTATCCAAGTTTTAGGAACAACAAATAATAACGTGACTTCTAGTTGATCATTTGGTATCAGAAATGGCTTATATAAAAGGCAAAGGCCTCTAGATTATTGTGTATGACTCCCATAATCTTGGACTGCATCCATACATCTCTGTAATGACTCAAGTAACTTATTAATAAAGTCATATGCCAAAGAAAGGGTTCTTGCAGGACTCCCAGAGTTTATCAAGACTCTTTGTATTCATCTCCAATGCCTCCTCCCAGAATTTACCCCAAACATGCTCAATAATGTTCATAACTGGGACTGGGCTGGCCAATCCTGGAGCACCGTGACCTTCTTTGCTTTCAGGAACTTTGATGTGGAGGCTGAAGTATGAGAAGGATCGCACTCCTGCAGAATAATTTGCCCTCTGCTGTGGTTTATTTTGTAATGAAAATACTTTTGTTAGGTAGTGTACAGTTCTAAAAACTATATTATCATTTATCAACGTATCAACTTTCTAAGCAAGTGTAACTCTCAGCCTTCTTTATCAAAACTGTTTTTAAAATGGTATAATCTACATTCAGGCTGCTACATTCTCACTACAGAGTAATATTCAAGGAACTGGCTGCAGCAAGCACATGATATTAAGGCAGCAAACCATTACCAAATATTATCAAAAGTCTTTTTTTTACATTTTTAAATGATATGCTAATCCAAATTTTTATTTTTTTATGAGATTTGACATTTTTTGTGAAGTTTATTTATAAACCTATTTCGAGATGATCTCGTGCTTATGATTGCTTGCAGCTGGTCCCGCATTATTTATTTTTTGATTTACCAATCAGACGATTCCTAAGCCACTATAAATACCCTAAGTTCTTATATCACAGCCATCTTCGTTTTGAAGAATCCTCCCTTCCACCCCGAATTCTCCTCCTTTCCTAGATGGGTGGCATGGTGGCCCCGTGGTTAGCACTGTTGCCTCACATTAAGAACATCACTGGCTCTAGTCCTTTCCAAGCCAGCTGACGTTTCTGTGTGGAGTTTAACATTCTCCCCATGCTCACGTGGGTTTCCCCCGGGTTCCCTGGTTTCCTACCATCGTTCAAAAACATAAACTTAGTTGTGAATCAGATGAAACAAAAAACATGATTACAAACTAATTAATAAAACAAATCACTTTAAAACATGCTTGAAACATGCTTGTCCTGATCTGGATGTATTAAAATATATAAAAGAATAAATTATTATGCCATTCATTCATTCATTTTCTTGTCGAATTAGTCCCTTTATTAATCCCGGGTCGCCACAGCAGAATGAACCGCCAACTTATCCAGCATATTTTTTACGCAGCGGATGCCCTTCCAGCCGCAACCCATCTCTGGGAAACATCCATACACACACATTCCCACTCATACACTACGGACAATTTAGCTTACCTAATTCACCTATACCACATGTCTTTGGACTTGTGGGGGAAACCGGAGCACCCGGAGGAAACCCACGCAACCACGGGGAGAACATGCAAACTCCACACAGAAATGCCAACTGACCCAGCCGGGGCTCGAACCAGCGACCTTTTTGCTGTGAGGCGAACGTGCTACTCACTACGCCACCGTGGCACCTTATTATGCCATATTATGCCAAAAAACTTCTTGTTGACAAATGGTTACAACCTAATGGCGTAAGGAATGTTGTCAATACTTTAAAAACATAATCATAATTTTGGAACTTTTAAAATGTCATCAATTCTTTTTCTAAATATACACTTGATACAACTTTTATGTCAATAAGAAGAGGGTCATGTGACACATTAAACTTATTGGGAATTTCACAAAAAAACAAAGGTGTGTTTGGTTTTAACGTAACTTTTTGAAAAAAACTCCTATTGAAAAAACAAAAGTTTGATCCAAGATGGCCGACTTCAAAATGGCCACTATGGTCACCACTCATCTTGAAAAATTTGCCCCCTCACATATACTAATGTGCCACAAACATGACGTTAATATCACCAACCATTCCCATTTTATTAAGGCATATCTATATAAATGGCCCACCATGTATATTAATATAATATATTATATTAATATATATTGAGCTACAGATTGATTACAGAAAAAAAAAAAAAAAACACTATTCTCCAATGACTTGCCTAATAACGTGCTCAGTTAACCTGATTACCTAGTAATGCCTTTCAATTGCACTTTAAGTTGAATACTTAAGGAATATTTGAAAAATAATTAACATTTCACTGGAGGGCTAATAACTCACTTCAAATGTATGAACATATATTATTGCTAGGCCTGTCATAATAATCAATATATCGACTTATCGCACAATACATGGACATGACCTCAATGATTTTTGGTGATGCAATATATATAATTTCCATACGTAAAAAACAATTCTTGAAACATTTGAGCTGATTGCACAACCTCTCTATCTCTATTGGAGGTGTCAGTTTGGTTAAAAAAACACTATAGTATTTACCATAAATGACTAAAGTATATTTTAATGTGGGTGCCTGACAACTGAAAGTAGATTTGGTAGCAGATATCGCATTCTCTATTACTCTTTACCTTGCATTTTTTTGTTAATGTTTATTATTATTTATTTGTTTAGGATATGCATTTTCACATTCTGATTCCAATGGCTGATCATTAAATTATTAAAATGACTATAATTAAATTAAATATTCTTTAGAATAAAATATTATGCATTCTTTGTAGGAGTGTACTTGCATATGATGATATTACATCGTCCTTCTGGCATTATATAATGAGCGGCTTAAATTGGTCTTAAAATGACAATAATATCGTTCATCGCGATATATTTTGGTGCAATATATCGTACAACAAGAAATAGATATCGTGACAGGCCTAATCATTGCAAATAAATAAAGTGGGCAGAAGGACAGGTAGCATGTGCCAAAGATGCAGTGAAGGGCATTGAAGCCGCACAGAAGAAAAGACACAGAAAGCAAACAGAGCGTAAATAAGTCAAAGCAACTGCAGACGAAACGCGGAGGTCAATTTCTCGCCTTGTGGGAAAGACGGGGTGTTAAAAGCGGCATGGCTTCGAGTCCCCAGTTGTTGTGGAGCTTGAAAAGCAAATGCGGCGAGTGCCACGGTCAATAGTGCAGCAGAAGCAGATGGAGATGGAGGAGGCAGGGATGAAGCTGCTGGCATCACTGATGGCCATTTTTGATCCCACTGAATCTTTATAATCTTTTCATTCTGCTCACCAAAAATATTTGTTCCAGCTCATTACTGAGGAGACCTTCATTCACTGACTGCTAGTCAGTAGATTCTCATTCAGTGCTGAGTTTCCCAAAAGCATTCTCAGCCAACAACGGTTAGCTCTATTATTAGCAACAACAATTCAGTGCTTCCCAAAATCCCTTTCATATGAGCGTTCATTCAAATGAGTTTCTCTAAAATAGAAATGAAGCAAGTAACTTTATGAATGGATTGTTGGTTCAAGTGATTCCTTAAACAGTATAACAATAATAATCTATTGTTTCACCATATGTGTGGTTTCTTTAAGAACGACATACTAGTGTTGCCAAAATGAGATGCTAATGGTCTAATCCGATTCAATGATCTATGCTAAGCTAAGCTAAAAGTGGTGCCACCAGACTCAAACAGAAGAATACACTGTAAAAAATGTCCGTGATTTTAACAGTACAAGTCTGTATAATCTACGGTGAAAATCTGTAGAATGATTAACAGCTCATTTCTGTACAAAATACGGAAAATAACTGTAAAAGACCAAACCTTTGTTTTCGAGAAAAAAGGCAGAGTGTCTAAAATCTCACCATACACCCTCATTCACTAGTTTCTAAATTAGTCAATTAGTTTAGTTCACTATAGAAAGTGAATGACCACAAATGACTGAATTTAGACACTGATAAACAGCTGCTGTTAACAAGCACAATCACTGAAGGAATAAGAAATTGAAGGAAGAAATAAAACTACACACACAGCCTCACACCAAACCAACTGAACTAAAACAGAGGATTAAACAACTCAGCATTGCCAGCTTCACTGATTACAGTTTGACTTCATTTCTGTAAGAATATTTGATAATTAACACAGGTTTATATTTTTTATTGAGAATCTTTCATTTGACCTCACCAATGTGGAGATCAGAAGCTGCTTTAGTTGGGTTCTTGAACTGTTACCATTTTATCGTAATGTTTTTCTGGCTGTTATAAAGTTCATCGGTTATAGCAAAAGAAAAAACAATGAAGTCTTGAGAAAACTAATATACTAAATGTTATTAATTGTTACAGATGTAGCGCCGAGTATTTTGTAAGTTAGTACATTTAAATATTGAAAAATATTTTATCGTTGTTTGAGACGATACTGCAGCTTTACATGGAGGATCAACAAACAATTAGAAAGGAAATAATAGAAAATAATTATCAGAGTGTCATGCACAAAACCTTGAAGTTTCCTGCAGCATGTTAAAACACACAGACATAAAGAATCAGGATATGAGCCTCAACCATGGTTGCTAAAATGAAAAATCTGCATGATTCATTCATGCCGCAATGCATGCTGGGTGCCAGCATAGCGCAAAACTCCCAGCATGCATTGCAGCATGAATAAATTATGCAGCTTTATGTTCTTAAAATTATTTTCTTTGCCTTTATTTTATTTTAGGGGTGTAATATTTCAAGAGATTGTTTTGTATTGTTCTGGGTTGTTTTTTATTTTATTTGTATTTTGTCACCATTATTGAGATTCAACGACTAATTGTTGATGTCTGTGTGTTTTCAAGTTCTGCCATTGATCAAAATTTATCATTATGAGTGGTGTATTTAGACCTGTTAAACAGTTATTGCTTTCTGAAGCTCCAGTGGTTTCAATAATGTATGTTATTAATTTCTCACACATAACTATTAAGATACTGAACAAGCTAACAAGCAGGCGAGAGTAGTTTTAATGTCATAGTTAATCTTATTAGACTTATTCTTATAGTTTTTTTTTTTTTTCAGTTTTTTCATGCTATAAAATAGTGTGATCACACAACTAATTATAGCAACCAAGTACAAACTAATGTTAAATTAAGAAGTTGAAGAGCCCAACTAAAGCAGACACTGACCTCCGTCATGGTGATTTCAAATAAACAACAAAAACTTAGTTAAGAACTTTTGTTCACGACAGAAAAAGTCAAATGTCAGTAATAAGTGAAGCTCCTGATGTTTGTGATGTTGTTTAATGATCTCTGCTGAGATCTTGTGAAATAATTGTTTTATTGTGTAATTTGTTTTATTTTTACTAATTATTATTTTTATTTAGAGTTTAATTTTCAGTTGATTTCATCTTTAGTTTTGGCTGTGATTTGTGTTATTTGGTCTTGTTTTTATTTCCTTCAGTGATTGTTTATTAACAGTTGTTCATCAATAATTCTCAATCCTCCTTTAATTAGATACTCAATTATCTCATTAACGTCATCACTGCCTGAGTGTTCAACCCTCTGTAGTGAGGACATTAGGGAGGATTTTGCTCTGGGATTTGAGGGGTTAAATGTGTTCGATGAAAAATGCACAATGTGGAATGTATTTTTTACGGAAATATTTTGTAAATTGAATTTACACCCGTAAAATGTTAAAAACAGTAGATTACTGGCAACCACAGCTGCCAGTATTTTACCGTAAAATCAAGAAAAAAAACAGCAAAGTACTGTAAAACATTTTTTGTGTCACCATTGTGGAGGATAGTAGCATCTGTGTGCAAGTCCAAGATGAACTCAAAGTATCAGATGTTATGCTGCATCTTCTTTTGCTTAAATGTAACTGTGGAGTTACTAATGCAGTAAAAATCTGTTTGCTAATTGCAGTCACACATGAATACATTAATGAATTTAATGACTTTTGTGCACTAAGCTACGTTTTTGTGAACTGAACATTGTATCAGTTCATGAAATACGGTTATTTTCCGTGAATTTAAACAGTTCTATAAAACTTCCGTATTTTTTTACGGAAAAATCCTGGCAACCACAGCTGCCGGTATTTTTCCGTAAATTTTACGGATTTTTTTTTTAACAGTGTACTTTAAAATTTTTGAAATGGATAGATGTAATTCTCGTTAAGGATGTTTCATATTTCACTTCATGTATCCACAAATATCGATACTAAAATGTTTAAAATGACACAATCTTGCTTTTGGTTAGTATCGATACTGGCTTTGCTCTCTCTTCTCACCTGAAGGGAGATAAATAATTAATAATTCATTCATTCATTCAATTTCTTTTCAGCTTAGTTCGTTTATTAATCAGGGGTCACCACAGTGGAATGAACCACCAACTTATCTCATTTCGGGACAGTTACTGTCCACCGGACGTCGCATACTATTAAATGAATGGAATTTGTTGATTTCCATAAAGGCAACCCCTTGGTGCTGAAATATAATTGGCTAAAGTGGCACTGGGCGGGTTTAAAGAACCAAAACAAAGACAACCGTAACACACAATTTCAAAGCAGAATATTATTGACTTTTGTTTTTCAAATAAACATGAATGTTCACTTAGCATGTTTCTTAAACATCTGCAAACATATTATGGTGTTTTTAAACTTTAGAAGAGTCCAAAACTTACATACAGCACTTTTAAATCGAAACTAAATCAAAAACTGAAATTGCAACTTAAGCCTAATGTGATGGACTGAGAGGTTGGCCGCATGGTTATATGCAAGAGTGTGCGTAGATTCTTACACACGTGCAAACACACACATACACGCAAACGCACAAAAATTCAATTCAACATACAGTTATAGTTTCTTTCTCTGTGTTATTCATTATAGTTATCACAATACACTGTAGAATCTTTCCTGTTCTTTATTTGTACAAAAACATACATTTTGTTACTTCGCTATTAATTTGTAGTGCACACAAATTAGTTGCGTTGTATGACTAATGTTTATATCTTTTGAGTAACCGAGCGGTGTGCTGGAGTGCGTAGAAGTGGCAATTGGGCAGCTTCTGGGATGATAAAGATTGGCGTCTGGGCAGGAACATAGAATTTATCCAAAAATGGTTTCGCTGAGGGAAAGAGACTTTAGATATCCTCTTTGTTTAAATATTTCTGTGTTGCTTTTTTGAATTTGTTTATATTAGTTAATGATTGATTTATTTGCTATTTTTGTGGTTATGTTATTATTGTATTTACTCATTTTTTGTGGTGTAGTAATGTGAGTTTTGTTTTCCCCCTTTGTGATTTAAATGAGCTCATGCTTAACCTTTATAAGCCTGGCTGTTTTCTATTGTGTTAGGTCATTTTGTGCTAGCTGGTTACATAAGCCTTGTGCTTTATTTACATTTTGGCTGTTTAAACCAGGCATCCCAAGTTGGGAAAACTCATTTCCTGGGAAGACAGAGATTATTTGTGGGAGATCTGCGACGTATGTGAAAACATATGTGGGGTTTGGGGTTGCAGTGGAAAGGGGTGCATGACGTATTTGAGGAGTGGGAGGGAGACACGTGATTTCTGGAGATTATCATTTGTTTGCAGGCATCCGGGAGTCTCTATACATTTGCGTGAGACTCCTGATACTTCCGGGATACTTGGGATGTCTGGTTTAAACTATTATTTTGAGGACTTGTCCTATCTATTGAAAAAAATAAATCTCAAATGGAGAATTTTCAGCTTGTGTTCTATTTTCTTTGACCCTCGGTCCCTTACACCTAAATCTCTAAAACTATATAGAAATGTTTTAAGCTGCCTTTCTGCTGCATACGGCAAACAACAGACCGGAAGTCATTCATTTCCGATGGAGAGAGTTGTTCGATAGCTGCGTGGAGTTCCGATCACCTCTGTATGCGGAAAATTTGGATCCGATTTGAACTGCGGATCTGTTAAAATATTTGAACTCCTGCAACTAGACCGTATGCGACCGGATGTGATGTATTCCAGTGTTGTCCAAGCAGGTCCGTACACACGAGATGAGAAATAGGAGGTTTTCATTATTTTTTGAATTAGAAAAAAGTCTATTTTAGAAAACCCATTATACTCATAAATGAGTAACACAGAATATAATTTTTAATGCTGTCTCCACATTCCCGCCAAAAGTTTTTGAGGTCTATGAGTTTCAGTATTCATTCAACCATGGCGAACGCACAGAGAATAAAGGCTCTTTCTGCACTTTATTTCGGACACCACGAGAATCATCTTCTCTCCCATGGTGCACGACAACACTAAAAATACTGTGCGACTGCCACAAGGGGGTGTATTCTGACAGTCGTGTCCAAATGTCGTGTGCAGAGGAAAGGCGGCATTACAATTGTACACAATACAACTACCAAATTTAAGTCAAACAAAAATAAAAACATATTAAAACATAAACACTTTTTTTTTTTTTATTAAAGTATAATAGTATATTGTATATAATGCAGATTTGTTGGACAAATATCAAAAACCCTATCCACTGAAGCTCTCTTTTACAGACATGATTCCTTTTCGAAAAAGAAGAGAGACAAAACATCGGCCAAAGCTGTAAAACTGAACCGCAAACAATTTAACTGAATCACAAATACATACATCTGCACTAACAAAATGCACATGTACAAACCATTTTGCATATGTATAAACATGCTGATGTTTATGTGATGTGCAGTTCTAGCACATGCCTCCACATAAAGGCACCCAGGCACACATCTGCTAGATGGAGAACACAAGCAGCTGGAGGCATTAAGCAATGCCGAATAAACACCATTACAGCAGAGTCCATTAAACACAGAGATTGCTGTCATATAAGCACATTCACTTTACCACACAAACATACTAACACACACGCTCATTTGTTTTTGCTTTGACTTCTATTGATTTAATGCAGAGTCAATGAGCTGTACCAATAACATCACCCTCACAAAACCTTTTTACATTTTTTCACCGTAAAAAAATGATTAGTAACTATACCTAGAGAAGTAAGTAAACCAGATGTAATTTGGAACTGTTGAGTTGACAACTTCATTTTTATAATTATACATGTACAGTCTTTTCAAGGCAATGTGTTTACTCAAAAAAATAATAATAATAATAATAAAAATTCACTTGCTTTAAAGGGATTGGGTTCACTCCATTCTGATATCATGAGGAAACATAACTATTTTGTGTTTTGTCAGTTTAGTGGCTAATTTGGGTAGTTCAGCTGTACAAAAAATGTAACATTTATAAAAGAAACCCAACCGCCATTGGAGGATAAGCAAATTCTTCTAAATTGAATGACTAAGTTGAACATGAATTCATAGGAATTAGCCAATAAAACAAAAAATTACAAATTGGTTGGTTAATTTTAAGTGAAGTCAGCTACTCGCTTCTTTAACCCTTTTACGTGTACGATCACACTGGTGTGATTGGAATGTTCAGAGCGCACGTCATTAACTGCTTAAATCCAAAACTGACAATGTGCGCTGAGGCACAGAAAGAGAAAAACAGTGCTTTCAAACAAATAACATTTATTTTAGGTTTCAGACATTCAAATACACATACAAAACGTACCATTTAAGGTTTGTAAAATACACACAGATGTCTACGAAGATGGCAATAATAATTATTTTTATGGACACATAAACTGGACACACTCTCCTGTGGTTGTTGCTAGAAAGGGATACAGCTGCAATCGAAAGTTAATGATCCCATGTAGACTTGATGAGATACAGGTGAGGATACTCACGTCAGTATAGCATAATTTTCGTGCCATTGTACAACAAATAATGTTTTTACATTACCATGAGGTAGTGACGGATTTAGTAATTTGTAAATGAAGGGACCAAGGTGAGGCCACAGTTTAGAGGGGGGCCAAGTTAATCAACTGGTGTATATATAATATATATAAGAGCAGATTTTTTTTAGATGCGGAATGTTTGTCATAAATATCAGATATCAGGCCATGTTAACCTAAGTCATTTTGACAGATTAGTCATCACATTTGTTTTGTAACATTTATATAGTGATAAAAAAGCGCAATAATTCTAAAACGAAGCATCCGTGTTGCAGGGTAAATGACAGCACAGAACCCGTCTTTGCTTTCACTATTGATTTATAATTTATAATATTGTTATTTATTTTATATCGGAAAAAAATACTTGTAGCTCCGATCAATGAATGACATGCTTAGTTTTTGACTAAATGATATACCATATAACTATCAAATTTGCTCCGTTCTAAAACATTTCACTTTAAAAGCGAATCATTCAGCAAGCAACATTGTAACAATTTTAATCCTTGTTTCAGAACAAACCAGTCAATATACAGTGATGAAAGCACTCATCATACAAGAAAAAACATCTGAAGTAACAGGTATCATTGGTGTTCAACATAAGTTATAGTGCATCTATATGTTCGAGTTTGATATAAATAAGCAATGAATTAGAGGAGAGTGGCACGACGGGGGCCAAACAGATTTAAACAGGGGCCAGTGGCCCTTTGGCCCTAACCCCTATATCCGCCCCTGCTGTGAGGAATGGGTTTAGGGTTGAGGTAGGGGAAGACATCAATAAGTGAAGTTTATTTATCAACTAATTTCGAGAGGATCACGTGTTTATGATTGCTTATGCCTGGTCTTGTATAATCTAATTTATGATTCACCAATAAGCCACTATAAATACCCTAAGTTCCATATCACAGCCATCTTCAGTTTGAAGAATCCCCCCTTCCACCCCTACTCCTCCTCCTTTCCTAGATGGGTGGCACTGGTGCGTCACAGCAAGAACGTCACTGGTTCTAGTCCTTACCAAGCCAGCTTACATTTCTGTGCTGAGTTTACTTGTTCTCCCCGTGCTCACGTGGGTTCCCCGGTTTCCTCCCACCATCCAAAAACATCTTAAGAACAATCACTATCTGTTCATTATCTACTACAGCAGGGAAGTTCTCTAAATCTACCTGAGCTCAAACTCCCCTCTCGCCTTGCAAACGGGAGGGAGCCCCGGGCTCAAGGATCTTATGAGCTCAGGGCTCTCTCCTGGGACAGACTGCCAAACAAGCTTTATAATCAATCATCAGCTAAGTGTAAAATCTTGAAGTTAAATTAGAAGTTCTGCCACTCAATGTATTTGGGTCAAACAAAAAGGTGGGAAAGAGATTATTTTTTAAAGATTTGGAAGTGAGTTATATATCAATAAATAAATATTCCACAGCACAGTAAAAAACCTTGAGATAAGACATCTGAAATATCATAAACACTTTTAGATCCCACCAGTTAATGTTTCTTTGTAATTAAATGTGAAAAGTATGAGCAATTTCACAGTGGAACTGATTTGGCACCACGTTTTCTTTTCTGAATGCTACTAATGAGATCACGTTGGCAATGTGAACCAGGCTTTATGCGGTTAGTCAAAGGTCTGGCTTCACAAAACTCGCAATCATCTGACCACAAAATCAAAACATCGGCAGTACACTGGATCCAGTACGTCCAGTTTACACGGGTGTTTGTGTTTTCTGCTCCTGTCAGAACTTACATTACAGCTCTCTTTGTCTGTTAATGAAGTCTCACCAAAAAGTTGGCTTCTAACGCTCCAGTAATAGATGAGGGAGTGAAAGAGCGAGAGATGCAGATAACTGACAGAATGACAGATAGAGCAAGAAACATGAGCCAGTTCTGTGCCACTTCCAATTTAACACCTCCCTCTCAACATGTCTGAAATCTAATTACTACAACGTGTGTATCAAATCCATGTTAATATTTTAGTCAGAGCATCTTTATGTAATCGGATTCTTACTTTATATTGAAAATCCTCCTGCATCGCACTTCCTTGCTTTATGATGAATTGCTAAAGTTGAGATGAAGACAATCATGTGCCAATTAACACTCGCTTTTCTGCTGTGATTATAGTGGAAATATGTAAACTTGCTGAAGAACAACAAACACAAAAAGTTCATGAAAACAAAAACCTTTTAGACAGCTCCAACAATGTAGAGACAATGTATTTAGACAATGTTCTTTTACAAAGGGGCACCAATCAGTGCAGTTCAGTTACATCTCATTCTAATTATCGAGTAGTGCTGTTTTATGAGTTCAGAACCACACAACAAGTCTTCACACAACGAGTCAAATATTCACACAATGGAATAAAACACAACAAAACTTCACAGAACGAAACAAATCTTCACAAAACACAACAAAACTAAGAAGCAGGGTCTTCTCATAAGATAAGAAAACTCCACTATGAATAATAATGAGAAACCGACACATCATCACTCCACTTGCAGTTTTGCTCTACGTCACTGATTTTGATCCGTCCCAAAAATTATTTTAAACCCGGAAGATGAAATTAGCTGACAAAAGCACAAAATGATCCAGTTTTTCCCTCAATTTAAGCTGACAGGTGATAATGTGTTCTTAACTGATGCACAACACACACACACACACATCTTTTAAAATAAAAAAAGTACAACAGTTAGTAAATCCATTGCATTCAGTTGCATTAATTAAGTAAATATATAATGTGCCAAATTATAAAAATGATGTTAAGCCAACTTACTAACCATTTTTACAGCGCAGAGGCACCAGCAACAAGAAATAAAACTGCATAAATTGACAGAAGCTACGTAAGAATATCTATTTAACTAAGGCCCCATTTACACGGTCAGGTCTTGATGCCCAATTCTGATTTGTTGCCTATATCTGATATTTTTGCCTGTCTATTTACACGTTCTTTTAATTGCGATCCATATCCGATTTATCTGTTTACACTTGCCATACAGTTAACAATGTCGCGCATGCATAACGGTAGATTCTAGCATCTGCGCCACTCTAGCCACAATGGCGGAAATAGTCTTGCTTTTAGCTCTGCTAAATATGCAAAGTTCACCCAACTTTAAAATTATTTTAAGGTGGAGGAAGTGGGAAAGGACCATCATCGCAGCTTGCGCCTATGGTTTATATATGTTGTACTCCACTGACTCATCTCCCTACAGGGCAAGAAGGCAGGTAACTTCTACCGTCCACCACTGACCACTTTCCTCCTCCATGCTTCCTCTGTTGTTGTTGTTTTCCACGTCGGTGTCTCCACACAAATATACTTTTTCTTCTACAACTGACCCACCCACCCCTTTCCTAAACTCAACCGATAGTGTTTTCAAAAGCAATCGAGAAAAAAAAAATTGCAACCACTTGATATCACTTGATTAAAACCTGTTGTTTATTTATTTATTTTAGTTTTTTGCTTTTGTTTTACCTGATTTCTGGAACCATTCTTCGACAGACTTGAAACCC
>CAIGQQ010004833.1:124029-147868 GCA_903798035.1 Danio albolineatus | reverse complement strand
ATAAAGGGACTAAGCCAAAAAGAAAATGAAAGAATGAATGAATGAATGAACGACCACTTAAAAATGTCACAGTTTCTCTGTATTTATGATTTATAGTTATGTGTTTGAGTAAAACATATTTTTTATTCATTTGATTTGATTTGGATTTGATTTAGTTTATTTTCGAACAAAAATATACCATACATAAAATATCTTTAACAAAAAGATAAATTTCAACATGGTAGAAAATGTAGCAGGATGAAGCACAAGCTTATTATTTTCCCACCCCATTACCACACACATCATTTGTCTATTACTTAAAATTATTTCTTTTTTTTTAACTTATCTCTTCTTTTTTCATTGGACATATTTTATCCTTTTGGCATCTTCAACATACTACATGTTGGATTCCATTTATACATTTGCATTTTAAAACAAACAAACAAACAAACAAACAATCAATCAATCAATCAATCAATCAATCAATCAATCAATCAATCAAAACATAGTACTGCAAATAGCCATTAATTTAAATTTCATGAGCACCTTTTGTTAAGATAGTGCTTATTTTTTACAAATTTATTTTGAATGTATTCCATTTTGTACAATCGTTTATGCTACAGCATACAAATGAAATGAATTCACCACCTCATAAATTACGTTCTGTGTAGTTTTATGAACAACCTGAATATCAGAGGATCAATCCGCATGACATTATTTATACGAAAATGTAGTTTTTATGCACTGTTCTGGGCAGCTACATAGACTTCTCTAACCACAGCTATTAATAAGGAGTTTGGGGAGGTGATGCAGTTTTACGATTTCTGATGAGATGATTTTTTGGAGAGGAATAAACTCAGAATAAGAGCTGATCGATCGGCATGTCATGGTAAATAACGGGCTGAGATGATGTAATGAATGCAGCACTGAGAGTGATTGGTTCACATTTTCATCAGGGGGAATTCTGGGTGAAGGCGCATTGACATTCCTGTAAATCAAGCCGTGGTTAAATAAATGCCAGCACTCAGAAATGGCAAGGAAAAGAGTGAGGGATATTTATGAAAATTAACGCTTCCACCGAATGCTTACTGAGCTGAATGTGGGCACGTTATTTATATTACATTTTCATATTAGGAGGTTATGAGAAATAAATCTATTTAGACATGGTTATGAATTTGTGTAATCCCAAAGGGGGCCGAATACACATCAAATTGCTCTGCGGGGCTTCATTTAATACACTGAGCACTTGAGGAAAAAGCCCAGGGTCATTTCAGGTCCGGTATGCAAGCCTCTCTGTCAGAATTAGATATACAGTACATGTTGGGATACAGGTAGATCGGGGAATGTTACTTTTTAGTTCATTTTCTTATATTTTTATGACAAATGCATGTATTTGCACAAGGAAAATATGAGGATTTTTTGATTATGTGCTCTACTTGTTGTTCACTGTGAAAAAAGAATATTAAAGCTATTAAAAATAAAGAATTTTTATGGAAAAAAAGATTAAAAATGGCATTGTGTATTTCGACTCTCATTATGAATATACATATCACTCCAAGAAAAAAGCTTGATAAGAGTTTTCTCACCAATTACTGAGTCCAATTATTAAGTCACAAACTCCATTTCTAAAGTCTCTTAGGAAAATGGTGTTAATCAGGATCTGAAGAGAAAAGTAAATAAGATTTTACTTCCTACACAGAAGGGATATGTCCACATAATTGAACGATTGTCAGCATAATACCAAGGCTGTGTACTGGCAAGGATCGAGTAACATTATACGTTTTTGTGATACTGGGGTTATAGTATATACACTCTCAGAATTAAAGGTACACGAGCTGTCACTGGGGTGGTACCTTTTCAAAAGGTACACATTTGCAATTTAAGGGGTCCATATTGGTACCTCAGAAGTATATATTAGTACCTACAAATTTTAAAAGGAACACTTTAGCACTTTTTAGGTACTAATATGTACCATTGTGGTATTAATATGGACCCTTTAGGTACACATGTGTACTTTTTAAAAAGGTACCACCCCAGTGACAGCTCGCATACCTTTATTTCTGAGAGTGTACACTCTTAAAAAAAAAGGTTCCTTGAGGTTCTATATAGAACCCTAGGGTTCTATACTTGGCCAGTAGAACCTTTTACCCAAAAAATGGTTCTATTTAGAACCCTTTGAGTGCAAAGAACCTTTTTGATTAAAATGGTTCTATAATGTGAGATTTATGACATAATTATATAGTAAAGATTATAAATAATAATAAGCTATAACACAGAGAGACAAAGCTTTTTGAGTCAAAACCTAATAAAATGACTGCTATGGTCAAAAACCTAATCAATGTATGATGGGATTTTTGTTTCATGCAGGTTTGTACATTACCATATAACTAATATTTATATATGCTTAATATTTAAATTTTTTGACAAATTATTTTGTGAAATTAATTAAATAACCAGTTTATTCAGACTGTACAGAGTGTTGTTATGGTTTAATAAATTATTTTAAACTAATAATCATGAAAAAGCCCTCTGGTGACGTCATTCATTTGTGGACTGGTGGTGACGAGCCTGGAGAGTGACGGTTAATTTTTGAAAAGGAGAACTCCGCTTTTGCAGCTCCATCATTCAGGTACGTTATTACTCTTTTAAAACTATAATAATGAAATATTTTGTATTACGGGGTAATGTTTCTCTTCCCTTGTCTTATATGGTGACAGACTGAATAAGGGGTAACGTTAATATGGATTAATACTGTGCTTGTAACTTTCTGATGGATTTCTGTCGTCAGCCTTCGGTTCAGGAATCTGTGTCAAGCTGACTTTGCTCTGCTTTTTGTTCGAAATAAGTTACAGTTTCGCTTTATTTGTTTGTCAGTATTAATTAAAACATCAATAACAATAAAACAGGTGCGTTATTCGAAGGCGGGCTCCGAGAGGCAGCGTGAAGCGCGTGCACGCTCTTTTAATGGTAACTTCATATGAGCCAATTTCCGCTTTCGTGCAGTTTTTATCTCCAACCTTGAACAAACGAGTACTTCCAGCTTGCTCGTGTGTGAGTTTAGCCCAGTTTAACTCGGGCTAAACTCTGTAGTGTACACGCCGGCTAGTCTGCATTAAAACCTCAAGGGAACATGCCGCGCTCGCGCCCGCCCGAGTCTATGCACGCGCCCGCCCGAGTCTATGCACGCGCTATAGTAATAATTGCTAAGGGTATTATTAAAACCTTTCAAAGCCAAGACATATTTTAATAATCCGTAGATGAAAGATCAGGTGTTATTTATGAAGGACAAACAAACATGCAGGCTAAATGTTTTGTGAAATGTTGAACCTTGTTAAATATAGGCTACATATATGTATATATTGTGCTAAATAAGTTAAAAATTCATATTTTAATGTATATCTTTCTTTTCTTCAAACAGCCTGGACACTGAACTGCATCGTAAATCTTGTGCTCGGTATGTATTATTGCTTTTTATTCTAAACAAACTGTATTAAGTATTATGAAATAAATATTATAAAAGACTTTAACATTGTATTGTAACCTGGGCTGCAGGACACAAGTAGCTTTGAAGAGGAAGGATCCCAGCTTAAAGAAGGACATGCGTTACATCCATAATTGTGACACAATTATCATCAACAAGGACACCTGGTAAATATTGTATTTTATAACATGCATATGTCAGACCTGGTTGTTGTGTACTGAAATATATTTATCACAAAAATGTTCTATTACTTATTGCTGCTGTTTGTACAGTGAGAATATTAAGGTCATTGCTTATTAAAAAGTCCTGCAAAGAAAATATGTTTTAAAAGAAAGTGTAAATTTGCCTACAGGATTTGTTGCAATGTCTGCAAAACAAATTTAAAAATGAAAGGATTTCAGTGGTGAGCTCATCTATCATCTTGCAAAATGAAACAAATTAATGGGATGAAAAGGAAGTGAACTGTACTCTGAGGAACTTAACACAAGGCAAGTTCAGTTGAATACATTTGATGCCAAAGGTAGATTAATTCTGTGGTTTAAATTCATATTTACACACTCTAAAATGCTGTCTTTCTACCTCAGATTGTGATGGACCTGGAATGCGACATCAGATATTCATAAGTCAAGAACCGAATGAACACCCTTTTCCAGAGCACAGATTATGGAGGGGTTTGCAGAACTAATGGAGCAGTTTCTTCTTCTTGGAGTGCCACAGCTTGTGAGTAAACACTGTTACATTGTGTGCCAAATAGTTTTGCGTCCATGATGACTTTAAGAAACTTGTATTGCTGAAAATATGTCATTTGGAAACTTACACATGAAGTAAACAAAATGTTTTTTGCATTTAGGATGCTGCATAGAAAACTTGGTGAAGAACACAGAAACATCTTTAAAAGAAATGGCCCAAAAAGGGACGGAAAGAAGGAAGTGCTCCATGACAGTCTCATTGGACCAGCAGAGGAAACCGCAGAAGGTAACTACACACTATACTACATACTATTTGCCCCAAACACACACACACACACACTCACACACACTTTAATTGTATTAATTATAACTGTAATTCTATTTGATGACTTATGTTAATTAGTTAAAAGTACTCAACATTAAAATATTGTTTTACAGAAATCCAAAGGTCCTACACCATCCAGGATTCAGCAGCTCTCCTGATTCCACCAAGGCTTGAAGTTTCAGCATTACAATGGACAACACTCACTCGCTATCCTTCAACTTCCTCATTTATCAGAGGCACCACAGTGGAGTGAATCACCAACTAATCTGCCCTTTCCAGCCACAACCCAGCACTTGGAAACCCATATACTCTCTCATAGATCTACACACATTCACTCACTATGGCCAATTCACCTATACTGTACACATGCTTTTGGACTGTGGGGTCAACCGGAGCACCCAGAGGAAACCCACAAGAACACTGGGAGAACTTGCAAACTCCACACAGAAATGACAACTGGCCCAGTCGGGACTCGAACCAGTGACTTGCTTGCTGTGAGGTGACAGTTCTAACCAGTGAGCCACTGTGCCACCCATGGACAAAACTATTTACCTTATAAGAGAGGCTGACTGACATGGACATGCTACAGGTTGTGAAATGGCTGTTTGCAGTGTTTTGTCTAATCATTTTGCAATGTTTTAGTAATTTTTTTAAATTAAATTATGTATAAAAATGGATGTTGTGATGACCAATACATGCAGGTACCATCCACTTTTTGAAATTGTAGTGTTATTTAATAAATGTTTTGATTGTTTGTGTATTGTTTCTATCTGCATTGTGATATATTTCTCTTCATTTTAGACATGTGTGAAAGTGAAGCACTGTATTTGTTCAAACAGTAAAAAAGCTTAGAAAAGTGAAATCATTTCAATTACATTGTAAAATGCCATTAAACTGTTAAGGTAGATCTGCTGTCCAATGCAAAGTATGCAGAGGTGCAATTTTAAATATTTTAAAAAATATTTTGTATAATGAATTGAATAAATTTAAACAATTTGAATTGTCTGGATTGGTTTTATTTTTTATTCATTAATAAGTAACAATAATTCAATAATAAAAAAAGAACCCTTAAATGGTTCTAAATAGAACCATCTAACTTGAATTCAAAGAACCATTTGGGGTTCTATTTAATGAACCCTTAAAATGGTTCTATATAGAACATTTTTGGGGTTCCATATATGAAGCGCTCGATAGAACCGTTTTTGGTTCTATATAGAACCGTTTGTTTTAAGAGTGTACAGCAAAATGATTAGCCCACCTGTGGAATTCTAATTTGAATTATTTTGCAACAATTTCCCAAGTGATCCTTAACAGTGCAAGGAAATTTTTACATTATTCCTATCTTATTCTTTAGAACAATATATTATTTCTTAAGTCTTATTTCTTTTATTTCTTTTAGTATTTGGCTGGAATGAAATAATATATATACAGTTGCAATCAGTATTCTTAAACCCCCTTTGAATTTTTGTTTTCTTTATTTAATATTTTCCAAATGATGTTTAACAGAGCAAGGAAATTTTCCCAGTATGTCTGATAATGTTTTTTCTTCAGGAGAAAATCTTTTCTGTTTTATTTTGGCTAGAATCAAAGTAGTTTTTAATTTTTTAAAGACTGTTCTAGGATCAAAATTATTAGCTCCTTTAAGCAATTTTTTTTAATCTACAGAACAAACCATCATTATTATAACTTGCCTTATTATCCTAAAGTGCCTATTTAACCTAATTAATCTAGTTAAGCATTAAGCACTAGTAAAAGTCACTTTAAGCTGAATACTAGTGTCTCAAAAAAATATCTAATAAAATTTAGTATCTATTTACTGTCATCATGGCAAGGATAAACAAAATCAGTGATTAGAAATGAGTTATTAAAACTATTATGTTTAGAAATGTGTTTAAAAAATCTCTGTTAAACAGAAATTGGGGAAAAAATAAACAGGGGGACTAATAATTCAGGGGGGTTAATAACTGATTTCAACTTTTATATAATTTTTCATTTTTTTTTTTCCTGATTGTCTACAGTTATCCAATGCTTAACCTAATTTTTCTAGTTAATCTAACTGAACCTAGTTAAGCCTTTAAATTACACTTTCATCTGAATAATATTATCTTGCAAAATAACTAAAATATGATGTAGTGTCAACATGGTGAAGACTAAAGATGAGGGATTTTTTATTTTTTTTTAATTTTTGAAAAAAAATAAATAAATAAAACATCAGCAAACGGGTCGCTGGTTTGAGCCTCGGCTGGGTCAGCTGACATTTTTGTGTGGAGTTTGCATGTTCTCCCCATGTTTGTGTGAGTTTCCTCCGGGAGCTCAGGTTTCCCCCACAAGTCCAAAGACATGTGGTATAGGTAAATTGGGTAGGTTAAATTGTCCGTAGTGTATGTGTGTGAATGAGTGCGTATGGATGTTTCCCAGTGATCAAGTTGCAGCTGGAGGAGCATCCGCTGTTTAAATTATATGCTGGATAAGTTGACGGTTCATTCCGCTGTGGCAACCCCAAATTAAAAAAAGGGACTAAGCTGAAAAGAAAATTTATTAATTAATAAACATAACTTGGGGAGCATTTAATTAAAGAATTAATTATTATTTTTATATTTTTAGTGCTACTGTGAAAAACGCAGGGTTGCACACAATTCCTTTATGTTGTCCCAACACAAATTAATTACGTTAACTTAATTGTTTTAACGAATTTATCTACACTGTAAAAACATGCAGGGTTCCACACATTTAATTCATGTTGTCCCAACACAAATCGATTAGGTTAACTTAACACTTTTAACAAATTTATGTAGATTGAACATAAAAAAAAATTCCCAATGAAATCTCAAGAATTATGTTGTTTTAGCTCATTTTAAATAAGTAGTTTGAACAAGTAAAAAAATGTTTTGAGTGTAAAAAAACAATTAAGTTCTCAAAAAAACTTGTTTTGTATCAGCTCATTTAAAATAAGTAGTTTAAACAAGCAGCAAAAATGTAAATATATTTAATATATAAGCATTTTTCAATATTTATAATCCAGTTATGCTTAAAAGCCGACATGTGGCTATTTAAACACCCATTTTCTTTATCTGAGTACGATCAAAAAAGCAAGATTTTTGCCACTTACACAATTCAGTGACATTCTGTGATATATAATAAACTCTATTTTTTTCATCATCTGAAATCACCACTCTTTTTTTTAAACATTCCCTAAAATAATCTCAAAATTAATGAACAAAGATTGATTTTTACTCTATTCTCTCCTAAAGAAACCACTCGTCAAGCTAGCAATAGCTCTACGGATGTTTAAAAAAATATTTTTTTCATCTTTTTTCATGATCTCGCCTATGGCTCAACAAACCTGCAGGCAGCCCTGCCCAGCCAAACATATTGATCTTTCATTTTTTTACAAGCATCACCATAATCCCAACACTGCTAGTTTATCTGCAGACATCTCCAGCTCCCCTCGAGCCCTGAAACCTGTTAGAAATACATTTCTAAAATGTAAATAAGTGCTTGAGTCATCGGCTGTCTGGTCCTGTAAAGAACGGCTGAAACTACAGGTTTGTTGCTTTTCGGACAGGTGAATGAATGCGAATTGACACAGCTGAGCAGAGTAAAATGTTATTAATGTTTATGTCACTTTTCATGAACTATACAGTAAAAGTGATTGACCTCTGCAGTCACTGAGCAGACGGAATGGCTAGTTTGCTGGTGTTGGCAAATGCACTGTAGTGTTAGTCCATACTGTGGGTGTGTGATATTAATCATCTACGATAATATTGCAATTGTTTTAAATGTGTGAGCTGAGATTAAACATTTGATGGAGGTCTAAATGCATTGCCTGTGTGTTGAGGAATATTAGAATGCAGTCAGACTAACCCTATAATTCAAAAATATAAAAACAAACATATAAAGAATGTAGTTTTTTTATATCTATAAGGTATGAGATAGTTAATAGACTACTGTTTTCTAAGAGTTGAAGAGAATAATCAAAACAGATTGGAAGTTAAAGAGAAAGTTCACCCAAAAATGATAATTGAAACACAAAAGAAGATATTCTGAAGAATGTTGGAAATCAGCAGCCATTATTTAGGAAAAAAAATAATACTATTGCAGTCAATGGTTGCTTTTTTACCAACATTCTTCAGAATATCTTGTTGGAAGGAGGAAAAAATGATGAAAGAAATACATTTTGTTGTGAACTGTGCCTTTAGATTATGCTAACTTTACAAATTTAAGTGGACTGAATATACAATTATTAAGTTGTCCCCAAAAAAATAAATATTGTGTTGTTTCAATTTGTCATTTTTTAGCGTACTGAGTTAAAGTTTAGACACAATATTAATTAATTAATTAATTAATGTATTGTTTTGTGAGCAACAACTGCCTCAGGGTTTCATTGCTGAATCTTTTTTTTAACAAATTTTTAAAAAATCTGGCTGGTCTGATTATTTCAGAAACGACTGATCTATTGGGATTTTTGCGTGCAACCATCACTAGGGGTTACAGAGAATTGTCCAAAAAAAAAAAAGAGAATATCCAGTGAGTGGCAGTTCTGTGGACACAAATGCCTTGTTGATGTCAGAGGTCAGAGGAGAATGGCCAGACTGGTTTGTGCTGGTAGAAAGGCAACAGTAACTCAAATAACCACTTGTTACAACCGAGGTCTGCAGAAGAGCATCTCTGAACGCACAACATGTCCAACCTTGAGGCGTATGGGCTACAGCAGAAAAAGACCACACAAGGTGCTCCTGTCAGCTAGGAACACGAAACTGAGGCTACAATTCACACAGACTCACCAAAATTGGACAATAGAAGATTGGAAAAACATTGCCTGGTCTGATGAGTCTCCATTTCTGCTGTGACATTTGGATCGCAGGGTCAGAATTTGGTGTCAACCACATGAAAGCATGGATCCATCCTGCCTTGTATCAACAGTTCAGGCTGCTGCTGCTGCTGCTGGTGTAATAGTGTGGGGGATATTTTCTTTGCACATTTTTGGCCCATTAGTACAATTGAGTATCGTGTCAATGCCACAGCCTACCTAAGTATTGTTGCTGACCATGTCCATCCCTTTATGACCATCTTCTGATGGCTACTTCCAGCAGGATAACGCGCCATGTCATAAAGTGCGAATCATCTCAGACTGGTTTCTTGAACATGACAATGAGTTCACTGTGCTCAAATGGCCTCCACACTCACCAGAGCTCAATCCAATAGAGCACCTTTTGGATTTGGTGGAAAGGGAGATTCGCATCATGGATGTGTAGCCAACAAATCTGCAGCAACTGTCAATATGGACCAAAATCTCTGAGGAATATTTCTGGTAACTTTTTGAATCCATGCCACAATTATTTACATACGCATTCTGAATTACTTCCAACTATTCTTAAATAACCAGTTTGTACATAATGCAATAATTTAGTAATTAATCACTAACAAAGTATGAAAACAGTCAAGCACATTATACAAGTGCTTATGAGTCAAGATTTGTATCTAACTACTTAATAAGGTCTATTTATGTAAAGGTCGTGCTTAGCAAATAATGAGTTAAATATTTGCTAATACTTTATAAATGATTTATAGAGTGTAATTATAAATTGTTACCAGATTTATTTATTGGCATGTTTCAGATGTAGCGTTAAAGGTGCAGTAGGTGATTGTCTTCAGAAATATATATATATTTTTTGTGCTGTTGTGCTGTCTCTTCACAGTCCGATAGTAATGACTAAAGTAAATGATCTAAATGTGTTTATATGTATTTTCATATTCTGGGTAAGGCATAAAATTAAAAAAAATGTTCATCCAATTCAATAGTTTCGGAAGGACATCACCATAATTCCAAAAAGTAGCCCAAACTGTCTGTCAACAAATGTGGATTTGGGCTTCTATGCATCTCTGTTCACGCATATACACCATTAGCGCCTGCAGGCATGCTGTGTGTTGACATGCAGACGAGACAGCTACAGTCACGGTAAAATCAAATACTGACTTTAAACTTTTTAGAATCAATATGGGAGTTACTTTTGCTTGCTGGAGGATGCCCTTCCAGCTGCAACCCATCTCTGGGACACATCCATACACACTCATACCTTACGGACAATTTAGCCTACCTAATTCATCTATACCACATGTCTTTGGACTTATGGGGGAAACTGGAGCACCCGGAGGAAACCCACGCAACCACGGGGAGAACATGCAAACATGCAAAAGTATTTCTGTCAGACAGTTAATGTTATGTTTTTAAAACGATTTTGGTCCCCCAAAACTGATATAGATTGTGTTGTTATGAATGGGTTATATGCACAGAAGTGTTGTTCAGACACTGAAATCTCTCTGTGAAAGTTTGATGTGATTATTTTCAGTTTCATAAGGTCCTTTTACAGCATCAATAATCCAGACTTTTATTTAGTTTAACAACAAAACATCAGTAAATAGCGCTATTCCACCTAGCCTGCTTTACTGAAGTGAAGTTACTTTTATATTCACATTGGTTCATTTTTGAACAGTGACAGCCTCCCTATAATGTTTACCATGCTACTCGGAATATTCGCTCTGAAATAGCATGTAAGTGTGGCTTAGCAACAAGTGTAATTCCTGCACGCAACCAGCCAACCACTCACTACATTTCTAACTGGCGAATGGCATGTGCACGTTCGCAATTTCAGGCGGCGTGGCTTTAAAATACAGTGGCTGCGTTCAAAACCGACTACTACTTAGTAGATATTGCATTTGAATTTAAACGTACTGCTCAGCTTTTAGAAAAGTACGCTCTATACAGTATGAATGTGAGAAGTAAGAATGGAATTCGGAAGTACTGCATCCGCCATTTTGTCATGGTCACGTGACCTACCTGCATCAGTTGCAACTCTTCACTCTCATTTATGAATTCTCTCGTGGGGCATCATGGTATAGCACAGTGTGCATGGGATGCGCACTTCAGAATCTCACCGGAAGTAGTAAGTCATCCGGGTACTTCTCGCATACTGATTTTCGAATTTTATGAATTCGGACATACTACTCGGCTTGCATACTGATTTTAGTGTACTGTATAGTATGGAAGTATGCAGTTTTGGACGCAGACAGTCCCTGCTCTGCCGTCCAAAGATAATATGCTAACCACCAGTTAGCATTTTGGCAGATCACCAACTGCACATTTAATTCGTTTTTACTACCTAGTACTACAGTGAAAACGTGAATTTTTAAAATGTTAATCTTTGTGTGTTGGTTTTTTATGCTCTTGCATGATCCAAACGGCCAGTATTAATGAGGCACAGGTGTGTCAGACTCCTCTGCAATGATGAATGAGCTCAGGTGGCGACTCTGTGAAATGAAGGTATGAACACCTTCTGTCTGTGACAGAGTAAATCATGTTTAAGAGTGCTGGCACCACAGTCTGGGGAAACAGATCACTCCTAAACTCAAGCAAAGCAAAATCCAGTGCAGGTGCAGCAAAACGTAGCTCTGCAGAAACAGCTTTAGAGGAGAGTTCATCCAAAACTGAACAGACCGTCATCATTTACTCTGCCTCATTTTCTTCACAACAAAACACATGACTTATGGGGGAAAACAAGGAAAGCAAGCCTCATGCTGCTCTTTTTAAAAACATCAGCAGCCTGAACATTTTGCTAAGCAATTCATTGTGGGTTTTACTAAGTGATGATTCTGTGTGAATTCAAACTGTGTGATTCACACCTGGATTACTGCAGTTAAATATGTGATTGTACAAAAAACGGAGCGTGAAATGAAACCTTAAACTTGTTACATTTCAGATATTCATTTATCCTAATTTTATAATATAAATAATATAATATTACATAATATAAAAAAATAAAATGTTACGCAGAGAGTGACCAATCAGAGCCTCTTGAGGGTTTTTGAAGAAACTAGAAAATATGACATGCTCATGCTGTTTTCATTTTCATGTTGGCTGAGAAGCTGTATATAATCAAAGTAAGTTATATGAAAAAATAACATGATTTTCTACAAATCAAGCATGAGTACACATTGTTTTGCATATTATAAACATAACCAAGCCTTAAAAAATACACTGTGAACCACCTCTTTAAACATCTGGTGAAATACAATCACAAAAAAGCAACAGCAGAACTATTACTATATTACTACAGATCTAGGGCTATGTTTAAAAGATCTATAAGAGCATTTCCTCAGGAACTAAAGTGATTGGAATTAAAAAAAACTATGTAGCCTTAAGAAAACCACATATCAATGTAGTTAATCATAAAAGCTTAAATTTGTTAGGAAGCATAAAGATTGTATTCTGGAGCATTGGAAGAGGGTCATGTGGTCTGAAAAGTCCTGATTCACCATGGAGGATGCATCAAGCTTAGAAGAGAGGTGGATGAAGTAATGCCACATCATGCCTTGTGCCTACCGTACAATACTAAGTGTGGTAGAAGGCTCCAGTTGGTCAGGTCTAGATTCAACATATGTGCTCAATAAATGACAACTACCTGAATATACTAAATGTCCAAGTTACTCTATCAATGAATTTGTTTCTTCTCTGATGGCACTGGCATATTTAAAGATGAAAAATCCAAGATTCATCTGGCTCAAATTGTGAAATGGTGGCATGAAATAGTTTGTAAACATGGATTGGCCACCAATAAGGCCAGAGCGAAACCCTATTGAGTAGTCTTGGGATATGTGCTGCCTGGAGGCGGTCTGACTCATCAATACAAGATCCTGGTAAAAAGTTTTTGCAACTCTGGATGGGAATAAATGTGGTGATGATACAGAAGCATATTAAAAATATAAATATCTTTTATTGTATCACAATTGTATCTTAGTTGTAGCAGTAGGTTACAATACTGCAGTCAGCTGATCTAACTGCTTGATGAAAACACACCTAATTCACATTTTGGCATTTTTCTTTTGTACGCTTAACTTAGGAAGTTAGGATGAAAACTCGTTACTGACATATATTTTGTGAAAAGGCCAATACTTTTTTTCAACAACAACATTCATTATTGTATATAATACTGGATTACTTAGCTGAAGATAACATGTAGCAGAATAAGAATTTATAATAAAATTGTTACGATTATCAGCGATCCAGCCTGTGCAGATTGTATTATGAATCCATCATTATATGGACTACATGGCCCAGTCATGCACCCCACACACACACCTGCTTCAAGTCTCCATTGATTAGACACTCACAGCTGAAGCTGCTCACAGACTGATTTAAGGACTATAAAGACAGCAAACACACACACATTGAGTCATCTTTATCTGTTTTTGTGAACATTACAACGTGTTTTAATTTCCTTGCCTCCTGTGTTTGACCTTAGCTTTGTTTTGTTTGTTTGTTTATGTCTGCTGACCATCTGCCTGTTTTATGACCACGACTTTAGATTTGCTTGTATACATCTGTTTGCCCCTGTGTTGACTGTTGCTTGCCTGAGTAGTCTTAATAATTTGGATCCGCACCTCCTTTGTCAGTGTCAATTCTCTTTACAAAAATAAGTACTGCAACTATACAATACAAGTCTTTTCCACACTGAGAGAGGTTTATTGTGGAGAAAAGTGGATAGATTTTCTGTTGCTGGACAAACAGTAGCAAAAGCAGCTCTTTCGAGGTAGGTGGGTTTGTTACTGCCATTTCAGGACGTTCAACACTATGTTTTTTTTTTTTTTTTTTTTGTCGAATGCCTCTTCATATCTGTCTTTCTCTACCGCCATCTCCCACAGTGCAGTTTTCTCCCAAACTGCTGAGAGGGCCTATTGAAAAACTCACAAAGTCTCCAGGTAGCTGAAAATCTCCAGCTAGAAACACGATCCGCCTCTCAGTCAACAGCAGGCCAAGCTGTTCCACTGTGCTGATTTCTTATCCTACAGGTCCTCACTTCCAGTCAATCAGATATCACTAAAATCATCATGTAGACAGAATAGGTCGTCCTTTCAGTGACGGTTTTCCCAGAAATGTCAAGAAAAAAACACTTGCCGTCAATATTCTGACACAAAAGGCATCACGAAACATCATCTCGCAATCTCCCGATCATTTAGCTGGCTAAAAATTTGAAATTCTATATGTCCGGGGCTGAAGAAAGCTCTATAATATATTGATTATGTATTTAATTTAGTACATTATAGTCAGCTGTACTGAAAAGGTAGAAGTGATGATGGGGTTTCATTTCAGTTATTCAGTTTGTGCTCAGCAACAGTAATTAGTTGACAGTGGTTAATTGTCAGAAAGTGTTCGGACCTGCTGAGATGTTGTCTTCTGTGTTTGATAAGACAGTTAAAACATAATCAACTATTGTCAAATATATGTGTGTGTGTGTGTGTGTGTGTATGTGTAGGTGTGTGTGTGTGTGTGTGTGTGTATGTGTAGGTGTGTGTGTGTGTGTGTGTGTGTGTGTGTGTGTGTGTGTGTGTGTGTGTGTGTGTGTGTGTGTGTGTGTGTGTGTGTGTGTGTGTGTGTGTGTGTGTGTGTGTGTGTGTGTGTGTGTGTGTGTGTGTGTGTGTGTGTGTGTGTGTGTGTGTGTTTAATGTCATTTCGATTAAATTCATGCATTCATTCATTCATTCGTTCATTCTTAATTATTGGTTAAGTAAGTCTAATGAAACTGTTATTATTGGTCAAATTATTACAATTATCTAATAAATTATTAGTAATCAAAAAATAAACAAAAGTAATTAGTAAAGTCTCACTTTTTAGCTTTAACAACAATTAATCTATACTTAATTTACACCTTGAAGGTTATGGCATGTTATTTTACATTTGACTACTTATTTATGTTTTGTTGTACTGTTGAATGAAATTGAAAATGCACAAAAAATGCCTTGGAGTTTTATGCCTCCAATGCAGTGTTATTTGTCAGTTTGTTTACTTTTGTCATTGAATTTATATATTTTAAAAAGGTTTTTTCAAGGTAGGCTGTGGCATGTCACATGACAAGCTTCCCATTTTATATTGAATTATTAATCTATATTGTGAAATAATAGTTAAATCAATTCATATTTAAAATAAATAAAAGCTTGTTTTGCTACCTTCCTATCAACTGAAATACTGATTTCACATTTTTATTTTATTATACAATATCCTGACAAGTAAATGCAAAGTAATCCTGACAAAATTCATCTCCATTATTCAACTGACAATATTCCAGTAAATAATATCCACTACTAGATATTTGCAGCTTTTAAATGATGAAATGAGTGTGTTTCCAATTGAAACCAAATATTGAGTAGGGGGCAGGGTTTTATTTTTGTGCCTCTCCTCTTATCTTTCAGTTGCAGCAAACTAATGGTTGGAGGGCGTGGCTTAGCATATTTCACCCACATCTGACATCATCAGTGAAGTGCTGTCTTTCCAGAGTGAAATCAAATGCACAGATTTTGTTTAAAGATGAATAAAACTTTGTTTTTATTTGTTTGTTTTTACAATTGTATTAACTTGTGTGAATTGTTCACCTTAAAACTAACAATGTGCGCAAGCAAAATAAACATTGTACATTTTGATGTCATGCAGACATGCATTCATACAGAATCCCAACAAGGACAATAAGACAAAAACTACTAAAGCAAAAATATTTAACCCAGGCTCATTCTGAAAACGTACTGCTATATACATTTCTGGAGAGCACCAAATACGTTCCAGGAGCTACGTTTTTTGCAGTTTTTTGTATTCGCGAATCCACCAGAGGCCACTGTGTATGCTTTTTAAAATCAACTTTCTCTCACAAGTGTCATCCGCACCCACTGTTCTCATGTAATTCCATCAGAGGCCGATGTCGACTAACTAACTGCATCGACTGACCCACCCGCCTCCTTCCTTAAACCCAATCGACAGTTTTAAAAAGCAATCCAGAAAAAGAAAATCCCTTGCCTGATTTTCAGATTTTACCACATTCTCACCATGTTATTTACTTGTTTATTTTTTGGGGGCTTCTGTTTTTGTCTTACCTGCTTTCTGGAACCATTCCTTACTGAACCCCATCGTTATGGTCAACTTCTTTCTGCGTCTCAAGTCTGCCGACGTACATGGCGAGCTAATGGACCAACAGTGGGAAAGCTGTCCATGCGGACGTAATCGGTCAGCTAGTAAGATCAAAAAGGAACAGCATCATATCGCACCATAGAGTTCATTTTAAAGACAAACTTCTGGCTACATATTCTGCAATCTCCAGAAAGGGCTATATAGGGCTTCATTTTCAGAATTAGCCTATACTGAAAATATTTGCAAAAGAAAAGTGTTACATAAATACTTGCCCATAGGTCAATGTCAACAGGCTGTGTTACTACAACAGGGTAACTGTTTTGCGCATTTTATTACACCGTGGTTCACTTTATGCCTGACAACAGATAAATTCCTCAAGTTTGTCATAAAAGTTTACGAATTTAATACTCCGCAGCAGTGAGCTCTCCAAGTTTGAGCAGCTGTGTTTATTGAAGAGGGCGATTAATTTAGAGGTATAACTGGGATTTGTAATCACTTCCCTTTTGTGTGATTCTGCAGCGAAAAAATAAATAAAAAACCCTAAAACAACAACACATCACGTTAATCACACACCCTAATTAAAAACCAGCAGGCTCCCCTTTTTCTCTCAAACACACACACACTATATGCTTGTCTTTCTTTCTCTCTTTATGCCATCTCTCTCTTTCTCAAGTGTGATGGATTTGGAGGAAGCACCCAGTCGTGAGCTGCTCTAATTTAGAGTCTATCAATACATCTTAGCAGTGGGAGCTCTTTTTGCCTTGTTTCTCCACCTTCTTCCTCCTTCTGTTCTTCCACTTGAGGAACAAACGCAGACTCGACATCTTCTCCTCGACGCGCTCGATAATGAAAGCTCACCAGTGTGAACTTTCCATTCAAACTCCAGAGGATTGAAATCTACAGGTTAGACGAAGGTGGTGATTCTTCAGATTCGTCTCATGAACATTTCGGACTTCATTTTACTCATTTCAAACCTATCAGAAAATGGGCTGGTACTTTATATGAAGTCTGTATTTCTAATACATTACAGCGGTATTCGTAAATTCTGTGTGAAATTGCCAGTACGCATTGTTATTTGGCAAGAATCCACACAAGAAAAAAAAAAAAAAACAAAGAGAAAAGTTTGTTTTGGTAATCTTTGGTAAACTCTGAGCATTTGTTTCCACATTTGGAGCACCGGTCTTTCTCTGATGATGTCAGTTTGTCATAATATTCTAAAAACGTCCCTCTTACCGTTAGTTTGCTATGAGGGAAGCCTCGCACCCTACTCAATTTTCTGTTTCAGTTGGAAGAACATCAACAAACTGAAATAAAAGCCTCACCCTCAATCTTCCGGTTAACACAGACTTTAAAATATTTCATACTACAGGGCTGTTGAATGCTTGATTCTGGTTGGGTGCTGAACAGATTCACTTTCACCCAGACTACAGTCCTGTCACTAGATGATCTACAAATCTTGTTATGCACCTCACACACACCTGTTCCGCTTCTTTGTTGATTACACATACACAGCTGAGAGCTGCTCAAGGACTGATTACTCAGACTATATAATCCGCTAAGTTTGTCACACACATTGCTGAGTCTTGTTATTTGGTTGCTTAATTTGTAAATTTGTGAATTTGTTATATGGTGCTTAGTTTGTGAATTGCGAGGTCTAGGAACAGATCGGGATAACGGATTCGGCAATCACAATTTTTTGATGACCCGCTTACATATTTTTTTTTAAAGTCTGCGTTTACACATGGCAAAAGGTGCAATGACCATGAAAAAAAAGAGTGCTGACTGAATCTGTTTGTAGGGTTTTTTAATCTAAGCTTTTTAATACCAGTAGACCATATCTGTTCTGTGCCACATGGGTCACTTGAATCGTGCAGTGTCAATGCATGCCTTATTCTGAAAAAAGCGCATGGCTAAAGTAGATCCAGGAAGGTTATGATCGCACTACAGTTCCATATCACTACGCTGAAGGATTTTAGTCATTTCACAGCTTAGAAAAGTCAGAAATCACACTAATACACAACAGAAGGCTTTGGATGAAATGCGTAAGCAACTAGTGCTACACAAAAGTTGTTGTTTTCTTTTACAAAAACCTGACAAATATACCTGAATGTCTTGAAATTCTGTACAATAAAACAAGGAACACATTGACAAAGGAGATTGATGTGGCTAAAAAGAACTATGCCAAACAGCTGGAAAACCAGTTTTCTGCTAACGACCCTGGATCAGTGTTGACAGGCCTGAAAAACATTACCAACTGGCAGCAAAAATCTTGCAAACAAGCTGAACATGTTCTATTGCAGATTTGACAACTTCGACCAGACACCCCACACCCGCCCTGACCATCTTTCAACACAGCCATCAACACCTAGAGACATCTCCCTCTCCCCTCCCTGATCTTCAGATCAGTGAGGATAATGTGCGTCAGGTCTTCAGTAAACAGAAGAGAAGGAAAGCGCCAGGCCCAGACGGTGTCTCACCAGCCTGTCTGAGAACCTGCGCTGACCAGCTGGCTCCCATTTTCTCACAGATCTTCAACAGATCATTGGAACAGCGCATAGTTCCATCCTGCTTCAAACGCTCCACCATCATCCCAATCCAGAAGAAGCAAAAGATCACCGGACTCAACGACTACAGATCTGTTGCCTTAACATCTGTGGCCATGAAGTCATTTGAAAGACTGGTTCTAGCATATCTGAAGGACATCACTGGACCTTTGCTGGACCCCCTGCAGTTTGCCTACAGAGCAAACCGGTCTGTGGATGATGCAGTCAACATGGGACTGCATTATACCCTACAACATCTGGACAAACCAGGGAACTACGCAAGGATTCTGTTTGTGGACTTCAGTTCTGCCTTCAACATCATCGTCCCATCACTGCTCGAGCACAAACTGACCCAGCTCTCTGTTCCTAGCTCTGTCTGTCAGTGGATCACCAGCTTTCTGACAGATAGACAACAGCTAGTCAGAATGGGCAAAATCACGTCCGACAGCCGCACCATCAGTACTGGTGCCACCCAAGGATGTGTTCTCTCCACACTGCTCTTCTCCCTGTACACCAACGACTGCACCGCAAAAGATCCCTTCCTCAAACTCCTAAAGTTTGCGGACAACACTACTGTTATCGGCCTTATCCAGAGTGGTGACGAGTCTGCATACAGACAGGAGGTGGAGCGGCTAGCTTTATGGTGCAGATACAACAACCTGGAGCTGAACACGTTCAAAACGGTGGAGATGATAGTGGACTTCAGGAGAAACCCCCCTGCACTCCCCCCACTCACCATTATGAACAGCACTGTGGCTGCAGTGGTGTCATTCAGGTTCCTGGGCACCACCATCTCTCAGGATCTGAAGTGGGACACTCACATAGACTCTATTGTGAAGAAAGCACAGCAGAAACTGTACTTCCTTCGTCAGCTGAGGAAGTTCAACCTGCCACAGGAGCTGCTCGTGCAGTTCTACTCAGCTGTCATCCAATCCATCCTCTGCACTTCAATCACCGTCTGGTTCGGCTCAGCAGCCAAATCTGACCTCCGTAGACTGCAGCGATTAGTACGGACTGCTGAACGAATCACTGGCACTATCCTTCCTACACTTCAAGAACTGTACTCTTCCACAGTGAGTAAAAGGGCTTGCAAAATCACCCTGGACACCTCGCATCCAGCACACTTCCTGTTTGAACTGTTACTGTATGGCCGGCGCTACAGAGCACAGAGCATGAAAACAGCCAGACACAGGAAAAGTTTCTTTCCTCAGGCCATCTACCTCATGAACAGTTAATATTTTCCTATTGTGCATTAAACGTGCAATACTTCTCATACACACTTGTACACAGCACCTTATAACAATATACAATGCAATACTTCTTACGCATCTGTACACAGCATCTTGTAATCTGTATTTATAACAAATCTGTACATAGATTTCAACATCCAGATCGTTGGACTGACTGCATCTCTGTTTAATGCCTATCGTCTTCTTTTTTTTAAATATTTATTCTGTGTTGTCACTTGTTACTTGTACACTGGAAGCTTCTGTAGCCAAAGCAAATTCCTTGTGTGTGTGAAGTACACTTGGCAATAAAACTGATTCTGATTCTGAAATAAAGGTGTGGTAACTAGTAATTGCCTGGAACCCAGCATTTTTTACAGTGAAGAAAAAATATAATATAGTAAATTTAGAACACATTTTCATATTTTATTTTTGTTTAACTGTCCCTTTGTTGCGTGCGCAAGTCTGTGTGTGTATCTGTTCCCCCGTGTGCTCTCTTTCTTTCTCCTGCTCTTTCCCCCGTCACAGGTCCCGCACTTATTACATCATATAATAATTACATATTAACATTTTAATGTTGAAAAAAAAACAACGTTTGTGTCTTAAGGAGCAAAAATACAGCAAATGGGCTCTTGAATTGCTGTTGGGTCATCACTTATCTCCAGCCCCTCATTTGGGATGGTCTTCATGAACTGGCTCCCATGACAAACTAATTGAATAGCCCTGAGGTAGAGTGTACTTTTTGTTAATTATTTTTTTGTGGGTCCTCTCCGAGGTATAGGCCTCACTTTTTGGGTGTTTAAAAAAAAAGACAAATAAATGGATCCAACTTTAAGGGTTCTTAAAAGTTATTTTATTTGTCGAGTGTTTTATTTGTTATGCCCCTGACCCTAGACCAGGGTCATAACACCTTTAATAAAGTGTTTTTATTAAGGAAAACAAAAAAACTACAGTATCACCTTTACTGCAAGTTATTGCAACTGCAACCTCTTTTTGGCCAAATTTTGTTCAGTTCGATTTAAATTAAAATTTGCTAAAGGTGCATGAGGGTTTTTAGTCTGTATATGATTTGCTCAAATTTACACTGCTGAATTCTGGTTCACTGCACACAGCGCTGCGCTAATAAATCAAGTGAATTACTGGGTTTTTTGCAGTAGTGTTGTGCTTGTTGCGTCTTCGAGTTATATGCTGTTGACTTAGGCCCCGTTTACACTAGTGCGTTTTAGTTTTAAAACAGCGTTTTAGCAAGAAAATGATCCGCGTCCACACCAACGTTTTCACCCAGCGTTTCAACAGATATCCGTCTTCACTACTCCACCAGAAACGTATATCACGTGACCATTCGCGCACTCTGGGAATGCGCGTTCAAGTATAAACAGGAAGCATGTGTCTCGCTCGGCATTTAGTTATTGTTAGTCAACAAACGCTGGTTGAACGTTGAAAGAACGATTGTAAAGAAAGCAAGAGAGGTCTTTTTGTGGACAGACAACGAGGTCGAGTTGTTATTAAAAGTAACAAATGAATATAAAACATCCATGGCTATCGAAAATACAGTGTTTACAGTGAAGGCTGGTCTGCCGTCTGCCGGTGACGTTATAGCCACGTGCGCTTGACGAATAAGGGAAGGATACGCAATGACCCAAAGCCCCAATCACGTAGCGGATCTCAGCAGCCACGCCTCCGTTTTCGAAAGTATGCGTTTCCCTCCATCCACACTGAGACGCAACAGTAGCATTTTAGAATGAAAATGGGCTCTCCAGCGTTTTCAAAATGCTCCGTTTTCGCACCTCGAAAACTCTGGCGTAGTGTGGACGGATGGCGTAACCGTGGCAAAACTTATGCGTTTTAAAACGAAAACGCACTAGTGTAAACGGGGCCTTAGTCCTGTTTCACGCAATACTGCATCTGCGACACAAATCTGCAGCCCATATTAACAACATTCACACACCGTCCACGTCAGCAGACACAAGCAGAACTGAGACTTCATGCATAAACAAGGCTTTTACTGTTTCTAATAATTGTAGTGCTGAGTTTAGATACAGACTACAACTTGCTGAGTTTGATAAACCGATAAACAAATAATAATGAAAAGTGAAAAAGTTTTTTTTTTTTTGTAATTACTGATCCTAAATAAAGTATTTTGTATTATATTATATTATATATTATTCCAAAAAAATGACTTTTGCTGCTTGATCAAATTACCCATTTAAAATGAGACACAACATAATACTTTTTTTGGGGACAACTTAATAGTTTTAGTTTCCTTTCTTACAGCTAAATCGATTTGTGTTGAGACAACATGAAGCAATTATGTGGAACCCATTGTTGAAATACAAATACAAATATAAAAGAGATTCTACTATATCTAAATGTAAATATCAATTGAAATGGTACACTGTAAGAAATGGTGGGCTCCACACAAGGGATTTGTGTTGGGAAAACCTGAATGAATTAAGTTAACTTATTCATTTTTACAAATTTAGACAAGTAGTTTGAGCGAACAGCAAACTATATATATAGGAGAACTTGTATGCAAAATTCTCTTGTAGCACTACTTTGTCCGCATACCGCTACATAAAATGCTATAATATTTTCATGTTTTCAGAAAAAAATGGCAAAAAGCACAGTTGTACAAACGTTCTGCTTAAAGCGATGTTTACTTTTATTTTTTCCTTACTTGATTCTCACCTCACGTCTCATATTTCCTCACAAGTTCTTCATTGACACTTCTGCTGTAATGATACAACAGGGAGACCCAAGTGCGAAAGTAAAATATGAAAAGTTTAATGTCAGACTGGAATCAAACAAGGATCAAATAACAGAGTTCGTGAATGAGGCGGTGGAGAATACAGGAGTATCTTCTTGTGGAAACGATGCAGCTAAACAGCTGATGAAAACTTCACAGAGTAAACCAGGAAGTAGCAGTCACAGACGAAACTCATAGTCGATCACATGAGACACAGTTCAGGAAGCAGATCATAGCCATAGGAGATAAACTCCACAACGGAAGAGATTCACTGCAACTCACCACCAACATTAACACGTAGGAAGTCTGAGAGACACAAACACACGTTAAACAACGGACTGACAAATGGGAGACATGGACGCTGGGTATAAATAGCCGAGATAACACCAAACAGCTGCTGTCGCTAATCAGCCAATTGGATGATTCCCTCCACGTGACCACACAGCTGACGGGGTAAGAAAACAGACAGCTACGCTATTCATACCCAAACAAGCACACTCACACCAACACAGGTACACCCATACGCACACACATACACACACAGACAGGAACACACAGATCCATGAACCGTGACATCTACGTCCTTGGTAAACACATCGGCAAATATTTGAAAATCCTTTATTGCGAACAAAAAATGTTTGATGTGGTACAAATGACACTGTGATGTAGGATTCCAATTTTTTAAAAGACTTTTATTATAAATAATTTTCACAAAATAAGTATTGAAAGTTTGAAAAGTGTCGACTGTCGTATTTAAGAAATAATTATAATAATTAATAGATATAAACCATTATTTTATATCGAATTTACAGAGCTGTAACAAATCTGTAAATATTTAATCTGTAAATAACAAATTATTATTATTATTATTATTATTATTATTATTATTATTATTATTAT
>CAIGQQ010004833.1:112985-123629 GCA_903798035.1 Danio albolineatus | reverse complement strand
CCCCGGATTAATAAAGGGACTAAGCCGAAAAGAAAATGAATGAATGAATGAATATAGTTTATTATTAAGCTATTCACTGGCTATACTTGTAAATACAGTGAAGTAAAAACATTTTTAATGTTTAAGATTTATTTAGGCTACTAAATAGACAGATTGCAAGCATATGTCTCAGACATAATAATTCAACATCAGAATTTTGAATATTTGTCTTCTGATGTCAATCACTTTACTGTGCATTAATGACATAATATTATTATTGTTGTTTACCATATTTTTGAGAATAACAATATTAATAGCCTACTCATATTAAACTTTATTTTACATATATATAATCGTGAGAAAATCGTGATCTTTTTTTTAAGCAAAAAAAAAATTGCGATTCATTTTAGCCAGAATGTGTGGCTCTAATGTTAATTGAGCGCTTGCCATTTTTTCATTCATTGCAAGAAAAACCCAGCACACATCTATGCCCCTTTTTTGACATTTATTTGACATTTTGAACATTAATTTGACATTGATTTGATATATGCATGGGAAGATAGCCGTTTTCAAGGTATAGCGTGGTTTGGAAAAGTCAAGGTTTTAAAACCACCAAAATGTCCTGCTATACCATTCCTATTTTTTAAAATGTTTTTTGTTTGTTTGTTTGTTTGTTTTTAGGAAAACAGTATTTCCTGCAGAAATTATATAAACACAATACCGTCATACTGTGAAACGTTGATATTTTTATCCAAGGTCATCATACCGTCAGAAGCTTATACCGTCCCATACCTAATTTCATATAATCACCATGAAGTAGCATTTTTGTAAATCCAAAATCAATTAACAGTTTAAATATAATGACCACATGTAAATGACATGTATTAACATTTTAAATGCAAAAAAAATGCTCATTAATAAGCGACTATGCATTTTACTTTGTTTAGAACTTCACGGTGAATATTTGAAATTTTTTGAAATGTAAAAGTAATATTCATAATCTATAAATATTGTTTATTCTAGCACAAGTCACAACTGTTTGCATTCAACATGGGCATAATGAATAAAAGTAATAAAATGAAATTTAAACTCACTTTAAATTGTACCAAAGATAACTCAACAACTTGAAATGACATTTTACTTCTGCTAATGTATGAATCTCCAGGCGTTAGCCATGATCTTTGTGTGTATAGTGTTGTTACAACATTATAAAAACAGGAATACAACTGCGCCTATATAATTACATATTAACTAGGCCATAATAACTGTGTAATATCTATGTTACAACCATAGACAACAAAAAATGTGCAACCACAACAAAAACTAAGCTAATCTAGCTCCAATCTGATTTTTGTATGATTTTCCTGGCATCAGCCAGGATCACTGAGCTATTGTAATATTCTGAAAACAAAAAATACAACTGTGTCTATGTAACTACATCACAATTGTGATACATGTATAATAACAATGTTAGGAACAAAAAAAACACAAGAAAATTAGCATGAATCTGACTTATGCATGATTCTTCTGACATCAGTCATGACCTCTGCATGAATGGTGTTATGGCCACGTTCAGAAAACAGAAAAACAACTGCGCCTAAGTAATTACATGGTTATTAGACAGTAATAACTATAAGATGTTATAACAATAGATAACAAAAACTAAGCTAATCTGGCTCCAATCTGAATTTGCATGATTCTCCTGGCATCAGCCGTGAACTTTGTCTATGGCGTTACTGTAACATGCAGAAAATAGATCTCCAACTGTGCCTATGTAATTGCATAAATTTCGATGGTCCATTTGAGTATTAGTAGACTGTCTACTTAATATCTGTTGATAATAACATTTAACAGACATTAACTGACTATAAGAAACTTTGCAAGTACATGTCAGCTTCCACTAACCCTACCCCCAACCCCAAACCTAACGGTCTACTTATAATCTAATGAGAATTAGTTGCAATGTAACTTAAACTCAACAAATAGACAATCAAAATAAAGTGTGACCAAACCATGTTATACCGATGGACAACAAAAGCTAAGCTAATCAAACTCCAATCTGATTTTTGCATAGCTCGCTTGGTGTTAGCATTGATCTTTTTGTGTATGGTGTTATCGTAACATTTTGAAAACAGCAATACTACTGTGCCTATGTAATTAGATGGTAATTAGATTGTAACAACTATGTAAAAACAGTGTTATACCAATGGACAACAAAAACAGCTAATCTAGCTTCAATCTGATTTTTTATAGGCTGTTCAAACTTTTCAGAACAACAAAACAGCAAAAATGATAAGATAAATAAAGCTGGATCCATATTAAAAAAAATGCTTTATATCACTGTTACAAGTTGTTGCATATGGCACCCAGTGTCTAATGCGAGAAAAAAGGCCAACCATATACACATTATAATATAAGACAATAACAATTTAATCACTGTGCCTACGAGAATTGAACACTATAACATAAATCTCAGCAAAATTGTGCATTTACACAAAGCGCTCACATTTATTTGTCAGGAACAGATGAAGATTGGCTTTGTTTCAGGCTAAGAGACCTCTAGAGTCCTTTTTTCGCAGCACTTTTTTTTTTCCTGAGCTAGACAAATGCAACACCACTTCCATTTATAGCCATATTCCCATGATGACCAAATGAACACTACAGTCTAGAGTACAAAACAAGCAACAGTCTAAATCACCCTGACATTAAATACTGCCATTGCGCTTTTTATCCTCAGCGGCGTTTACTCAGGTTAACCTTTGAATGACCAAACATAAAATACAAAGGCAAACTGGAAAATCCTTCCAATAAGCAAACAACAATCTCTACCTCATCAGCTCAACTAAGTTATAGCTGTATAATTTGCATATTAAAGAAATGGTTCAAGCCATAATGGAAAGTTTTACATCTCCCTTATACTCATGATCATTTCATCGTAAACCTGGATGACTTTTCAAGAATGTTCAGTTAATGTTTATTTTAAGGTGTCCTTGGTACAGTGTAACTATTCATGTAACTACTGCGTAATATTAATTAACTATATGGGCTCACTGGTTAGGTATAGAATGTGTTAGGGTTAGTTAACTTATGGGAAGTGTTGGGTAAGTCACTTCAAAAAAGAATGAATTGGTAATTACTGGTTAAGCCGTTATAATTGATTTAAAAAAAGACTTTGCTTATTATTTTTGCTAAATACTTTGTCTGAAAACTAAATTAGTTTCTGAATTAGTAATTTAATAACTTGAATTAATACTACAAATCTACAGATTCTAAATTTAGACAATTAAAATTAACCTTTTTTTCAAAGTCAAAGAGATCATTTTAGTTTAGTTTGTTTATTTTTAAAACATTTCATTAATTACACAATATTTCATACATATTGACACAAATTTTTTTAAAAGTTACTGTTTCTTAAGTATGTGCAATTGTCAGACAAATAAAACCTTTGAAAAAGTTAATTACCTGAATATATGTTTATCAATTGAATATATATAGCAATTCCAGCATTAAGGATGCGACATTAGCAGTAAAAACACAAAAAATAAATTAACATTGAAAGTATATGTTAACGTTATATTGAAACAACTGCTTACATTTTCCAAAACAACTAATCACAGAGTTATAAGATCCGAAATATATCAATCTGTAAACGTGTTTTGTACTTTAAATGAGGAAAATAAACAGGCGTAATGGATGTGACCAAAAAAGTATTCGAGTTTAGAGCATACAACATGCTTTGTAGAAATTCTGTGAATTAAACAGCACAAACCGAATAAATAATGCTCATCAAAAGGGTGAGAGTTGGCTCACTATGGAACAAACATGACTGATTTTATTTTATTTATGTTTTTATTCATTTATGAGAAAAAGGGTCATTATGGATGTGACACCTCTCTGTTATGGATGTGACAGACGTGAAATTGTCATTTGTGTGGCTTTGGTAAATCAAAATAAATCGTTCAAAAACATTGACAGAGACATTTATGAGTATTTCTAAAGTACAAGCCTTTGCTGGGTCAGCTGGCATTTCTTTGTGGAGTTTGCGTTTTCTCCCTATGTTGGTGTAGGTTTCCTCCGGGTGCTCCGGTTTCCCCCACAGACCAAAGACACATGCTAGAGGTGAATTGGGCAAGCTAAATAGTCTTTAGTGTATGTGTTTGAATGAGAGTGTATGGATGTTTCCCAGTGATGGGTTGCAACTGAAAGGGCATCCGCTATGTAAAACATATTTCATTGCGATATGGCAACCCTGATCAGTAAGGGGACTAAGCCAAAAAGAAAACTTCTGATATATATATATATATACATATATACATATATACATATATATATATATATATATATATATAATTTCTAAATCATTTTTTGTAAAAAAAATTGCATTCATAAATGAATATAAGGAAAAATATGATTATTATACGAAATATGAATTATGCAGCTTCTTTGAATTTATGTACAGTATTTAAGCCTTCAGAATAAATAGCTGTAATGAAATTGCATGACCTACAAATGAATAAAATTCCTTTACTTTTTAGCAGAAAACTAATTTAACCACAAAAACTAGTTACTAATTACACCCAACACTGGTTATGTCTAATTATGCATAATTAAATGTAATTACTAAAGTAAAAACATGTGTAATAAGGACACCTTAAAATAAAGTTAACATTTAGCAAACATTTCAACCAGTTTGTCCTCTAATCACTACAATATGCAAATAAAAACGACTTTTCATATTTGTCTGAACTTTTCCTCCAAAGTCTCGCATTAATCCATCCACCACCATGATAAAGATAGCAAAACATGTGACTTACTTTGTGTATTCTTCATTGTCTCGGTCACACCTTGCATCCTTATGTTTCTCCCAGTCTTTCCCATGTTTGCAGGTAGTCAATAAAATGATATCATCCCCATTATGTATATGATAAAGCGCATTTCTGGTTTCAGAGCCGATGCCAGTTAGATACCTTTTCCCCTTGAAGACCAGCAAGTATTTCCGTAAAGGGGGGACATTGTTAAGATTCAGAAAACCTTTGTCCCCTCCTTTCTGTGGATGGTCTTTTGAAAACAGAGGGATGGAAATGTCAAAATGTGGTCTAAAGTTGTCCATGTCAGTACTAGCCTTAGCCAACATGGCCTGTCCTATATCGAACCCTAGTTCCTCAGTATAGTCAGGCCAAGTTCCAGAGTACAAGTTAAAAATCAAATGGTTCCTCCCTTCATACCACAAAGGGAGGCTTTGTATTCGAGCTCGGACATTATGCACATATTGAGCAGACAGCTGGTCCCTGTCTAAAGTGTCTATGCTCAAAACAAACAAACAGGCCTCGTTAGGGTCTGTGGTGTAGAACCGTGACTCCTCGATGGTGGCCAGAATCTTCTGGTAGCTTTCCGAGGGCACTTCACTTTTCAGAGGTGGATACACATAGATTTTAAACCCCCGTTCACAGCGCTGAAAATCAAAGCAGGTGTCCATGCGGCATCTTCGGCTCTTGTAGATGTTCTTCTGAATTTCGCGTCTCTCGCGAGGAGACGTGTGTTGATGAAGAAGCAGAGGTCCATCTTCCTCCTGCTCGGCCTCACCCAGGTATGTCTGCAGTGGGGGATCCACCCATTCGGGCCAGCGAGGTGGAAAGCTGGGCACCTGCGAGAATCCGTAAAGCGATGCACGGTTTTGGCTGTGGAACTCACCGATCTGCAGGCCACACAGGTAGGCGAGCAGCAGGCTACAGGCGCCCACTGATACCAGCAGGTATCGCTTCTTCGCCTGCATGTGGACGGCGAGAAGCAGGGCAGGAGATGAAGGAAGCACGGAGGGTCAACTGTAAACCCACAGGACCAGTGTTCATACCAGCACGAGCATTCTGATACAACCTACTGCACGCTGTGAGCAGAGAGATACAGAGAGGGCCATGTTAGCTCTTCCACAATAAAATGAATGGACATTGTGCATTGTTTTAGTGGTTAACAGTGGTTAAGAAAATTATAATTTAATTGGAATTTACTTGTCAATCTCTGTCAGGACATTAATCTTTTTTAATTATTTTTTCCCACACTGTGAGCAAAATCAGAATTCAGAGTTTAACAAACACAAATAAACATTATGAATAAAACTTAGCATCTCACACTCCAGATGAATCAAATAAAATCTTTTGCATAATATTTGACTCTAAAAGACACATATTTATTCAAACCATAAGCTACTTTTAGAAATCATTTATGTGTTTGAAGAGATGGTTCACCCTAAAAATGCCATTTATTCACAATTTCAAAGCTTTGTGAGTTTTTTTTTCTTCTGTTGAACACAAAAGTAGATATTTAGAAGAAAGCTGAAAACTTGTAACCATTGACTACATAGGAAAAGCAAATACTTTGGAAGTCAATGATTATATGTTTTAAGCTTTTTTCAAAATATATTCTCTTGTGTTTAGCAGAACAATGAATATCATAAAGGTTTGGAACAAATGAAGGGAGAGTATGATGACAAAATTGTCGTTTTGGCATGAATGAACTCCCTTTAATAACTATTATCTATAGAGAACTAATTATCATAATGGTAACCAGTGTTCAAAATACTCAGTGAATCACAGGGAGGTCTATTTTTTTAAAGTAAATCTCGTGGCGCCATAGAGGTTCATCTCACGTCCTAAACATATTTTGTCAACATTACCGCATGAAGTGCTGGAACAATGTATGCATTATCTCCTCAGGTAAAACTATTGGAAATTTCATCTATTTACAGCACTGTAATAAAACGTTTGTCGTTAATGAAACTTTGTGGAAACAAATAAGTTGTATATGCACTTATTAAGAAATGGAAACCTGAAAATGGTGCACTTATTTAGAAAAAAATAGACATGACTTAGCCCCATCTAAAACATGGTCGATTGTGTAAACTGATTAAAAAACATTACACATAAGAAGACAAATCTTATCTTTTTGGTAAAGCGTTCCAGTAGCTAGATTTCTCCTCGGGCACTATAAACTAAATAGCTTAGGAAATATTTAACATAGTCAACTAAAATTATTATGTAACGCGAGAGATGTTTTACCTCAGTCACCTGTTAAAGCGTCAATCATCGACTGATGAATAGAAGACCTTCGATAATTCCAAAGTTTATCTTTCAAATCAAAGCACTATTAAGTTGCATTGTCGGGAGTTGTGCAAAAGTAATTGTCAGCCATCTCTGTCTTCACAAATAAAAGATCTCGACGATTATGTACCTCAGTCTTTATAATATAGCGATCACACGTGAAATTGACAGAAAAACGAACGCAGTCCGAATCCATTCTCCTCACGAAACAACGTGATGTTCGCTGTCTATTTACATGCTTGATTTAAATCTCTTTATAATCCATAAATGAACCAACGCACAACTTCAGTAAATCCACCGAGTCTTCTTCACATCACACTCCGTCCACAATTGTTGATGCATCATGAACTTAACCAACGCGTCAGGTATCTCCAGATTCATGAAGCAGATATGTTTTTCCCATATTAAAAAAAAAACGAGGATTATCAGCTCCTACCCCTTTGGATAAATGTGCAGGTTTCACAACAAAATCCACCAAGGAGTTCTTGAGACATCCTGTCGCGTTTACAACTCTCCAAAACCAACGCGAAACTTCTCATCGTGGTCCGACAGCATCATATAGACTCTTGATCCACCTGGTCTGGACCACAGGTTTCAGTTCCATCCAACGCTTGGATTTAATTTGAAGTTCGCTGTAAATCAAAGCTTGATTTTATAGTCAATCCAATGGGACCACGTGCATCTATCATAAATCTCTCTCTCGTGAAGTGCTCAAATTAACGCGCTGTGAATGAACGCGTATTCCCTACCCGAAAGGCACTTGGCGTGAAAGTTACCAATGCTGTCCGCTCTACAAAGCATCTTTACCGGGACGAGCCCGTGAAAGCGCGCACACATTCTGTCGCATCCCTTCCTGATATAAACAATCCCTTCAGAAGCAAGCAGTCGTAGGGTCTGGTGATGCTAAGATCCAGAAGAGAGTTGGGGAATCCGCTCAGCATCTCTGAAAGAGCTTGAACCTCCCACTATCCTCGGGTCTGTCTGTGTGTGCTCCGTTATTGGCGGAGAATCGCGGTCGATCAGCTCACAGGAGCCGTGCATGTGTGGAGCCGACAGATGCAGACTCGAGGAAAGCATGACACGATGAGAGCGCTTGAAAGAAACCTATTGAGAGACAGAAGAATGCACGAAAAGGTTCATAAAAAAACTCTCCACTGATGCACATTATACCATTTAATGAAATAAAGTGTTTTTGAATCAAAGGGTACTAAAGTACAGTGTATACTGTAGCCTACTACACCATGTTAATAAATGCTCCAGCATAGCTTGTATTTTAATTAAAGTGAGCAATACTGTATGCATTAAAGTGCATTGTATATAAATTAAAGTGAGCAATACAATAATGTAAGCAATACTATACAATATATAGATTTTACTACAGCAAACGGCAATGTAGTTTAATGTAGCTTCTCTACAGTTGTACAAAACTACAGCATTTCGTATTAAAATTGTTCTGTTAACACACATGTTGTGTAAAAAATAAAAGGCCTATTACAATTTTACGCCTATTTACTTTTTAAAATAACTCAAACTTTCACAATACTTTCCTTAAAAAGTAACAAAGTAACACTTACTTACTTTTTAAAGTGATTTAAGATTGTAATATCTTACTTTTTTAGTTTTTATAGCAAACAACAGTGTATAATGAAGCCTACGGTAAAAAAAAAAAAAAAAAAAAGCCGTTTGAGATTACTATTGTTCTTTACAATACATTCATTCATTCAATCATTTTCCATCTGATCGGTCTCTTTATTCCTCAGGGGTCACCACAGCAGAATAAACCGCCAACTTATCCAGCACATGTTTTACATATGCAGGGGATGGCCTTCCAGCTGCAATCCAATGCTGGAAAATCTTTTAAAATACAGTGTTGGGTAAAAAGTAATATATCACTATTTTAAGCCTATTTATTCTTAAAACACACACACACACACACACACACACAATAAAATAACACATACTTTCAAATTGCTTTCCTTAAAAAGTAACTAAGTAGCATGTTTAATCACATTTTTAAAGTGTCTTCCCAACGCTGTTACCATAGAAACTTTGGAATTACCACAACAGATTAAATCAAGTACTACTATAGTATTATACTAATATATTACCACAGTATGATTCAAAAACACTGAAAAAAAAACATTTTTGCTGCTTGTTCAAACTGCTTTTTTAAAATGATCTGGGTGGAGGGGACTTAATTGTCTTATGTTCAGTCCACCTAATTTGTAATTGTAACAATTAAATTAACTTTAAATTAAAATTAATCAATTTATGTCGGGACAACTTGAAGGAATTTATCAAAGTATATACATTACTATAGTATTTTTTTATGGATGGGGCTGGGTGGGCACTGCGTCACAAAAATAATTCCTCAAAATTGAGGTATTTCTATTGAATATCTGATTAAGGAAAGATTTTAAACATCCTACCTCATACAAATCATGCTATGGTGTCAATAAATTGTATTTACACTGATTTGTGACAGTTCCACGAGAAAATATTAAGCTTACTAATTCCCATGGAACCCTTTCAGTGCACTAAAGTTTCTTCACTCTTAAAAATAAAGGCTCTTTATTGTCATTGATGTTTCACTGAAAAATCTTTAATACCCTTAAAACACAACCTTACCATTGTACAATCTTGTATAGTGCTTAGTAGGGCAACAATGTATACAATTTGAAAATATTCTTTACACTACATAAATACACTACATTGACATGATTAAAATACCATAGTGTTTTTGATGCATATAGCAAAGTGTTTCATATAGTATTTATAACACTTTGTTTTAAGTAAACTGGTGTGTTGTAGTGTGATATAGCTGTAGAAAATGTTGTGTTATTGGGTAATTTGTTTAAATTACTACAGTTGTATTATCACCATAACTATATAAATACCACAACAAATTAGCTAATTCAAGTACTTAACTATAGTATGGTTCAGAAACACTATAGTATTTATTCTAAAATACCATAGTATTTTTAGAGCTTGAATTGTATATGGTGTAACATGGTTGATAGTTTACATTAGTTCAGTATTAGCTGTCCAAAGTCATCCGACAAGATGTTTATCCTTCCTGTAACAAGAAAAGTAGATGCATGTGGTGAGTTCAATTCCCAGAGAAAATATCAATTAATAATAATAATAATAATAATAATAATAATAATAATAATAATAATAGGGCGCCACAGTGGCGTAGTAGCATGTTCGCCTCACAGCAAGAAGGTCGCTGGTTCGAGCCTCGGCTGGGTCAGTTGGCATTTCTGTGTGGAGTTTGCTCCGGGGGCTCCGGTTTCCCCCACAAGTCCAAAGACGTGGTATAGGTGAATTGGGTAGGCTAAATTGTCCGTAGTGTATGAGTGCGAATGAGTGTGTATGAGTGTTTTTCAGAGATGGGTTGCAGCTAGAAGGGCATCCGCTGCGTAAAACAAATGCTGGATAAGTTCGCGGTTCATTCTGCTGTGGCGACCCCAGATTAATAAAGGGACTTAGCCGAAAAGAAAATGGATAAATGAATAATAATAATAATAATAATAATAATAATAATAATAATAATAATAATAATAATAAT
>CAIGQQ010004833.1:61079-83783 GCA_903798035.1 Danio albolineatus | reverse complement strand
TAATCACCACAATGACTTTATATGAACACTGTTTGAAAAGATTTAATGAGAAAAAGGAAGCGTCACCATGTTTTTAGAAAATTTATCTAATTCCCTTGGTAGAGAGAGGCATTAAAACAGTGACAATAATGATGTATTCAGAGAATATTAAGCTGGAAGATATTTCTACCTGGCTCTCAATGCATTGCTTTGTCCAAAAATCAGTCCAAATAAAAGATGAGGATGGGGTTAAAACAGGCGTTTCAAGATTTCAATTTCGGCTGAAATCAAATGAAAAGGGAGAGCTTTGCCATCTGCCATCAATGATTCAATTAGGTTCCACCCGGGGTTTTGTTTTCTACAGTGGACAACCAAAGGAATGCAGAAAATGTGGGTCTTTGTCCCATTTAGCAGCCCAATGTGAAACTGTCTTTTGTAGAAATTGTGGAATCCAAGGACATACTTCAAGATCTTGTACGGCACCTATAAGTGTAATTTGTGTGGGGCAACTAATCACATCTTTCAGGACTGCCCATCAGCCTATGCAAATAAAACACGTAACCAGCCCAGAGAAAATAGGGAGGGGGATAAGCCAGGCCCTGTTACATCAGTGGGGAATGATGACATCGCTTGTGAACAGCCGCGCCAAAACTCCAATACTCAAAAAGAGGAACTTGGCAGCATGTCCTTGAAAGCCATTTCACAATCGACTTTGAAGGAGGTGGAGCCTGGAAAATTAGGGAAGGCATATGAGGAAGGATTGAGCCAAACGTCTTTGCAAACGCATACTTCAAGTTATGAAAGAAATATATGGACCTTCCCCCCCAGGTCACACTTCCTTCCGAGCAGATTACTTCACCTTCTAACAGCAATATCTTATTAGATGCATTAGTGTCATTGCCACCTTCGTTGCCTTTATTGTCAGACTCCTCATCATGTGGAGAGACAATGGTCGAAGTTGACTCAGGACCAAGGAGGCTCACCTAATTGGTCATCTTTACCTTCTAATTCAACGCCTTTCATTGACTCATTTTCATTGAATTTCATTGATGAAATGTCAGTTTTCTCATCTGCAACGCTAATAAAGAGTGATCTATCTTTCAATGAAAGGGAAATACAAAATAAAAAGAGAAGAAGGAAATGGAAAAACAAAAGAGAATCCCCAGGATGACAGCTATTGCCCCTTCTAACCTCCCATTTGCAAAAAGACCCCTTTATCAGTGGCCAGTATTAATACAAGAGGCATAACGAACATGGTAAAATGTACGTCTGTCTTTTCATATTTATATAATGCAGGTCGGGCGCCACGGTGGCGTAGTGAGTAGCACGTTCGCCTCACAGCAAGAAGGTCCTTGGTTCGATCCCCGGCTGGGCCAGTTGGCATTTCTGTGTGGAGTTTGCATGTTCTCCCCTTGGTTGCGTGGGTTTCCTCCGGGTGCTCCGGTTTCCCCCACAGTCCAAAGATATGCAGTATAGGTGAATTGGGTAAGCTAAATTGTCCATAGTGTATGAGTGTGAATGAGTGTGTATGGATGTTTCCCAGAGATGGGTTGTGGCTGGAAGGGCATCCGCTGCGTAAAACAAATGCTGGATAAGTTGGCGGTTCATTCCGCTGTGGCGACCCCGGATTAATAAAGGGACTAAGCCGAAAAAGAAAATGAATGAATGAATGAATAATGCAGGTCATGATATTTGCCTACTTCAAGAATGTAATATCCCCTTTAAACAGGACTACAAATATTTAGAATGCAGATGGGTTCATGGAAAATCAGTGTGGTCAGGAAACAATACCAATAGATTATCTGGTGTGGGCATATTGTTAAAGGGTAATGCTTTTTCAGTATGCCAACAACAAGAGGTCATAAATGGGAAGTTATTATATGTTGGTGTAAAATACAATAATGTTTGCTTACGAGTGATTAATGTGTATTGCCCAGTAGATTTACAAGGTAGAAAAGAAGTTTTAAAAGCCTTGTCACCTTTATTGATTTGTGGAATGGATTTGATTTTGATAGGAGACTTTAACTGCCTCCTAAGTTTGAGTGACTGAAAGCCTAGTCTAAATTCTGGTTTGGATTCAAGTTCACAAGAATTAATTAATTTGGTTAAAGATTTTAGTCGGATAGACAAATTTTAGAGTTAAAAATCCACAGAGTCCGGAACATAGTTGGTCAAACGGTCATAGTTTCTCGAGGATCGATTTTTTTGTTTACTTCTTCGCAAATTAGAGTACTGAATTCAGGGACAAATGCAACCTTCTTTTCGGACCATGCGAAGGTGGATGTTAAATTAGATCTAGGTAGGATTAAAATGAAAGGCCCAGGGTTATGGAATTTAAATATAAGCCTTCTAGATGATTCAGATGTGGTATTTCGATATAAAGAAAAACTTATCCAATGGAAGAGTTTACAACCTATGTACGAATCTGTAGGGGATTGGTGGGAAGATCTTAAAATTAGAACTAAAAGGTTTTTTTTATAAAAGAGGGTAGGAAAAAGAAAAGGAAAAACGTTTTGGTATGTAAAAGTTACAATAAGAAACTACAACAATTATATATTATGGCTCACTCAGGTTTCAATGTTATAGGTGATATTCTGAATCTTAAAAGAAGAATTGCTGATATTTATGCTTCTCAAAGTAAGAGTTATATTATACGCAGTGGCATACAACACATTGAATCCAATGAAAAGTGCTCACGTTTTTTTTTTTTGTTTTTTTTATTTATTTATTTATTGTATGCCCATATTCACAAAATATTAACATCAAAATGCATAGATATGTTACAGAGTGTACAGTATTAAAAATGGAAAGTAACAAAGAAATTAATATAAAAAACATAAATAAGTAAAAAAAAAATAAGTACAATAACACCATTTTAGAGTAGCCTTTAAGTAGGGGTCATAACAAAATTGTAAGTAAATGACAGGGGTCCTGTGTTAATTTAAGAGAGTTATTTTATATATTCCCAAACGGGAGACCAAATTGACCAAAATCTGTCAGATTTTTTTATGTTTATCATAGGTCAGTTTTTCTAATGTTAGCCATGCAGTAATTTGTGATATCCACATCTTGAAAGATGAGACCTGTGATGCAGACCAAAGTAGCAAAATATATTTTTTTTGCTAAATATACCAGGACAATAAATAACTGTAATGCATCTTTTCCAAACAGATTATTCAAATTAAGATTCAATAAGTACAAAGCTGGGGTCATATTAACTTTTAGCTTAAGAACATTTTCCAGTACCTTATGTATTTTCTTCCAAAATGGTAAAAAAAAATTCACAGTTCCAAAAGCAATGGATGTATGTGCCTTTATCTTTTTTACATTTGAAACACAAGTCTGTGGCATTGGCAAACATTTTCTTAATACGTACTGGTGTAAGATATATTCTTTTAATGAATTTAAAATTAAGCTCCTGGATCCCAAGAGAGGTACATTTTGGGTATAGATTATCACATACAACATCCCAGTCATTCTCTTCAATAGTTTGACCAATATCCTTTTCCCAAACCTCCTTAAGTCCTAGCCAGGCAGAAGTCCAATTATTAGACAAAATGTCATAAATCCTTGTTATCAATCCTTTTAAACAAGATGGAATCAGTAAAAGGTATTCGATCTCTGATGTTTTGGTCCTCAGTTCTCCTTTGTCCAACTTTGGTTTTAAAAAATGTCGCAATTGTAAATATTTTAAAAAATTGGATTTTGGAACTTTATATAGATCTACAATCTGTTGGAAAGACTTTATGGTGCCCTCTGAAATTAAACATGATATTTGAGAGAAGTCCCAGCCATGCTGAAAAACCAGTGTTTTGCAATGTTAAAGGCATATCTGGATTAAAAGAAAGTAGGGGAAAAAAGGAGAGAGGGGTAGAAATTTCCAAAAATGTCTTTACGTCTTTCCAAGTTCTAAGATTATTTGATAATATAAAATGTTCCGAAATCTTTTTTAGTTTTATATAATTCTTAACAAATGGCAAATATTTAATTGGTAAGGGGGAGCAAGCTGTTTCTTCCATCTTAAACCAAATAGAGTTAGTTCTCTCACTAGACCAGCTAATCATATTTTTTATTTGGGCGGCCCAATAATAAAACTGAGGATTTGGTAAGCTTATTCCACCCCTATCTTAAGGCTTCATTAATTTAGAAATTTTGATTCGTGGCCTTTCATTGTTCCAGATACATTTTGAGATGTGCTTATTAAGATCTTTGACAAATGAATTTGCTAAATAGTTAGGTATGAACTGAAATAAATATAAGAATTTAGGAAGTACATTCATTTTTATTACATTTATCCTTCCTAGGAATGAGATTGGGAGTGAACACCATGTTTTCAGATTAAGCTTAAGTTTTTTAATAAGAGGTGTATAATTATGTTTAATAAGGTCTTTAAGTGAAGATGTGACATAAATTCCTAGATATCTAAAGCCAGATTCTGATAATTTGAAAGGGGAGATTAATTTTAGATAGTCTAAAGAAGGAATGAGATGCAATCCAGCAATGTTGGGATAGATTGCTCTGGTTTGGACATAAATATAAGTACATCATCGGCATAAAGTGAGGTACGATGTTCTTCCCCTCTGACTAAAATACTGTGGAAATTTCTGTTTTGTCTAATGAGTTCTGCTAGGGGTTCAATGACTAAAGTGAAAAGCAAAGGTGAGAGAGGACAGTCCTGCCTTGTACCTCTCCCTATGCGAAATGGAGTGGAAGTGAGTCCATTTGTAATTACTGTTGTCTTAGGATCAGAATAAAGCAACTGAATCCACCTAATGAAACTATTTCCTAGATTAAATTTCTGAAGAGTTGCAAATAAGAAGTCCTACTCGACTCTATCAAAAGCTTTTTCGGCATCAAGGGAGAGAACAAGTGCTGGGTGTCCTTCACTTTGTACAAAATTAATAACATTTAAAAGTCTGCGTATATTGTCTGTTCCATAACGTGATTTTATGAAGCCTGTTTGGTCTGGTTTAATTAACTTGGGGAGGATCCTCTCTGATCTACATGCCAAACTCTTTGTCAGTATTTTAGAATCTGTATTAAGTAAACTTATTGGTCTGTATGATGCACAGTCTTGGGGATCTTTATCCTTCTTGAATATTACGCAGATATTTGCTGTTTTCCAAGTTTCAGGAATCGTGCCTTGATCTAAGATATATTGTAAAGCTGAAACCAAAATGTTAGAAAGTTCAGGCCAGAATGATTTATAAAATTCTGAGGGGAAACCGTCAGGTCCTGGCGATTTGTTGGATGACATTGATTGTATCTCCAGTTAGGACCTCTTCTGGAGTTATAGGCAAATTAAGATAGTCTCTATCTTCATCTGAAATATCTGGAAGAGAAATATTATTGAAAAAGGTTTGAATTTGTGGTTGTGAAGCCCTGCCTTGTGAACTATAGAGTGATTCATAGTAACATCGAAATATATTGTTTATAACGGCAGAGTCATATGTAGAAACACCATTCGACATCTTTAGGAACTTAATTGTTCGCTCTGATTGTTCTTTTTTAATCTGATATGCTAACAATCGATTAGTGTGATCAAGATTAAGTTTAGCTCTAGCATGACATAAAGAAGACCAGTTGAGTTGAGTGGTGTTACTACTATGTAAATGTTCTAATCTTTTGACCTCCTTTTCTAAGTCTTGCCGTTTAGCTATAAGAGCTTTCTTATGCGCAGTAGTATAAGAAATAATATATCCCCGAACTGTAGCCTTAGCTGCATCCCACATTATTGTAGGAGAGACAGGTGAATTTTTATTATCTGACCAATAATTCTGTATTGATTCTCATACAATATTACAAAATTTGGGGTCCAGCAACAAAGAAGAGTTCAATTTCCAGGTCTTGTTTTTTGTTTTTGAGATTTCTAATTTGATATCTAATTGAACTGGTGCATGGTCTGAAATGGCAATTGAACTGATTTGACTAAAAGATGTAAGATTAAGATAGTTGTTTGGAATAAAAATATAATTAATTCTTGAGTACGAACAATGGGGGTTAGAGTAAAATGTATAGTCTCTAGTGGCAGTATAGTATAGTCTCCAACTATCAATTAGGCCAATTTTTTTTACATAATTTTTTAAGTACCAAAGAGGATTTAGGATTTCCTACAGTTCCTGATGAAGATCTGTCTAATCTTTCATCTATCACACAATTAAAGTCTCCAGCACAGATCACCAGTCCTGTGCAGTGTTGATTGAATAACAATATGATTTTAGACATGAATCTGGGAGTCTTCATTGGGTGCGTAAACATTCATCATTGTGATGTGCTGCCCATAGATAAGGCCAGTGACTAAAATAAATCTACCTTCAGGATCTCTAGTTTGTTTTTTCAAAATAAATGGCAAGTGTTTGTTAATTAAAATAATTGTACCTCTTTTCCTAGGGTTATTTAGGCATGAAGAATAATATACTTGACCCACCCAATCTTGTTTCAATTTCAAATGTTCATTATCGGATAGGTGAGTTTCCTGAAGCATAGCAACTTTAACTTTTTCGTTTTTTAAGAATGTAAAAAAATATATATTTTAATCACATGTCCTAATCTTTGACATTCCATGTCATAAATCTAGTGGAACTCTCCATTACCACCAGGTGTAAAAAAAATAAAACAATGTACTAATGACTGTAGTTTTCTTCATGAAAATAATATGACAGCTGTATCTGAAATTTGTGACTTTAGAGAAAAACTCCCTCTCCCCCACCCCAGGCTCTGTACCCAACTGACAGTGCCATCTAAATCCCCCTAAACCTAGGTCTGTACCTCATTGGGCTCAGGTAAAGAAAAGTTATACCTGCTACCAACATTAGGTTCAGGATCATACACATTTGAGAGACACCAGCGTTACATCAATCCGCTCAAATAAAACAAATATCATCTCGGAGTACCCATACAGAGAGAAGAAAAGAAAAGTAAAAAAAAAAAAAATTAAACATTCGTTTTCAAGGAAACAAAAATGACAGGGAAAATAATTAGTCTGTATATGAATTAACAATCACATCTTCCACTTTCTTTCCATTTGATGAAAAACTTGTAAGTGAGATGGAAAAGGAGTTAACGGATAAGGAGCTCACAAGAGCATTGAAAAGTATTGTTACGAGCCTTGATGGAATTTTTTCTAGGGAATTAAAACAAGAGTAACATAGAGATGACCCAAGAATAAACTGATGATAAAGACGGCAAGAGAAATCACAAAACAACAACTTAGCACCGCAAAATATTTATTGCTCCCACAGTATTTATAATGTTTACAAACAATAATAAATTTAGAAAAGAACATTCGGGAGAGGGAACTGAAAGTTGCGCTAGCAAATCAAAGAATTAAATATAACAAAAATATACCTTTATTCTCCTCCCCAATCCTCTAAATAAAAAAGAAAAATGTGAAAAGAAAAATCTTCTGCGCAAAAGCGCCCTGAACTTACTCTAACTAAAAATAGAAATACAAAATTAGCGCACTTCGCTAACTGTTGTGTCTATACAACAATATCCCTGCGTGCAAGGTATGTATGTCACGTGACTTATTATGCTGTTCCAGATCTCCCTTGTCTGCAAGTAACAAAAGTTGTTGAATGGAGCATTAGTGGGCTAAAGAGATAAATACATGTCAGAACAACAAATCTCACTCAAAGTCAACATCAGTATTTCTCACTGCCGCTTCAGATTTAAAGGGCTCTGCACCGAGCATGATTGGCTGAGAGAAGTCATCACACGGTTAATAAAGATTGGCAGTCCTGTCAGCCAATAGACTTTTGAAGTAGGCAGTACCTGTGAAAAATGACAGGGCAGGGAGAGAGAGAGAGAAATAGCGACAGAAATAACATACACACACCAAAACAGTGTGCAGTTCATAACACTCCCCCACTTAAGAATAAACTCTTTAAAAAAGTTTATACTCATGACAGTGCATCTGCTAAAATATTGTCAACTCCCTTCTTGTGCCTAATGTCCAAATTGTAACTTTGCAAGAAGAGTGACCACCGTGTCAATCTCTGATTGTGATTGTACAATTTTGAAAGAAATGTCAGAGGACTATGACCCGTAAAAACAATCTGTACAAGGCTGTACACTACATCCAACATAGACCTCAAAATGTTGTAATGCAAAAATTAAAGCAAGTGTCTCAGAATCTCAGAATAGTTTAACTGATTCTTGTTCACCGGGTGAGCTATACCCTGCTCATCATCTTGCAATGAACGATTTAAATCAGGGGCTGCAAGAACTGGTGAACTACTCAATAGTGTTTTCAAACTCTCAAATGCATATTGGCATTTCTCATCCCACACAAATGAATTAGAAGGGCTTAAAAGTGAAGTTAACGCACTAACCACAGACAAGAAATGAAGCACTTGCAAAACGCTCAAATATGTCACGTAATGACTTCAAATGTTCACTCCATTCTCTGGAATAAACAACAACATCCAAATAAGCGCTATAATTAGGAATACCAGCTAAAACAGTGTTTACTAGCCTCTGGAAGGTAGCAGGTGCGTTTCGGAGTCTGAACGCCATGGCCGTATATTGTGCAAATGCATCTGGAGTGATAAAAGCAGAGTCAGATGCTTTGGGCATCAGCGGTATCTGCCAGTATCCTTTCAGCATGTCTAATTTACTCACGAATTTGGCATATCCCACATTATCAACACAATCCTCCATTCTAGGAAGTGGATAATTATCCGGAACTGTAAGTGCATTCACTTTTCTAAAATCAGTGCAGAATCTAAAAGAACCATCTGATTTTGGCACTAAAATACATGGAGAACTCCATGGACTAGAGTTAGGCTTAGCAAGACCGTTATCCAACAAATATGCAACTTCTTGTTGCATAACTAAACGTTTCACAGAATTTACTCTGTATGCGTGCTGTCGGACCGGACGAGCATCTTTAACATCAATATCATGTTGAATGACATTCTTTAGTGTTGGCACATCATTAAGCAAACACTTAAATTCAGAAATTGTTACCAGATCACATTTCTGATCAACAGTCAAGTTTTTAAAATGTGGATCAAGATCTTTTAAAATTTCAGAATTAGACAAACTCATAGTAGACTGAGAAATACTTGGAAACGTTAGTCCATCCTCATCAGCATCTGAAACGGGATTTTCTGTCACAGCAGCAACAGAAATAACAGCAGTGTCTGTCATTTTGTCAGCATCAACATGTGCCCTTGAATGATAAAGTTTGAGCATGTTCACATGACAAGTACGGGTTTTTCGTCTGCGGTCGGGCGTGCAGATCATATAATTAGTGTCACTCAATTTTTCTTTCACTTTGTAAGGCCTGAAAAATTTAGCCGCGAGTGAAGAACCAGGCACAGGCATGAAAACAAGAACTGTGTCACCAGGCTTAAAAGAACGTGCAACTGCCTTTTTGTCAAAAGTTCGCTTCATTTCTTTTTGCGTATGGGCAAGTGAATCTCTAGCTATTAAACAAGCTTTCTGCAACTGTGCTCGAAACTTCGTTACGTACTCCAACACATTCATTTTTGAATTGTCAGTTTCAAGAATTTGCTCTTTTAAAACTTTTAAAGGTCCGTGTAACTGGTACAGCTGGGCTAAAACAGAGTGACTCCTGTACACTCTCTCTAATCGCGAACATCAGCATTGGAATGCCATCATCCCATTCATTACCAGTCTGCATGCAATATTTCAGCAACATCAACTTCAAGGTCTGGTGAAAATGCTGCAGACCTCCTTGGCTTTTTGGATGGTAAGCGCTGGAGGTGTGATGTGTAATTCCCAATGATTGCATGACCTGCTTGAACAGCTTTGACATAAAATGAGTGCCCTGATCACTTTGCACTATTTTAGGCAAACCAAACTAGTGCCTTGACAACAACAGGTGCAGTGACTTTTCTCGTGGGAATGGCTTCAGGAAATTGAGTGGCTAAACACATCACTGTTGATAGAAACTGATCACCACTTTTGGATTTTTTCAGAGGACCTACACAGTCAATAAGCACATGTTCAAATGGATCGCCAAGAACATGTATAAGCTTTTAATGGTGCTGGTGGAACAACCTGATTTGGTTTTCCCGCAGTTTGACAACCATGATAAGAACGGCAATAGCGAGTTACATCACTTTTCAATCCAGGCCAGAAGAAGTGTTTTAAAATCCAAATGTAAGTTTTCCTTACACCCAGATGACCTGAAAGTGGATGATCATGTGCCTGTCACGATCAGAGGAAGGAGAGGGAGACAGATGTGGAACACAGTATATATTTATTACTGTAACATCTTTAGAGCAAACTCAAGTTCAGGTAAAGGCAGTCTTTAGAAAGGGGAATCCAAACAGAGGCATGTAAGGTTAGTCACTTCCCTGAATGGAGGACGATGAGCAAGATGAGTGGCAGAGCAGATGCGGAGCAGATGCAGATGCAGATGCAGAGCACAGGAGGGTATCTAGGAGAGGTCTCAGGAAGGTAATGGTGATCGTGTCCATGTGTGATACTCAACGGTGACAGAGTGAACGAAGGGAGCTTAAGTAGAGGGGATAGAGTGAGATCAGGTGGTGAACTAATAACAAGGTGAGGGTGCACGGCTGGATGGCGGTCTAGGTGATTGGGATGGCTCTGAGGAGGTGTGACGGACTGGGGACGTGACAGTGCCAAGCATAGCACATGTGGGCGATATGGGGCAGGAACAACGATCTGATAAAAAGCATCCATTTCTGCCTTGTCAGGTGATGAACACCACTTACGCATTAACAAGTCATTGTCTAAAATGTAAGCGCTTTGTTTTGTTTTAGCCAAATACTGTGAAATTGCAGCATTAAAAAGTGTAGTCAATGATTCATCTTCTTTCTGTGCAGTGATCAATTTTTCTCGTGTGATTTTTAAAAGTAACAAATTTGTCTCATTTACATCGTGCAAAATCCTCAACTTCTCTGGTTTCTTTTTCTCAAAGTCCAAATTTTCCTCTCAATTTACAACAGAAGGAAAGAAAGAGTCATTCAAAGTAACCTCTTTACGTGACTGCGCGCGAGTAACTGCGCACACAGGAAAAACATGAGGATAGGCTTCACCCACCTCATCAGATGTGCATTCTGTCGATTCATCCAGAACTTTCAATAACGGCATGACTTTTCCTCCGGCTAAATCATTGCCCAAGATTAAATCTACCCCTTTCATAGGCAGTGAAGAACAAACTGCAACACGTACAAATCCAGAACATAAGTCACTTTTCAAATGCAGTTTATGCAAAAGTCTTTTTACACATCCCATTTCAATTCCTTGCACTACTACACTAGAATGACATGACATCTCATCAGAAAATTTTATCACACTTTCAACAATAAAACTCTGCATTGAGCCTGTATCACGGAGCATGGTGATTTCTTTTTGATCTTCATCACGACCAGTGAGAGAAATTAATCCCTTAAGAATAAAAGGACGGAACATCTCCTCCACCTTTTCTTTGAAGTTTTCAGTCATATTCTGGTTAAAAGTCTTTACAAAACCTACAGGTTTAACTTGTGATTGCTGTTTTCGTTTAAATCGCGGACAATCCACAACAACGTGTCCTTTCTTATGGCAATAATAACAGTCACGTTCATCGCCAACTCTTGGTGCATTATTTTTCGAGCGCACAAACTGTGTGTTAGGCAAAAATGGAACGGCAGGTGCATTCTCCACACGTGAGTGAACAAATACGTTCTTGTGAGTTAAAATTAATTCATCAGAAAGAACAGCGGCATGTGACAATGAATTTACCTTTTGATCATTTAGGTAAACTACCACTTTCTCAGGCAAACAGTTCTTGAACTCCTCTAAAAGAACAAGCTCACGCAACGAATTAAAATCTGCCACGTTATTACCTAAACTTCTGCTTCGGAAACTAATTCATATGCACAAAGTATTGCTGTTTTGACTGAATCATACTTTAAACTCTCCTCAAGCGATAAAGTAGAATAAACTTCCAAAGCTTTGCCTACAATTTTACATTGCAGTAACGAAGACCAGAACTCGCATGGCCAGTGCAATGAAGTCGCAATGCGTTCAAACGCATTAAAATATGAATCAACTTCAGATTCTCTAAATTGTGGAACAAGCGCAATGTGCTTACTTACGTCAAAACTTGAAGTGGATGAGGTTGACACCGAAGATACATTTGAAGATGAAGCTGGAACTGGCTGAATAGCCTCCGCAGCCTTCTTTGAAGCGTCCAACTCGAGCTGGCGCAGTCTCACCTGCTTATCAGCCTCGATGGGTGTGCTCTTGTGCATCATAATACAGCCCCGACGGGTGTGCTCTTGTGCATCATAATATAGACGTGCCATGCGAACTTTCAGTTGCGCATCGACTCGTGAACCTGAAGAGAGTGGAGAGAACGGTTCAAACGGCGGCAGTCCAACATCACACAGTAAAATCCTCAGAGTAAAATTTACTCAGTTTAGAGAACATTTGGTCCCTCTCTAAATTGAGTAAAATTTACTCAGCAGCAGAGTAAAAATTAATGAGACAATGATGAGGTTAATTAAGTGATGATTGAGCACTGATGACGAACACCTGCTGTTAATAAGCAGAAACAGAAGAGAAGCAGCAGCAGCTTTGCTTATTGCTTACCTGTTTGACTTTTTTTCTGTCAGATGTTCACAAAAGTCCATATGAGAATAATTGAGAATTAACTGATTTAGTACAACATGTTTTTTTCCCCCAATGTCACCATCGTGGAGAAAAGTGGTTGATTTACTTGGGCTCTTTGACTCGATTTCTAATGTTGATTTACGTTGCTTGCTATGACAAGTATAAGGTGGGTAAATATGATCAAATTGTCTGATCCTGTATTGATTCTTACTCTTGATAAAAGTATTAAGAAATTATATTTGACTGCCAATTATGTGGACTTATATGGACTTCAGCTGTGGTTTAATAAATTTTTTAAAAACATTGAGCATCTGAATCACTTTAGAGACACAGACATCAATAATCAGCGTATCAAATATCAACAGGGGCTAGAGATGATTATTTTGTTTTTGGGTGTAGTGTATGCTAAGAGAATCATACAACATTCATCCATAGTTCCCAGCATGCACTGTAGGAAAAAAAAACTCACCATAGTTGAGAAGCATATGCTGATTCTTTATGTCTGTGTGTTTTGAGTGTTTCCGATGTTCAATGTGTTTTATGATCTGATAAAAGTATTGATGAGTTCAATTTTCTTTATACAGAGATACTTTTGTGTTACAACTTAATTTAATCTTAATAGATTCTTTCTTATTTATAAACCATCATTTAAACATAACTTGCAAAGTCAAACATAACCTCTTAATACTTTTATCAGGACTAGTCAACCTGATTATTAGCTCACTGTATACTTGTCATGTTGTTTTTTGTAAAATGTAAATAACTAAATCAGTTAATTCTCAATTAATCTCATATGGACTTTTGTAAACATCTGACAGAAATAAAGTCAAACAGGTAAGCAATGAGCTAAGCTGCTGCTGCTTCTCTTCTGTTTCTGCTTATTAACAGCAGGTGTTCGTCATCAGTGCTCAATCATCACTTAATTAACCTCATCATTTTCTCATTAATTTTTACTCTGCTGCTGAGTAAATTTTACTCAGTTTAGAGAGGGACCAAATGTTCTCTAAACTGAGTAAATTTTACTCTGAGGATTTTACTGTGCAGTATCCACAGCGGCCTCCACCCCTGCTTCTGCATCTGTACTGCCACTACACACGTTCTTATCTCTCATATCAAATGAAGTCACCACCTCATCACTAGGGCTTGCACGATCAGCCGTCTCATCCATTTCAATATTTGGCGTGATAAGAACATTAAGCTCAACCAAATGCTCTGTTAACTTTAGCTTAATTTCGGCTTTACGATCATGTCTGTTAACTACCAGTTTAAAATGATCAGCAATCAAAAACAAATCTTGTTTCCGACATATGTTAAGCAGCTCCAATGATGGACTCTTAACAAATTCCTCTAAACTGAATATTTTCAATTAAAGTGTCGAGTGCTCAAAAGTGCAACAAACTGATACCTCTGCAACTTACCTAAAATGTCACAACTACTGCACAAATTCTGTTGCCATCACCACAGGCTTTCTTTGGTCATTTTTTTTATTTCCAAGGGTTAAATTATCAGCTAATAAACTGAAGAAATATTAATTTCAAAATTACTTTTTAAATGATTTCTTTAGGTGAATTAAATTGATCTTAGATTATTTATTTTATCTTACATTAATTGATCTTATTGAAGTATCTCAGTTAAATATCTCGGACGAGCGCCCATTATATGTTACGAGCCTTGATGGAATTTTGTCTATGGAAATTAAAAAAGGAGTAACATAGATATGAGTAACATAGAGTAACATGTTACTCCATAGAGTGGAGTAACATAGGGAAGTAGGCGGTACCTGTGAAAAATGACAGGGCAGGGAGAGAGAAAGATAGCGACAGAAAGAACATACACACAATACACACACCAAAACAGTGTGCAGTTCATAACACACTGAAAAACTTGTAAGTGAGATGGAAAAGGAGTTAACGGATAAGGAGCTCACAAAAGCATTGAAAAGTATGAAGAATAACAAAAGCCCAGGAGCAGATGGCCTGCCGAAGGAATTTTATGTGTGCTTTTGGGAGAAATTAAGGGAAATAATGTTGGAAATGTTTAGAGAGAGTTATGTTTCAAAGCTACTTCCACTAACGTTGAGAGAGGGCACCATTTCTTTGTTATATAAGAAAGGTGGAAAATCAGATTTAGGGAATTGGCGCCCTCTGTAATTGTTGGGCACTGATGTAAAGATCAGAATTGAACAGACATGTACAGTAAAAGGTAGATCACTTCATCAAAATTTGGCATTAATAAAATATTTCTTCCTTTATGCATTGGAGTGTAAAGTTCCCCTAAGAATAATAGGCTTAGATTTTAAAAAAGCCTTTGATAGTTTAGACCACGCTTATTTACGTAAAACTCTAGAGAGCTTTGATCTAGGAGAACTAATGTTAAAATGGATTAATCTATTATATACTGGCTGCCAAAGCCGAGTATCAATAAATGAATACCTGTCCCCCCCTATTATCATTCGTTCAGGGATGAGGCAGGGATGCGGATTATCACCATCATTGTTTGTTTTGGCCATAGAACCATCAGCACGGGCTATTAGGCTGTGTTCTGATTTGAAAGGATTAACAATACCGGGAAGTTTAGGACAGGAAGCAAGGCTCTCTCTTTAAATGGATGACATTACCTTACTACTCACAAATACTTCAGTGAGAAAAGCAGTGCATTTATGTGAGTCTTTCACATGTGCAATTGGCATGAAGATTAAAAAGCTATTAGATCAGGTCAAGGAACAAGCGAAGAAAAATCCTAGTGGCCATTATCCGCAAAGCGAGTGTGTCCTGTGGGATCTCAGAATTGTATTTGCAAGCCGAAAAAGGACATCATTTCGTTTATCATTAAATGAAGGAACGCATCCCCTGAGAGGTCAGAATCTTTAAAAAGCGCAACGCGTGACAGGTCCGAATCTGAACAGTCCGGGTTTTTTTTTTCTCTCTTGTTCCTTGCCGCGGCCATTGACTAGGCAAAGGTAACCTGTGAAAGGTCACAATTTCCACTCATTTTAAAAACAGACCTGTAGCGCTCAGAGTCGGGGTTCGCTGTTCAGAACCAGCAAAGACAATCAAGTCAAACAGACTCTCTAAATGAAGCCGAAAGGACTGAAAATGAATCGTTTGCTCTCAGCTCGACCAGTGAAAGTTCAGAGCTTCGCATCGGCCTAGGGCCTGTGCTGCAGCAAGAGGGAACTCTGAGCAGAAGTCAAGCTGGGAGCCCCGTGTCCCCTGCTGTATTACTTCAGCCCGCAAGAAAGGACATGGGCATATCTGAGACCTCCCCTACTCTGGAAATACAAATGACACCGATTGTAGGGCTCCCAAAATCGGAGGCAGGGCTTGCTCCCTTCGCCCCACGCATCCATCCACCTGGATTCACTCTGCTTTGCGTCAACGCTTGGAATTTCTAATTTACTCTAACGCAAGGGTCTGTTAGTTTATCTGTTACTGTAGGTTTGTATTCAGTGAGCACACCTGCAACGTACTGGGATACTAAACCATTTTGTTGTTTGAGTGTGGTTTTGGGATTAATCCAGTGGCACCCCTTCTGATGGAAGCAGGATAAGCTGTCTTCAACTCCAGAGCTGGATTTGGAAAAACACTGAGGAGAAATATACTTTTCAGACCACCTGTACCAGAGGTTATTAAAATGCATATTATTGTCATAGACTTGGATAATATGATTCTAAATTAAATTCAAAATCAGAAGCAATTTTAATAAACTAATAAATTCATAACCACACATAAAAAACAAACAAGAGATTGTACTTTATTATCCAAATTTATTAAAAATGTGAAATAATTTCTGAACATGTTGTTAGACCTGCCTGACATAAAAATGTATACAATAGATATACTTTGTACATAATAAATAAAAACACATTATTGTTATTATTATTATTATTATTATCATCAGTAGTTATAATAATATTGATAGCAGTAATAGATATACAAATAAATTTGTATATATAAAATAAAACAATTGCTGCCAGGTCAAGCATTCAGATATTTAAAAAAACAAATCTCCCTCTTAAAAAAAAAAACAAAGTCAATAAAAAAATAAAAAATAAAGTAAAAACCAACATTAGTAATGACAAAGAAGTTATTAATGTACTTTAAATAACAATATATTTTATAGTAATATATTATAATAATAAATTATTAAACATAAATAAAAAATAACTCTTTAAATACTGTAAACTGAAAAACAACTGTTATATAACATACATTTCTGAAACAATAACACTGTTTCAACAATCAGAAAAATGAAAGTATACGAAAACAATCAACTGTTATTATAACATACATTTTTTGCAGCAATAACGCTGCTATAACAATCAACAAATTACTGTAAAACATTGTAAAACAATCAACTGTTAATGTAACATGCATATCTGCAACAATAACAGTGTTACAGCAATCAACAAGTTAGTGTAAAACACTGTAAACTCTAAAACAATCAACTGTTATTATAATGAGTACATTTTTGGAACAATAACAGTGTTACAAGTCAAAAACTTTGAACGGAAAATGTGGAGAGGTCCAGTTAGACAGACTCGGAGGCCTGAGACTGAGAGCCCAAGAGAACGTCCACAGCCCTTATGAAGTCTTCAAAAGAGTCAAACGTCTGCCCAGCAAGGTTTGTGGACGTGGAGGCTTTGGAGCTCTCACAGTAGCTCTTCTTTCTGTATTTCTTGTGGCCTTGAGTTGGTTGGCCACACAGAGCACAGATGTAGACCTTCACTGAGGCTGGATGTCCCAAGCCACTGAGTTTTGCCTTTTTCCTCTTGTAGATCGTTGATCTTGAGGGCAACGGTGGCGGAGCGGATGCCTGTGGCAAGGAAACAGCGGGAGGCACAGTTAGTGGAGTGTGTGTGTGCCGGAGTCCTGCGGACATTGACTGGGCCAGCACAGGAACTGGTTTAGCAGCAGCGGGCAAGATTTGCGGAACAGGCACAGGCAAGATTTGCGGGACCCTTTGCTTCAGCTTTTGGGTGCCAGCCAGAGAAGTGGTGAGCTGATACTGCACTGCAGGCCGGCTGGTGTGGGGTCTTTCCTCTGGAAGCTCCTCAGCAGGGGGCTGGCTGGTGCTGAAGACGCTCTGGTGACGACGGAGGACAGACAGACCCTGGTTAGTGACATTTGTGGCTGACAGCGACTCCTGTCTCCTGATGAACTCGCTCACACATTTTGAATTGATTTTCAGGATGGGAATCCCGAGTTTGCTGAGCTGATCATCTTGCACCGTCACTCTCTGCTGCACACGCTGGTACAGCTTAGTGATCTGCTGTTTCAGCGGTGAGCCTTTCGCTTTTCCTCCAACACCAGGATGAAGCCACAGCTGTTTGATCAAGTAGTACATCAGCCGGTTCTTTCTGGAGTCCACCAAGTGTGCAGCAGAGTACCGTTTTCTGAACTTGAGCTTCTGCACCAGGGATGCCTCAGCCGGATCCCCATAAGTGCGACCAAACAGAGTGTTGGCCCAGCCTGCAGAGTAGTCTTTCCTCCAGAGCGATCTCAACAAGGACTTTGCATAGATCCTCAACGTGCTGGTACCCAGGCAGATGATTGGGACCGCACACGTCCTCCACGCAGGGGTCAAAGTCTGCAGCCACTGCCTGGTCGGTGAGGCATAGGTGGTTCCTCAGAGGAGTTAGGCTGTCCCCCTCGCGGTCTGAGGAGTAGCCCACATCATCCTCTTCCTCCTGCGGCTCTTCCTCAGCCACCCCAGCAGAAGCATCTTCGTCCTCGTCCTCATCTGCCTGAAGTGTGTCTCTAGTCTGAGCGTAATGATCAGGAACACTGAAGGGCTCTGAGGACTGGGAAAAAAGGTACTCCAGACCAATACGCTCGTCAACAGCAGGAATCGGAGGTCTGTAGTTTGCCTCCTCCACCTCCCCAAACAGCTCCTGGCACCTTTGGTTAAGGCAATGGACCAGAGGAGACATGTACAACATATGTTTCCTCCCTTTCCACCCTTGGACGCTGGCTGACTCCCTGTTAGAGTTCCAGCGTGCGATGCCAGCCAGCAGATAGACTTGAAATGGGACAGCAGCACAGTGGGGTCCTGGGATCATGTCAGGAAGAAAGGAATGAAAGCCCTCCAGACTGTTGCTTCCTCTCACCGCACTGTACCGTGCAAGACGAACACCATTACGGGTCACATACTTGGTGATGGTGTACATGTTCCTCCCCGGTGGACCTTGGATGCATTCTATGTGCTTCTGCTGGTTCTCCCAGATGTGGTCGATGGCTGCAGAATCCTTAAACAGATGGACCTGTTACTCAACCATCCCTGCGGCTCCCTTCAGGAGATCAATGGCGCACTGCATACACGGACATGTTTCCTGGGCACCAACTGTGATCCTCCTGACATAATGGCTGAGGTCATATTTACTGACATGCAGCTCGATGATCTGGCTGTCAGTCAGTGAGGCATAGTTGGTTGGGTGACCAGCACGTATCGCCTGTACCTGAAGAGCCATGTCGTCTTTGTTGTAGGCAAAGACGGCAGCAGAGAGGGCAGACTTGAACAGGGCATACTTTGGATGATGATCTGTCCGTAGGGCTGCATCGAATTGATGAATCCAGTGGAAGATGTCCAGCCGTACCAGCATCCCCCTGTCCGTCCAGTCACTGAAGAGCTGCTCAACTGAGGACACGCCGTGGACACGACAACAGCCACGATCTACGTACATGAGCTCAGGCGGTGCCTCATCAGCTCTCCTGTACCTCTTCATGAGGCCTTCAGCCATCGGCCTCATCTTGTCCAGTGTCTCCTCACAGGTGAGGACCGATATGAAGATCTGCCCGTGCTCGTTGGCCACATTAGTACACCACTCTGCAGTGCCTTTACCATCACCGGAAAGTTTCTTGCAGATCTGATAACAAATATAAAACGAATAGATTCAAACATTTGTTGTTGTTGTTTTTTAAGTAAATGCAACAGACCTTGTATTAGTAAATAAGAATGTAACAGTCACTAATATTCAGAAATGAATTAATAATGCATCTTTGCATGTAAAAATTTCATCAGTTGCAATGCAGAGCATGCAGGAGAGGAATCCTGGAGTGAAGGATACACCACACGATGACATAGGCAAGTATAAGTAATACTCTGGTGTGTGTGTTGGTGACAAACAGTATTTTAGAGCACTAGTACGCCATATTAGATATTAATTTATTGATATTATTAATACATTTATAGTAATTTACTTATTTATTGTCATTAATAATTAAAATGATGGAAATATGGACAATAATACTTTAAGGATTAAATCCCTCTGATAAAGGATTTCCTAAAACAATAAGAGTAAAAAGCTTTTGCAATAAGTTTACAAACAGACTTTTTTCCATCGTTTTAAATTTACCTTCTTGGTGGAGTCGTACTTCAGGACTTTGCCAAATGTGGACATAATCAGAGTACAGTAGTGTCACGATCACCAGCGATCTCTCCTCTGCCAGAGATCGCTGGTTCACACTTCCGGGAACTACAGATCAGCCAGTTAACGAACTACAACTCCAGTCATGCAACACACACACACACACACACACACACACACACACACTCCTGCTCCATATCACTACTAATTGCACACACACCAGCGGAGGACCATCACGACTGATCACACACACTACATAAGCAGCACACACACGCTCATTCCCTGTAGCGAGATTACCTTCTGTTAAGTGACTTGCAACGGTGTTTCTTTGTCCCAGTCTTTTCCGTGTTTTTGACCCCAGCCTGTGTAGTTTGATATTCCTAGCCTGCAGCCTGCCATATGACCTCATGCCTGTATTGACTACGATTTTTGAACTGTCCTTGTAAGTTGCCATACTGTTTTTATTATTAAATAATCTGCAATTGGATCCTCGCCCTGTTGTCTTCGTCACACCTGCTCTGAACGTAACAGGTAGTCCTCTATGTTATCTGCCTCTGAAATGAGAATTGTCTCATCAATCTGGCAGATGGCGGCTCTCGCCGTGCTGGTGGCCGCTGAAACTGCTGGCACAAACTCCCTGAAAGCAGAGAAAACAGACACACAGGTGTTATCATTAACTTTTGCTACTTAGTCTTGACCAAATGCTCAAAAGGATAGGAATTTAACAACAACAAATAACCATTATGGGTTTCTTTTAAACACTAAACAAGATATTTAGAAAAATGTCAGAAACCTGTAACCATTGACTTCCATAGTATTTGTTTTTCCTACTATGGACGTCAATGGTTACCGGATTTCGGCTTTCTTCAAAATAACTTCTTTTGTGTTCAACAGTAAAGGTTTGAAACCACTCGTTTATTGGTGAACTGTCCCTTTTAAACATAACAATTAACTATGACTTACGAGTGATCTTTCCAGGTTTGCTGTACTGGCTGAGGAGAGTGGTGTAAAAGTCCTTTCTCTGCAGATAGTCCTCGCAGTGGCTCTCCTGCACCTGTCTCCAGACCTTCACCATGGTGTTTCCCTCAGTGCGATCCCTCATCAGACGGATCACCTACTTGTCCACGCCACGCCTGGCATTATAGGAGAAACATAATCATTAGATGATGGTAAATCTCAACTCCTTTTTTTCCCTCCAGACTCTGCATAATTTTACAAAGATTTGTGTTCTGCTAGAGACTCACAATAGCGTCAAGACAACAGGAAACACCGCTCTGTGAGCTGGACTGAGCTGGTTAAGGATGCACTGATCCCATGACAGGAAACGACCGATGGCGTGCTCTTCTGACTCTTTCGCAGCCTTTCTACAGGCGTTGCATGCCAGGACCTCAGTCAGCATGGAGTACCAGCCAGACATTTGGCAGATCTGTCTAACCGTGGATGAATACCCACACCGGTAGAGAAAAGCCTTCTGATTGGTGCATGCTGGGCAGTCAGACCTTGGGCACTGAAGACTGTAACGCCACACACCGACTGGTCTCCAGTGCGATAAAAGGAGTCTGCTGATGGGACTTTTCCTTCCACCACTCCAGGAAATTCTGGAGGGTGAAACCACATCCAGTCATCCTTCAGGACTTTCCTCCACTTTCTGTTTCCATGTTTGTCTTTGTACGACATAGCCCTCTGAAAGAGTCCCCTTTCAGCGTCCTCCTTCAACCACAGTATGTCTGCACTGGGCAGCCCATGAGGACCAGACTCCGACATCTTGTGAAGAAGCCAAGGCAGGAACTGAAGAGGCTGATGCAGGAGCCGATGAAGAAGCCGAGGCAGGAACTGAAGAGGCTGATGCAGGAGCCAATGAAGAAGCCGAGGCAGGCACTGAAGAGGCTGATGCAGGAGCCAATGAAGAAGTCGAGGCAGGCACTGAAGAAGCCGAGGCAGGAACTGAAGAAGCTGATGCAGGAGCCAATAAAGAAGACGAGACAGGAACTGAAGAGGCTGATGCAGAGGCCGAAAAAGAAACTGACCCTGAAGCCGATACATGAGGATTCAATAAAGAAGTCGACGCAGGAGCCTTAAACAAAGTAAGTATATTAGTGAAAACCTTTTTCATTTACATAATCATACTTTTTGCACGGCCTCCCCATCTATGCTCCCAGACCTGTAGTCAGGAGTATATACCACCTAAATGTGATGTACAAACTAGGGACTTACAGCAGACAGTGGAGAGTCTGTGTGGGGCTTCTGTGAAGGATCTTCACAGGAACGTTTCCTTCTCTTTGCTTCCCCGGCTGCTAAATGAGCACAGTTGTGATTTATCAGAACACGGTGTCTTAGTGCGACTTCTTTTGTCTATTAATGCATACAGTTGAAGTCTGAATTATTAGCCCTCCTGTTAACTTCTTATTGAATATTTTTTCAGGCACATTTCTATACACAATAGTTCTAATAATTTATTTATTTGATCTTTGCCATGATGACAGTATATAATATTGGGTCGCACTTTACAATAAGGTTTCATTAGATAATGTATTTACTAACATGACCGATGAAGTATGAACGATACTTGTACAACATTTGTTATCATAGTTCAACATGTACTAATGCATTATTAAAATAATATTTAATGCTAGTTAAATATTAATGCTAGTATAACATTAGTTAATGGACTCTGAGTGGACATGAACAACTAATGACTGTATTTTCATTAACACAATAAAAGACTTTAAGTGTGTTGTTCGTTGCTTGTTCATGTTAGTAAATGC
>CAIGQQ010004833.1:0-21079 GCA_903798035.1 Danio albolineatus | reverse complement strand
TATATATATATATATATATTTAAAAATGCAATTAATTGTGAACGGGACCCAGTGGTTATTTTTATCAACATTTCTATTTTCTTTTTCATTTTTTTTTACATCAAAGCTGAGCATGAGATTGAATTCCAACTCATTTTTTTTACGTTTGCATCAATACAATTTGTCTTTGTAGTGGTGCACTACAAGGAGAAAAAAAATGGGTTGATAATTTCATGTTGATCTTAAAATGTATGGTCGTTCAGTTTTATACCATACTTTATTCTTTTAAAGTTATTTTATTCTTATTAATTTCAATGCAGTTCAAACCCCACTTTTCAAGATTAGTTTTTATGACTGTTTATTATTTAGCCTGTCTATCATTGACACTGCATTACTCGTTACTGCGTTTTTTTTTTTTTTTTGCTTTTTTAAGACCTTTATCACAAGCTTTGTTGTCATGTTAAATTGACTTTGCAATTTAGAGAAGAAAATTGAACGTTTAATTATTGCATCTTAGAGATGTGTAACCCTGTCTGATTTTACTGCTCTTTATTATTACCTTCTAATATGTTTGTTGTCATGTACAACTCTTTCATTTCCTTTATGAAATAATAAAGTCATGCAAGTTTTCTTGTATAAACCTTTTTGAAATTTTAACAATTATTTAACAATCTTTTTTTTATGCAGAAATGTGATAAAGGTCTTCATCTTCTCAATTTTATAAGTATCTTCCTGTAATTTTGAATGTGTAATTGTTTTTTTTTTTCTATCTTTTTATGAATTTGATAGGGAGCTTGTTCCAAAAATTGCACCAGGAGTGTGGACAGAAACTGTCCTAAATGACATTAGGGTAGTATTTTTTTTCCTTTAACAGCTGTTACAGTGCATTCACAAAATATTTATAGCGCTTGACTTTTTCTTCATTTTTTTATGTTACAGACTTACTCCAAAATGGATTAAATTAATTTATTTTCCTAAAATTCTACACCCAATCCCCCATAATGACGATGTGAAAAAGAGTTTTTGAAATTGTTGCAAATTTATTAAAAGTAAAAAATCTGAAAAATCTTGTGTACATAAGTATTCACAGCCTTTGCCGTGAAGCTCGGGTACTGTTTCCACTGATTGTTCTTGAGATGTTTCCGCAGCTTCATTGGAGTAAATTCAGATGATTGGACATGATTTGAAAAGGCATACACCTGTCTATATAAGGCCCCAGGGTTGACAGTGCATGTCAAAGCACAAACCAAGCTCGAAGACAAAGGAATTTTCTGTAGACCTCCCCAACAGGATTGTCTTGAGGCACAAGGCTGGGAAAGGTTACAGAAACATTTCTGCTGCTCTGAAAGTTCCAGTGAGCACAGCGGCCTCGATCATCCATAAGTGGAAGATGATGAACCATCAGGACTCTTCCTACAGCTGGCCGGTTGTCTAAGCTGAGTGATTGGGGGAGAAGATCCTTAGTCAGGAAGGTGATCAATAACCCGATGGTCACTGTGTTTGAGCTCCAGCATTTGTCTGTGGAGAGAGGTGAACCTTACAGAAAGACAACCATCTGTGCAGCGATCCACCAATGGTAGAGTGGCCAGACGGAAGCCAATCCCCGCCTGGAATTAGCCAAAAGTCATCTGAAAGACTCTCAGACCATAGGAAACTAAACTCTCTGGTCTGATGAGAAATATGAACTTTTTGCAATGAATGCTAGGCGTTACATTTTGAGAAAACCAGGCACCGCTCATCACCAGGCTTATACCATAAAGCATGGTGGTGGCAGCATCATGCTGTGGGGATGTTTTTCAGCAGTAGGAACTGGAAGACTAGTGAGGATAAAGGGAAAGATGAACGCAGCAATGTACAGAGACATCCTGAATGAAGACCTGCTTCAGAGTGCTCTTGACCTCAGACTGGGGTCACGGTTCATCTTTCACCAGGACAATGACCCAAAGCACACCGCCAGAATATCAATGGAGTGACTTCATGACGGGTGAATGTTCTTTAGTGGCCCAGCCATAGCCCAGACCTAATCCTATTGAACATCTCTGGAGAGGTCTGAAAATGGCTGTACACCGTCACTTCCCATCCAACCTGATAGAGCTTGAGAGGTACTGCTAAGAGGAATGGGCAAATTTTCCTGAAAACAGGTGTGCCAAGCTTGTGGCATCATATTCAAAATGACTTGAGGCTGTAATTGCTACCAAATGCATCAACAAAGTATTGAGCAAAGACTGTGAATACTGATGTACATGTGAATTTTTAATAATAATAATTATTATTATTATTATTTATTTATTTATTTTAGGTTTTATTTTTATTAAATTTGCAACAATTTAAGAAAACTCTCCACAATGTCATTATGGGGGATTGTGTGTAGAATGTTGAGGAAATAAATGAATTTAATCCATTTTGGAATAGGGCTGTAACATAAACAAATATGGAAAAACTAAATTGCTATGAATACTTTCCGAATGCACTGTACATACTGTATGTAGCTATCTTGTGCATGTATCACAGTCCTCCTTTGGGTAAACCTTTGGTTTGAGGTACACTGGCCTTGTATTATACATTGAAATATCACATGTAGTGAGATGTATCTACAGTAGCTGCAAACCCACACACTTTTCAAGACATACGATCCCTGCTACACGATCTAGGCAAGGGTGAACCATATAAGGTTAATGACGGATGTAAATGTTATTTTACTCCATCATTGAATAGTATTTATTTGTTTAAATCCCTATACATTTTTATTAATGTTTTCCCACATAAAATACTATAGTAATTTATAGTAAATACTATGTAATTTTTGAACCATATTAAAGTAATTTCATGATTAACAGTAAATTTGTTTGTATTAGTATAATTGTCGCAATAATAATCACCACAAATTAATTCATTTAAAAATATCTATTACCAACAGTTGCTACAGTTTAGCAAAAGACGTAGTAATTATTGGTTTCTAGTAATATTACTTATAAGTTTATCGGTTTAAGATACAGAGTCCAGTATCATTTATTAACAAGGAGTTGTAAATACTTTTACAATGTAATAAAATGTATTATACTAAGTACTTTTTAAAACCTTTTTCATGTGGGTTTAAATGTGTAAATCTATTAACATACATTTTAATGTGACATTGTCTACGTTTTATATTTTAATACAAAATGATAATGTAAAATTAAGTAACTTTAAAGAATATCTAAATTAAAATTTTGTTCATAGGCAATTAACATAATGTGCTGTAATTTGGTCAACTAAGACAACATTAAGATCAGATTAAGTTTTACACTTTCCTACAATTAAAGGGTCTAATATATGTTTTCTTTGTGTGTGTGAATGCATGAAGAAAGTCATAACTAATGAAGTTAACTAATGAAAATCTATTATGATGAATGGCAATCGAGTGCCCTATTTGTGAAATATAGTAGGTGGGGATAATAATCCTAAGGAGTTAGTCGTTATAAACAAGAAAAAGTAGAAGACCGATCCATCATTAACTTTTTATGGTTCGCCCCTCCCTAGATCGTGTGGCAGGGATGTTGTGTCCTGAAACGTGTGTCAGTATGCAGCTGGATATTTTTGTATGTAGTGCCTTTTAACAATAGTGGTGAAGTTGTTGTGATGGACACAAGCAATAACAAATTATTATTTGTTTGTTTTTGTCATCATTAGGATAATGCTAGGCAAGGCCAATCAAACAACTGTGGAGTTTTTGTCTTAATGGCAAGTAAATATTGAATTAATATAAGGAACATTAAATAATATATCTCTAATCAATCACATTTTTCAAATATTTCAGTATGCACTGTTGTCACATCCCCTACTCGTTCCCGGAGTCCTAATCACCACTTTCAATCACCAGCCACCACACACCACAGCCGTGAGCACTCCCCTGATTATTGATTCCTCACACCTGCAAGCACCTCTGCACACATAAATACTCGCCTCACTCATTCACTCACCGTCTGGTATCACGTTCACACGTCCAACACTATCTGCTCTTCTTGCCGTCTTTGGATGCTCTCCTGTGCTCCCAACGACTCAGCCTTGCCTTCTTCTGATCCACCTAAAGGGAATTGACTTTGATCTCACATTAAGACTTGTGTGCACTCTATACTCACCTACCTGGATCTCCTCTCTGATCAATCCTCCTGGCATTGATCCCACGTGTGTCTTTATTGAAGACTGTTCAATAAAAGTATTACTTTTATAATCCCTGACTCCCTCTCCTTGTTGTGACCGTGACAGGATACCAGACCGGAAGTAAACAAATCACTCGGCTGCTTGATGGAAGCTTCAGCTGGATCCCCCAAACCTTTCGCGGAGATGGTGACCACGTTTGCACAAACGTTTCCTTCCGCACCTCCAAATGCAACGCCTGGCTTCCCCTCCATCACCAACACGCCTCTCTCTCACCCCCTCTGCTATAACGGCGAACCCAGCACCTGCAGCGGCGTCATCCTTCAGTGCTCTCTGTATATTGAAGCAAACTCCACGATTCCTGAACAAAGTATCAAAAATATCATACATAATCTCACTGCTTACAGGGAAAGCCCTGCAGTGGGCGGACTCGTTATGGTCTTCGAAGAGCCCTGCACTGTCTTTGTTCCAAGCCTTCACCAACCACTTCCGGGAAGTGTTCGGCGCAACACTCACCCCGCTTTCAGTTCATGACGAGCTCATCAACCTCCGTCAAGGTACCACCTCCATCCATGAATACACACTAAAGTTCTGCACACTCGCTGCCAGTAGCGGCTGAAATCAGGTGGCACTCCTCGCCGCCCACCGGAGGGGTCTACAGAACGGAACGTCTGTCGGAACGTCAATACCGAATCCAACGCAGGCTCTGGCTATACTGCGGAGAGGCATCCCACCAGATAGCCACCTGTCCAGTCCGTCCACCTCGTCCAATGGTGAGTGCTTTCTCCCTTACATCTGCTGTATCCAACATGCCTCATATCCCTGCCAGATTAATCATTCACTCCCGTACTCTTCCCGTGCATGTCCTGGTGTATTCGGCAGCGGCTGGAAACTTCATCTTTTCGAACTTCCATACCAAACACCGCATACCCACCGCCTACAGTGATACCACCTTCCAAATCACCACCATTCAAAACTCACCATTTGGCGATGGTAAAATCACGCAGCGGACTAAGGAAGTCACCCTACTCACCTCACCGAACCACGTAGAAAAGCTGGTTCTCCTCGTCCTCCCACATGCTAATGTGGATGTTGTGCTGGGTCGCCCGTGGCTAATCCAACATCAACCAACGATCGACTGGAGCACAGGAGACATATTGTCCTGGGGCCCTGCCTGCGGTGAACACCAGAGCACTACAGAACGGCCGCGCTCCAAAACCAGCCGCAATACCCTTCCTGTACACTCCACCACCATCCAACAACCTCCTGAAACCACGTTACCCTCCATCCCGAAATCCTATCACTCCTACCTCAACGTCTTCAGTAAAGAACGGGCCACTAAACTACCCCCTCACCGACCCTGTGACTGTAGTATCGACCTGCTGCCAGATGCTAAATTACCACACGGTCGGATTTATCCTTTGTCCCGTCCTGAGCACAAGGCGATGGAGAACTACATCCAAGAGGCCCTCCATCAGGGGATCATCAGACCTTCCACTTCTCCCGCTGCATCCAGCTTCTTTTTGTCTCCAAGAAGGATGGTGAGTTGAGGCCGAGCATTGACTATCGGGTCCTAAATTAAGCTACGGTGAAGTTCGCCTATCCCTTGCCGCTTGTGCCCGCGGCCTTGGAAGAACTCAGGGAAGCCTAGATTTTCACCAAGCTGGACCTCCACAGGGCCTATAACTTGATCCGTATCCGAGCAGGGGACAAGTGGAAAACCGCCTTCATTACTCCTACTGGCCACTATGAGTATCAGGTGATGCCCTATGGCCTAGCCAACAGTCTTTCCATCTTCGAGAGTTTTATGAACGAGATTTTCCGAGACCTCCTTCACAAATTTGTAATTGTGTATATAGACGACATACTCATTTACTCTCGTAATCTGACTGACCAACACCACGTTACTCAAGTCCTTCAAAGTCTACGCCGGCATCACCTGTACCTCAAAGCCAAGAAGTGCGAGTTCCATCAGTCCACCGTCTCCTTCCTTGGATACGTGATCTCCACTGAGGGGGTCCGTATGGAGACCGGCAAAGTTGAGGCCGTGGCCAAGTGGCCAGAACCTCAAACCGTCAAAGAGCTCCAGAGGTTCCTGGGATTTGCGAACTTCTACCGTAGATTCATAAGGAACTACAGCCTTCTCTCTGCCCCGTTAACATCATTACTCAAAGGCGGGAAAAAACATCTATCTTAGGATTCCCGCGCCTGTCAGGCCTTTGCCACCCTCAAACAGAAATTCACCTCGGCTCCCATCCTACATCACCCCGATCCTGCTCGGACTTCTTGGTAGAAGTGGATGCAGCGGATGTAGGAGTTGGAGCCATACTATCGCAATGGTCTGGTGAGCCCCCTGCTCTTCACCCATGTGCGTATTACTCCCGGAAACTGAGCCCTGCGGAATAAAACTATGGTATCGGAGACCGTGAACTGCTGGCCATCAAACTCGCCTTCGAGGAATGGCGGCACTGGTTCGAGGGAGCCCAATCACCTGTCACAGTCCTCTGGTCCCTGTTCTTTAACCGGTTCAACTTTCACATCACCTACCAGACCGGCCATAGGAACTGTAAGGCAGACGCACTTTCCCGAATGTACTTACCCGACCCAACCTCTGACACTCCCGAAACCATCCTACCATCCACCATATTCCTCGCTCCCATCCTATGGAATCTGGATGAGGAGATCCGTGCAGCCAGCCTCGAAGAGCCAGCACCCCCTGAGCTTCCCCAGGGCCTCACCTATGTACCTACTGGTCTCCTTACCCGCCTCCTGGAGGATATGCACACGTCCCTCGGCTCACGACACCCTGGCCGCAGGCGAACCCTCTCGCTCATCCGCAACAAGTATTGGTGGCCAAATATGGCCGCCGAAGTCTCCCAGTATGTCCTGGGGTGCTCGGTCTGCGCCATCACCACCACTCCTCGCCATCTACCAGAGGGAAAATTTCAACCTCTGCCCATTCCCTGCCAGACCTGGACACACCTGGGAGTAGATTTCGCCACCGACCTGCCACCCTCCAGAGGTTATACTACCATACTTGTGGTGGTTGACCGCTTTTCCAAAGGCTGTCCCCCTCAAGGGTCTGTCTTCAGCCCTAGAAACCGCAGAGGCCCTCTTCCAACATGTATTCCGCAACTTTGGCATCTCCGAAGACATAGTCTCTGATAGGGGGCCACGGTTTATATCCAGGGTCTGGCGGGCCTTCTTCCGTCTCCTAGGAACCACCATCAGTCTCTCCTCCGGATATAACCCTTAAACTAACGGCCAGACCGAGCGCAAGATTCAAGAAATTGCTCACTACCTCCGGACATACTGTGCTCGCCACCAAAATACCTGGACCCAGTATCTACCGTGGGCAGAGTACGCTCAGAACTCCCTCCGTCAAACCACCAAAGGATCTCACCCCCTTTCAATGCTTTCTGGGCTACCAACCTGGGGACCGGGGAAGCCTCTGAGGTGCTTGCGGTGGACCACTGGTTGCAGGAAAGCGAGAGGGTGTGGGACTCAGCCCATGTTCATCTCCAACGGGCAGTTCGGAGGCACACAGAAAACTCCAACCGCCATCACCTCCCTAACCCCACTTACTGTCCTGGGGACAAAGTCTGGCTGTCCACCAGGAATATCCGCCTCCGACTACCCCGTAATAAGCTGAGTCCCCGCTACATAAGGTCTTTCACCGTGCACTCCCAAATCAACCCAGTCACCTACCACCTGAACCTACCTCCACAGTACCGTATATGCTCTTCATTTCATGTATCCTACCTCAAACCTCACACTGACCCTGTACCTTCTCCTTCCACTGAACCCGGACCGCCTCCCCCTCCAGAGCCACCTGAGGTCCTTGGGGACCATATCTACCAGGTCCAGGAGATCCTCTGCTCCCGGCGGCGGAACGGCCAACTCCAATACCTTGTAGACTGCGAAGGATTCAGTCCCGAGGAGAGATTGTGGGTTCCCCGGAACAACATCCTAGACCCTGCTCTCCTCGAGGACTTCCACCACCGTCACCCTAACCACCCAGCTCCCAGCTCCAGTACTGTCACATACACCAGCCACCACACACCACAGCTGTGAGCACTGCCCTGATTATTGATTCCTCACACCTGCAAGCACTTCCCTATGCACACATAAATACTCGCCTCACTCATTCACTCATCGTCTGGTATCACGTTCACCTGTCCAACCCTACCTGCTCTTCTTGCCGTCTTTGGATGCTCTCCTGTGCTCCCAACAACTCAGCCTTGCCTTCTTCAGATCCACCTAAAGGGAAGTGGCTTTGATCTCACTTTAAGACTTGTGTGCACTCTATACTCACCTACCTGGATCTCCTCTCTGATCAATCCTCCTGGCATTGATTCCACGTGTGTCTTTAGTGAAGACTGTTCAACAAAAGTATCACTTTTATAATCCTTGACTCCCTCTCCTTGTTGTGACCGTGACAACTGTATGTTTCACTGGGAGAGAGTTTTGATTTCACAGAAGTAAGTGTCTATATTCACATGATGGTATACTTTCTATTTGAAGATGTAAATCGATACAATGCTTACAATGTGTTTTTTTTTCTTTTTTTATTCTCAGGTGAACATGAAGAAGATTAGGAAATGGTGGTGTGCCATCCTTCTTCAAAATTACCATTTAGAGTAAGTGTTAGATCTGTGCTTTAGGTTTATTAGATAATTATTCAATGACTTTAAAAAAAGCAGTAAAATCTGCTCCAAATGCTGACTTAAGTTAGTTGTTTGGAACATTTTCAATATTCTTCAATAAATAAAAAGTTTGAGAAATTAATTTTTATGAGCTACATTCTCTCGTATCCTTAAACATTTCTATTTCTATTTTTACCTTCTTTGGTTTTTGCTGCTTGTCAAACTAATTCTTGAAAGAGAAGGAACAAAAAGAAAAAGAGCTGACAGATATGGTATCATCCCTCTGGACTTCATGCTGCCTAAAACTGAAGAAAAAAGAACTATGGAAGAAATGACATCCAAACTGAATTCATGTTTTTATTAGGGCCAATATTGGTCAGTTGATTTTAACTTTTTAAATTTTAATTTATTATTTTTTTCCAGCTCAGTGGTCAGGAATTGTGCTATGGTATATTTACTTAAACTCATGCAAGCTCAGATCCATTTAACATCTTGATGTAAAATAAAAAATAATAATCTTTACAGTAACCTGCATGTGAATTGATGTAGAAATATACAGCAAAAAGTTAAAAAAAAAAAAAAAATTTTTAAATATTGAAGTAAAAACATCACATCTTGGTAAAAAAAAATAATCTTTACAGTAACTTACATGTGAATGAAATATTTTTTTAAGAAATGCTTTTAAATATTAAATTAAAACAACACTACATAAATTATTAGGAGATTATATATTGATATCTAATGAATTTGTTACTGTATATATTTATTTAAAATAAACTTTCAAATACACTTTACTATTTCATTCAGGTTTATGTTGTATGTATTGTTATGGTATCTAAAATATTGTTTATTTTTATGCATTTTTAAGGTTGTTCGAGAAAAACTAATGTTATAATTATCAAGTTATTATATGAAATGATTTGCTTACTTGAAGTAAAATAATTGTCAGTTGAATTTGCTGTGTTAAAGAACAGACAAACATACTGGTGCCTTGTGTATTCACTAGGCTATTGGGCGAAATATTACAAAAAGTTGTTGAATGTTATTCTGTCACTTTCAAAAAAAAAAATACATGCTACACATCTATATGTCTCTCTATCTTTGTTTTGTGTGTGTGTGTGTATATATATATTTGTGTGTGTGTGTGTGAGAGACAGACACTTAAATGTATGTTTAAAATTGCGTTAATGTTACTGCCATTAAACACATATTACAATGCTCGAATGATTGTTTAAAATGTTCTGTTGTTTTATTAAAATACATATTACAATGCTTAAAAGGGGTTTTAAGTATTTTGTTATTGTTCACTAGAATACATATTACAACGATCTATGGGGTCATTGAAGCTGTTTAAAATAGCGTTTGATAACAGGTAAGATGTTAAGCAAAAAAATTCATTTGACAACGTAAGAAGTCATTTTTAAATGGCTGTTTTAAATAGCGTTATATATTAAGCAATGAAATTTGTCTGACAACGTAATAAGCCCCACCCCTTTAAAGCATAAAATACTCGCAGCGGAAGTCCCTCCCTCTTGGAGGTAATCCAACCTACTTGCGGCGTAAGCCCCTCCCACTTGGAGGTCTCCAGGCTGCAGCAATACATACTTGGACAAATCTGACTACCCTTCGCGTGCACGCGAATCAGTCAGCGCATGATGATAATAATAGTAAATAATAACAATAATAATCCTCGCTAAGGGGAGTCAGATTTCGTTACAACACCAACACCGGCTTGACCACTCCGTTTTCAACTCCGCCTCCGCTCGACTAATCTCGTTGATAACTGGCTGCAGCCCTGGTTCAAGTTGAGCGCACCTGTGAACTAATCTTCTCCACCTGCACAAATGTGCGCATACCCAAATGAACGAACCACTCCCTGAGATGACTCGAGATATCGTTCTCGAGTCACATTAAAGATTCGTTCAGAATGAACAAATAGTAAATGGTGCTGTCACGCTCTGAAGAAGGAGGTAGAGTCAAATATACAAAAGTGAGTTTTTATTAACTGACTGTTGAACAGACACAAGATGATGAAGGCATAGAGGGGATGAGGGTGTAGGGCTAGGAATCCAGGCAGGAGAGTGAGACGAAGATATAGACCAGAGTGTATGAAAATCACTTCCCTGAGTGGAGCTTAGATGAAGGCTGGTTGAGTTGTTGGGAGCACAGGAGGGTGTCCGAGACTTGGATGAGGAACAGGATAAGGGGAGCGTGTCCATTGATGATACTCGACGGGGTGAAGTGAATGCTGGGAGACTATATAGTGAGTCCGGAGTGCTTTCAGGTGTGAGACTAATAAGCAGGGGATTGTGCACGGCTGGAAGGAGATCTAGATGATGGGGAGTAATGAGCTAAGAACACTGTGGGTGGAAGGATGGGTTCAGGAGTATCTGAGGCAGGGTCAGGTGAGTAAAGGCGAGAGAGTGCGTCTTCTTTGAGCAAGGCTGGTAGGTGATATGAAAGTTGAAGCGATTGAAGAAGAGGGACCAGCGGGCTTGACGGGCATTGAGACGGTGTGCATTACGGAGGTACTGGAGGTTTTTATGGTCAGTGAGGACGGTGACAGGTGACTTGGCTCCCTCAAGCCAGTGCCGCCACTCTTCGAAGGCGAGCTTGATGGCTAGTAGTTTGCGGTCTCCGATACCATAATTTTGCTCTGCCGGACTCAACTTCCTGGAGAAGTACGCACACGGGTAAAGAGCTGGGGGTTCACCAGACCGCTGCGATAGGATGGCTCCGACTCCTACATCCGCTGCATCAACTTCCACCAAGAAGGACCGGGCAGGACCAGGATGGCGTAGAATCGGAGCGGTGGTAAATTTTTGTTTAAGAAGGGCAAAGGCCTGACGGGCACTGGGATCCCAAAACAGTTCTTTAGCCCCTCCCTTGAGTAATGATGTTAACGGGGCTGACAGTAGGCTATAGTTCCTGATGAACCTACGATAGAAGTTCACAAATCCCAGGAACCTCTGGAGTTCGTTCACAGTCCGAGGTTCCGGCCGCCTGGCCACGGCCTCAACTTTCCCGGTCTCCATGCGGACCCCCTCAGCGGAGATCACGTATCCAAGGAAGGAGACGGTGGACTGGTGGAATTCGCACTTCTCGGCTTTGAGGTACAGGTGATGCCTACAGAGCCGCTGGAGTAATTGAATAACATGGCGTTGGTGGTCTGCCAGATTACTAGAGTAGACGAATATATCGTAGATATAGACAATTACAAATTTATGAAGGAGATCACGGAAGATTTCATTCATAAAGCTCTGGCAGATGGATGGACTGTTGGCTAGGCCATAGGGCATCACCTGATACTCATAGTGGCCGGTGGGTGTTATGAAGGCGGTTTTCCACTCGTCCCCTGCTCGGATACGGATCAGGTTATAGGCGCTGCGGAGGTCCAGCTTCGTGAAGATCCGGGCTTCCCTAAGCTCTTCCAAGGCACAAGGGTCAAGGGATATGCGAACTTCACCGCAGCTTCATTCAGGACTCTATAATCGATACAGGGCCTTAACCCGCCGTCCTTCTTGGCGACAAAGAAGAAGCTCGATGCAGCGGGAGAAGTGGAAGATCTGATGAACCCCTGCTGGAGGAACTCTTCGATGTATTCTTCCATCGCCTCGTACTCAGGACGTGAGAGGGGGTATATCCGACCATGGGGTAGTTTGGCGTCGGGCAGCAGGTCGATGCTACAATCGCAGGGCCGATGAGGGGGCAACTGAGTGGCTCGTGCTTTACTGAAGACATCTTGATAGGCGTGGTAGGGCTCTGGGATTGAGGATAATGAGGTGTCTGGAGGTGGCTGGACGGTGGTGGTGTGCACAGGAAGGGCATGGCGCTTCGGCTTAGGGGTCTGTGCTGCTGGAGGGCTGCTGTGGTTGTGGCAGTCCGGACCCCAGGACTGAACCTCTCCTGTGCTCCAGTCGATGACAGGGTGATGTTGGATGAGCCACGGACGACCCAGCACAACGTCGACATTGGCCAGGGGAAGAACGAGAAGGACCAACTTCTCCTGATGGTGAGGTGGACTTATGAGCGTAACCTCTTTGGTGAGCCGTGTGATCCTCCCATCGCCCAATGGTGAGTCCTGAATGTTGGTGATTTCGAAGGTGGTCTCACTGTAGACGGAGGGTAGTCGATGCTTGGCTAGGAAGTTGGAGGAGATTAAGTTTCCAGCAGCTCCCGAATCCACCAAGACATGTACAGGGAGAATACGGGAGTGTATGACTAGTTTGGCAGTGATATGAGGCATATGAGAGACTGTAGGAGTCAAGGAGAATGCACTCACCATTGGACGAGGGGGACGAACAGGACAGGTGGCGATCTGGTGGGAGGCTTCTCCGCAGTACAAGCAGAGCCGGCGTTGAATGCGCCGTTGACGTTCAGAAACCGTCAGGTGACGTGTGTCGGTAAGCATGGGTTCGTCGTGGCTCATCGGAGGTGGTGACGGTGGCTGTACAGAAGGGTTCCGGGTATCAGGAGGAGGTAATACACATGCAGAGAGATGTTGAGAGACGGAGATGGCCTTTTTAATAAAGGTTTCAATCTGGGTACTGTCATCGTATATCACCATTTGTTTCCGGATGTCGGGGTGCAGTCCTCTTCGATAGACGGCGAGGAGCGCCACCTGGTTCCAGCCACTGCACGCTGCCAGAGTGCGGAATTTCAGAGTGTAATCATGAATGGTGGTGTTTCCTTGACGGAGGATGGACATCGTGGATGGACATCGGGGTGAGTGTTGCCCCGAACTCTTCCCGGAAGTGAGTGGTGAATGCTGAGAATGACGAGAGTGCCGGGCTCTTCGATGACCAGAGCGAGTCCGCCCATTGCAGCGCCTTTCCTGTCAGTAGCGAGATAATATATGAAATCTTGGAGGCTTCGTTCGGGAAACGTGGAGAGTTTGCTTCGATGAGGAGGGAGCATTGGAGAATGAAGCCACTGCAGGTGCTGGGCTCGCCGTTATAGCAGAAAGGATGTGAAAGCGGCGTGTTGGTTATGGAGGGGAAGCCAGGCGCGGCATTCGATGATGTGGTGGGCAAACTTGACGAGGTCATCGTCACCAGCTCGGCAAATGGATCGGGGGATCCAACAGCAGTTTCCATAAAGGAGGTGAGTAGCGAATTTCCTTGTTGAGCCGAGCAGTTGTTTACTTCCGGTCAGATCGGGAAATCTGTTTTTTCTGTTGGTCGAGTATCCTCTCACGCTCTGAAGGAGGTAGAGTCAAATGTACAAAAGTGAGTTTTTATTAACTGACTGTTGAACAGACACAAGATGATGAAGGCATAGAGGGGATGAGGGTGTAGGGCTAGGAATCCAGGCGGGAGAGTGAGACGAAGACATAGACCAGAGTGTATGAATGTCACTTCCCTGAGTGGAGCTTAGATGAAGGCTGGTTGAGTTGTTGGGAGCACAGGAGGGTGTCCGAGACTTGGATGAGGAACAGGATAAGGGGAGCGTGTTCATTGATGATACTCGACGGGGGTGAAGTGAATGCTGGGAGACTATATAGTGAGTCCGGAGTGCTTTCAGGTGTGAGACTAATAAGCAGGGGATTGTGCACGGCTGGAAGGAGATCTAGATGATGGGGAGTGATGAGCTGGAGATGAGGAGTGACGAGCTGGGGATGTGACAGGTGCTATGGTGACCTATTTTTAGAACAGGACTGCGGGCGACTCATGTAACTCCCGGGCGACCTGGTACCCACGGTCAGTCATAGCATGTCGGAGAAAAGGCCTTCCCCACTGCAAACTACGATTTATGGTTACACAAAAATAGTGCTTATTAAAATACTTAACTTGATAAACAAAATAATAGACATATTCATCACAGAAACTGCTGCTAGCCGGGAAAAAGACTGAGAAATGTCCTCAGTCTGGATTAACGGATGCTGGAATACACGCCCCGCCCACCTCCACCGCTATTGGGGTGTACACAGCACATGACCTTTTATATTGGTTTAAAATAGTTTACAAATTTCTTACAGTCATTGTTTAAAACGTTAAGGTTCCACAAAGATAAGCAAATAACAGATACTATTTGATTAAAATTATTATTTTTTTATTATTTTAATGAAAACTTGGCTCAAATAACTGATGTTTATAAATGAGTTAATGCAGTAGTTACCAGACATTTTGTTTTTTAACAGTGAAGAAATATAAAAGTGTAAGGATGGATATACAGTATGTCACAAAAGTGAGTACACCCCTCCAATTTCTGCAAATATTTATTTATATCTTTTCATAGGACAACACTGCAGAAATGACTCTTTGACACAATGAAAAGTAGACAGTGTAAAGTTTGTTTAGCAGTGTAAATTTAGTGTCCCCTCAAAATAACTAAAAATACAGCCAATAATAGCTGAACCCCTGGCAACAAAAGTGAGTTCTCTATCTAAGAACCAGAACCGGCGAGGATGTGTCCGTGAGTAGATTTAGCTGGCCAACATACTGACTCTAAGCGACTTTGGGTAAGCAATGAACCATTACTTGAAAATAAGGATTTATTAGGTTAATTATGGAGTCAAATAAGTCTCATTAATAATTCACGCGTATGACGCGATGTACACATGCGTAGCCAAATTCACATGCGTAAAATCAAATTCACGTGCGTAAAATATTTATATACATTCACAAAAACAATTCACGTGCACAAAATAAAAATACACATTCATAAAATACGTTTCACAAATGCAAAACACCATCTGCAGATTTATAAGAGTGTACAAAAAGTTTTGAATGTTTAAAACCTGCGAGTTCATCCTGAATGAGAATGTGCAAATCCTCTTTCACGTACGACTCCCCCGAGAAGCCCCTGTCTGCAGACTGCAGACTGCAGATCGGGGCGGGGCTGCATATGGGGCGGGGCTGCACATGCAGCCACGCCCACCTGTAATTCCATTGGTTAGTGGAAACGTAGCGTCGATCTCCACTACGTGGTGTCAGTAAACAGGAAATGCATTTACAACTTCTTAAATATTGTTTTTTTATGGTTAGTAAACAAAAAATACACAGAAGTGGACATTCTTGTTGAGTGTTTTATATGTTAATTATGTACGTTATTAAATTATGATTTTAATCGATAAAGAAAACAGTTATGTGAATTTCATAATTCTCCTCCTAAAAAATATTATGACAATTATATTAAACTGGATCCAAAAGACCTTTTTCACAATGATACCACTTCACCTCTGCCTTTCAGCAATGCAGTGTTTTTAGTTCACTTTCATTTTTAGTTCCGGTTTGCTTTTAAATGAATAGGAGACTTCTCTGGAAAATTCATAACTAAAAACGTTAGCATTACATGTTGTGATTTAAGACTATTACAGTATTAGGCACGTGCCCATTTTTTTTTTCAATACTGTGCTGCTTTGAGTTTTAAAATTATTTATTTATTTATTTAGAGCAGGAATTAGCTATTATTTATAAAGGGAAGTATATGTTTGTAACCTTTTCACGTATTAAATCAGTTTATTTCATCATATAATGGATTTAATTTTTAATTTAATGCTGCTATGAATATAAATCGTTTTTATCTGTTATATGTAAATGTTCCAGCACGAGTAAAATTCTTTGTCATGGTAAGTATTTCGTCTATAAATGCAATCAGTTTCATAATTTATTATTTATTGGTCCATTAAAGTTTTGTTCAGTTTCTCCATTTGAATTAATTAAAACTCCGCTCTGCTGCCATCTACTGGGTGGTTTTACTTTGACGTCTGTACTACTTTTTAACTAACAAGTTACAAATAATTTCATAATATAATAATACTGAATTAAAAGGCAGCCTTCTTAGTGTTATTTTTGTAACTGTAAATACAGAGTAAATACTTTAATACCCCTTTCTAAAAACACTCATGGGTCCATTTCTGCACTGCACAGATACTGTAGATCTTTAAAAATATTTTTATAATGATTATTAAGAGTCACTTACAACATTGTTATTCTATTTCATTTTAAATAGACCTTATATTTTATAAAAAAGGGTGGCACAAACACCCACAGTTTTATTTATTACTTATTTATCAGGACACCAATTAATGAAAATAAATTTGGCATAAAAATATGTGCAGCGCTCATGTAAACATCTGAAATCTTTATTTTACAAATGCTGACAAGTATATACCAACTTCATCTGCAGTAAATACATCAACACAAAACAATACACTTTTTTTTAGATGTCAGATGTCTCACCTGCAGCTCATCTGTGTATGCACATGCACACATATACAAAAGGAAAACTGACAATTGATAGAAAATAATAATAAGAATTTAAGATATGGCAGTTCGTGATTATCAACTTTAATAAACATAAGAAAAATTAGATATTTTTCACAGGGAAATTCTCCTCAAGCATTGAAGTAACAATCTGCTGAGCAATATCCTAGGAAGTCAATTGTTGAACAGAATGCTTGTAGGACTCCCCTCTTGCCATCCCCAACAGATAAAGCACTTCGTCAAAGTATATGGCACCCAGGTTCATCACACCTAAATAAAATCAAGAATATTTTTAAGCAAGACACAAATGTAAAAGTCTTGTAAAAAGTGCTTCTGTACTATTCTGTACTATTTATTATGTACACACACACACACACACACACACACACACACACGAGAATAACTTTATGATGAATATAAACAAATATGGAATATGCCAAGCACTTTCCTCAGTAGTCACTATTTTAAAATAAATAACTTACTGTCCAGCCAGATGTAGTGAGCTTGCTCCTTGATTTTTGGATCACTGCCAATGGCTCAGAAGGTCCTGCATATCAGTGAGAGTTGCAGGAATGCCCCATCACCATCCTGCGTGACAATTCTCAGGAGTATACGCCGCAGGATCTCAAGTGGCATCTGTACAAAATAGCCAAAAATCTGTCCAAATTGTCACCTAAAATACAGCAAATTAAAGTCAAACTCAAAGAGTTAAATATGTTTGTACTAGGCATGCCCCCTGCTCACATCCCACCTTGCATAACAGTTTTGCGCATGGGTTATAAAGTAAATAAAAAAGAGAAAATGAAGTGTAAATAAAAATGTAAAAAATATTTAAACACAAAAAAAAATTAAAACAAAAAGAGACAGAACTGAGGTAAAATAAAATAAAACAGAGAATGCTCCACAAGAATTATAGTGATCGATATATCAATGCCAATGATCTGCAAGCAGAAGGTAGTATAGATCAATGTTAAGAATCAAAAGTTTCATATTGTATATATTTAGCAGTAACATCTGTGTATGTATATTAGAGAACAAGCCACAAAGAAAAAAAAATATTTTGTTCATTGATGTCTTTGATATCAATAAAATTCATTTGATAGACTGTTTATCAAAACTCTTTAAAGTTTACATTAATCTTAGTGAATAAGACGATCAACCTGGAAAACGCCAACCCTAACTTTTACAAGGCTTTACAACTTCACATCTCTTTTCAGCTACACACAGCTAAAGAATAAAGGACTTTAATTAAATAAATTACACATACGAAGCTCGTGGCGTGTACATAATAAGATGTGTACTCACCATGCAGCGATGAAAACCGGAATCGAAAGCATACATTACGTCAACATTAATATGTTTCCGTTAACCAATGAAAAACGTGTAGGCGGAGCGACATGTTCAGTCCCGCCTATTTATGGGCGGGGCTGCACGTTCAGCCCCGCCCACATTCAGCCACGCCCCAATCTGCAGTCTGCAGATGGGTGTACTTGACTCCCCCTGGATACGAGTGTGTGTATTTTTGAGACCTTCCTGGCGACGCAGGTACCTCGTGACCTTTCAGCCAATCAGATGAGAGCTGTACTCAAGATCGCCTGTCTGCGCGCCGTTTGCGCAGTCTGTTCCTCTCCAGCACGGTGAACGGAGAAGTGAAAGAGACGCGCGGGCTTAAACCATTATTCCCTGACTTTCACTGACTAAAAACTTAATTTGCATTATATCTAATGAACATAAACTGTCTGTTGTTTATGGCTGTTGTTGTGCTTTAGTTGCCCAATATGTCAAATATACCCTATTATTTAGCAATAGATTAAGCATTTTAAATGATTCTGATGAATGTAACGGGCTTCATTACATACGGGATGACACATTGAATGGCAGGATACACCTCGCGTCTGCACATAGATTCATTGCATACACCTGTGCAGCTCATTATTAGGAGCGCGTGGATAATCAGCATTTTAAAAGGACGTCTGTGTGAGCATTTGCATGTGACTCCGTGGTCAGACCATTTCACGTATTCCCTTGTTTCTCCATTTGCGCAGTCTGTTCCTCTCCAGCACGGTGAACGGAGAAGTAAAAGAGACGCGCGGGCTTAAACCATTACATTCCCTGACTTTCACTGACTAAAAACTTAATTTGCATTATATCTAATGAACATAAACTGTCTGTTGTTTATGGCTGTTGTTGTGCTTTAGTTGCCCAATATGTCAAATATACCCTATTATTTAGCAATAGATTAATAAGCATTTTAAATGATTCTGATGAATGTAACGGGCTTCATTAGAAATACGGGATGACACGTTGAATGCAGGATACACCTCGCGTCTGCACATAGATTCATTGCATACACCTGTGCAGCTCATTATTAGGAGCGCGTGGATAATCAGCATTTTAAAAGGGCGTCTGTGTGAACATTTGCATGCGACTTCTCGAGTGACCCAGATGACAGATAAGATAAAATAGCAAACAGGCTAATTAATGATAATAATAATAAAAAAAAAATAACTTAAATCTTAACTGATGTGATTCTCCTCAGCTCTTCTCTTCGGGGATGCGGGAGTAGGATGGAGGGCAGGCGCAGGCTATAGTGTTCAGCCCGATTTGAAATCCTGAACAGCATCAAACATGTTTGAAATGATCCGAGAGGCTGGATTGGAGTTGAAAAAGATTCCGAAAAGTATTAATTCTTTACATTCTAATACTAAAGCACAACAACAGCCTGTTTACGTTCATTAGATTTAATGGAAATGAGGTTTTTAGTCAGTGAAAGTCAGGGAATGTAATTGGTTTAAGCCCGCGCGTCTCTTTTACTTCTCCGTTCACCGTGCTGGAGAGGAACAGACCGCGTGAATTATTAATGAGACTTATTTGACTCCATAGTTAATCAATCTAAATTAGACCAAATCATAACCTATAAGGTAATCAGCTTGAATTGGATGAATAAATATCTAAATTATAATGAATTGGAGTCAGATTAAATTCGGAGATGAAAGCGAATCAAAATATGTTTTCATAAGTAAAAATATTTCTTTTCACATGTGCTAAAAGGCTTACACGCATTTACCTTCACCCATACTGTTAGCTCCGTCATCTGACTAATAAATGGACCCTTACAAAAGTAACAAACAAAACTAGTTTAGCATAGGTGATGAATTAAGCAAGCTTTGTTTATGAATGTAAAATTTTGCTAATAAAAAAGTTAATAAAAGAAAATAAATTGATTGATCCTCATTGTTCTCTTTTTAACGTTGCTTTATGACCACAGAATGACCAAGGCAGAACGTCCCCCATAAGTAATATCAGGAACGTTGTCATCTGACCAACAAAGGACCTTTTTGGAACGTTCTGTTAAAGTTCCAGATGTTCTATTTTTAACGTTTTTATATGACCATAGAATGACCAAAGCAGAATGTTCCCCATAAGTAATATCAGGAATGTTGTCATCTGACCAACAGAGGACCATTTGGGAATGTTCTGTTAAAGTTCCAGATGTTCTTTTTTTAACGTTGCCGTATGACTAAAGAAGGACCAAAGCACAACATCCCCCATAAGTCACATCGGGAACGTTATCATCTGACCAACAGAGGACCATTTGGGAATGTTCTTTTTAAATTCCAGATGTTCTCTTTTTAACGTTGCCGTCTAGGGCCACACGGAATCTGCGCGCGCAGAATTCCGCAGATTTCCGCGCAGAATTCCGCAGATTTACGCAGATTTTTTTTTTAGCCCATCATTGATTCTGTTCATTTACTGGTGTAAATGTGTGTAAATGTATATTTATTTTAGTTTTCAAATTAATTTCAGTAATAATATTGACTAATATGAAAATATTCATATTATTTTTTTTACAATACAGTTTGTAAAGTACTATTTTCTGTCTTTTAGTAGAGATTTTATGTGAGACTTACTTTGTTTACCAAATAAAGTGGATCTAATTGGATTCGCATTGTAAACATTAAATAAAAGTTAAAAAGGTATTACTTTTTATTTAATATATTAAGTTTTTTGTTATGATACTCCCAAAATCATTCCGCATAAATCCGCAGATTTTTAATAAAATACTCCGCAGAAATAGCAAAAAATGTCCGCAGATTCCGTCTGGCCCTG
>CAIGQQ010004831.1:2200037-2267565 GCA_903798035.1 Danio albolineatus | reverse complement strand
ATATATACATACTTGGGCCATTTAAAACCATGGGTGTTTTTAATTTGCACAGATTCCATGTCCTGCTTACAAGCACTTGAGTTCATGAAAACTGATCATCCCATGATTTTTAGTATAATAGAAAAAGTGGACCTTTTAAAGGAAAAAGACTTTCATATTATTTTCTGTTGGATACCTGGTCATATGGGACTCATTGCAAATGAACGTGCAGATAAAGCAGTTAAGGAAGCCCTACAGTTGGAAATAACAGAATGTAAAATTCCTGTGTCTGATGTGAAACCTATTTTAAATCTGTATATTAATGAGAAATGGCAAATGGAATAGGATGAATGTAAAAATAACAAATTGTATGAAGTGAGTCAATTAATAAATGAAAGAAATAATTACAATTTTGAAAGTAGACATGACCAGGTTGTACATACAAGATGTAGAATTGGACACTCAAGACTTACACATGTTGTGTAGTGAATAGGAATTTGCTACAATGGTTAAAGTAGTTTTTAATTACTTTTATGAGGTCAAAAAGTCTGACATGGGGCATTGGATTATGCACACAGTTGAGTTTTTGGGGCAAAACGAATTAAAAATACATTTTTAAAAAATATGTTATTGAATGGGATATACAATAGCACTGATAAATTCAATGTAACTAATATTAAGTAAGGCATATAGTGTAAATACAAAGTACTAATAAACTCGTGCTATGTCATGCATTTTGGGAACAGAAAACAAAAGAAAACAAAGTTATAGGAAGGGCTATATCTCAATATCTCTTACGTCAACAAGTTTCTCGGCCTTGTAACTTTTTTAAATTCCAACGTAAATAAACGTTTTTAAATAACATGTTTTTTTTTTTAAATATTAAAAATAAGGTTAAATCTCCATACATTTACATTTATGAAGAAAATATATTAATGAAAACATTTATATTAATAAAAACATTATATTAATGTAAAAAGATGTTCTTTTGATCATGTTATAGAATCCCAAACATAGAAACTTGTCATATTCAGAAAATACAATGTATTGTTATTTATTTATTTATTTTTAGCTCTTTCCCCAAGTAAACAATGAGAATAACAGAGAGTTAGAAAACCTTGAAATAACTATTCAGAGGTTAACAGGTAACAGTTTTTTTTTTTTTTTAAGTGTGTGTGTGTGTGTGTGTGTGTGTATGCGCACATGTTAAATCAATATTGTGAAACATTTTGTTTTAAAGGAGTACCTAAAGCTGTATCCTATTGAGAATATGACACTAGCTCCAGATCCAGATGTGCCTAGGAAACTTCCTGATGTGGCATACAACCCCTGGACCGACATCCGCAAAAGGGAAGACGTGCAGGCATTAAATCTGAGCTTCCCTTATGGCCCAATTCCTAAAGATTTTCAGGTACTGTAGTTTGAATATCATAATAGAGAGCAATTGCCAGTTTCTCTTGATTAATGATTAAAAGCTTAAAAAATTTTTTTTTGTTTATTAATTTTTTTTTTGCTTACAATTTATTTTAAGTCATTGTTACAGTGTATCTGTTCATTTAACTACCAAGTAATATTAGTTAAATACATGTACTTGCTACATGGTTAGGTTTAGGATTAGTTACGTCTAGTTGTGGATAATACTTATAATTAATATTGTAAGAACGTGTTACAAGGACACCTTTTTTAGTTACACTTTATTTTTAATACAATTCATGCTATTACAAAAACTATTAACTAAGACTTTTAGCTCAATAAAATACTAAATAGCTCCTTATTACTAGTTTATAATTAAGCTGGGGTTAGGTATTGGGTAGGATTAAAGACCATACTTTTTATAAGTGCTAATAAACAGTAATATCTTAATAATAGGCAGGTAATAAGCCAGTAGTTAATAGTGCGGCTTGTTACTTAAACTGAAATGCTACTTTTTTTTTTTTTTTTTTTTTTTTGGAAAGATTCATTTTTTCAATCATAATTACCCTGCTTTTTTTATTTATAATTTTAAAAAAAGCAATAATGAATGCTTTAAATCTATAGACATTTCTTACAAAAGTTATTTTCATAGCTGTAGCTTGTTAATGCATATGATTTAAAGTCTGTTGGAAATTGTTTCTTGTAGAATCAAACATGACATATTTTTTTTCTCCCTTTCCTATCTAGTTGAGGATCCGGCAGCACTACTTTGCCTCAGTGTCATATGTAGATGCTCAAGTCGGAAAGATTTTGCAAACCCTTGATGATGTTGGCTTGGCCAAGAACACTATAGTGGTGCTCAGCTCAGATCACGGTTTGTTAAACATCACATCCATTAGGTGGCAGTATTGAAGCACTGAAGGTTTTTATTGAATCTCAGATTCTCGCAGTCTTTTCTATGGGCTTCCATGCTATTTCGAATTTACATTCTGTAAAATTATTTTCGGAAATGATACTGTCACTGTCCCAGTTAGCGTAAATTGCAGTTTGAATTGTTTGAGTAGGTTGGCATATGGTACATTTTTCCTTGTCATTATCCAAACATTTATGCAATGCATTAAGTGTCTCTTATATAGGGTTGTGCATAACTCACAATATATTAATATGCTCACTTTTATTAAAGGCGGCAATAATACTGATTCACTCAACACTCAGAATGCTGTATTTAATAAAATTGAATCATTTTTTTCTTCCTTTTTTGTTTTATTATAATGTTACAAGTGTTTAGTTTTAAATGCTTAATGGTCATTGCTACTAAATGTAAATACTAAAACTATCTATAACCACTGTCAAGCTTCACACACCAAATATTTGCTATTAGAATGTGAAATTTAAAAGACTACTAAAGATGTTTTTTATTATTATTTTTTTTTATACTGAGAGCAATTAAATGTTCCTAAAAATGTATCCCTAAAATAAATTTAAGTTGACATATATTGAACTAAAAAAACATATCTAATGTTTTTATCTAATGTCATATCTAATTTTTTAATGTAATTTTTTTGGAAGTCTGATTAATTGACTGTTGTTTATTTTTGTATCCTCTTTTGTTGAATTCTGAATTTGTATTATTATGTTTTTTATCTATATTGATCTTGTCATGTAGTAGCCATATGTTGCTGATGTGGCAAGCAAAAAGTCCCAGCCAGGGGTATGAATATAAAAGTTTATATATTACATTTTCATATAAAAATTGTAAATATTAAATGTTTAATTGTATCATATTGTATAGTAAACTTTATCAAACATAATTTTTTTATTATCTATTGTTATATATGGTATAAACTTGTAACATTTCTTAAAATTAACTTAAATTTGCATTACAATTTTTTATGTTATTCACTTTAAGGAACATTCCGCATTTTTGAAAATAGCGTCATTATATGCCCCTAGAGTTTTGTTTTACCTTTTTTTTAAATCAACGTATCTCATCCCTGGGTCTGTCAGGAGATTAGCATAGCTTAGCATAGATCATTTAATTAGATTAGACCATTAGCATCTCATAAAAAAAAAAAAAAAAAAAAAATCCTGCCAAACCCAAAGATCCTGAACGGATTAGCTTAAATGTGAGAAACAGCAGTGATTGTGAGTGGTTTTCTCTCTTTCTCAGGTTGGTCATTAGGAGAGCATGGTGAATGGGCCAAATACAGCAACTTTGATGTGGCCACCCGAGTACCATTGATGATGTATAAGGCTGGAGTGAGCTCCCTTCGCTCTCGGCCTGGGGTGAAGACGTTCCCCTTCATCAATGCGTTTCAGGACACGCGGGAGCACTTTGGCAAAGGTAATGTTACTCAAAGCAGCTGTCAACACGCAAACACCGCGGGAACCTTCACAAAAATTGGAGACTTTAACCGGTTCGAAGTCTCTCTAGTGTGAGAGATCAACTTTCTGGAAAATATGTTATGGCTAAAGCAGCGGTCCATTGAAAGCTTTGATTCTTATTTTGCTTTAGCATTTTTAAAAAAAACATTTGACTGACCTTTTTTCTTATTTATTAAAGCCCTAAAAGTGTTGTTTTTGTCTTTGGGCATGAAATTCAATCTTTAAATGTAAAAAAAAAAAAAAAATGTTTACGTGTTTAGTTTACAATATTTAATTATTTAAATGTGCCACACCCATATCAACAATATTATAGCTCTGTATTTTTAAACTTGTTTAAACTTGTTATTTTTTACATTTGCTATTTGTTTAGTTTTAGCTAGATTCCTAAATGGTTTTGTTAGTTTTAGATTAGTTTGTATGTTGTGATGACATTAATATTTAATTTGAAATATTTAGTTTTAGTAGATATTTAAATTAGCCGAGTTAGCAGTTTACATAATGCCACTTAATTTTCATTCATGGTTTGTAACTTTTTTCCTGCAAAAGTTTGACCATTTGCTTACTTCAGTGGAGGATGTTAAACAGAAGTGGAAAAGCTTACACAATAAATACAAAAGGAAAAAGGATCAAAGTGACTACTACTTTTGTACAACATAATGTTGAACACCATCACCTTGTGTAACGGGGTATTTCTGTTTTTTATAAAGTGTCTTTTAATATCAGGGAGTGATTTTTGCCAGTTCACTCGACTCATAGCCAATGAAAATCACTTGAATTACACGGATGTCGAAAAACATCTAAGAAAAAATATTGGTAATAAATGCAATCGATAAACATCCTGTTGTGCACAAAGCTTTATTTAAAAATATGTACTGCTATTGTGGCTGTAAGTGTAACACTGTTACAGTAGAAGTGCATTTCTGACTTTGCTTTTCCTCACCGGTTGCTATTGTGACCAAGTATAAAAATAGGGCTGTGCTATTAATCGAAAAGAAACTGAAATCGCGCTACAGCAAAAGCTTCGATTGACATGCACATCTCATGAGGGAAGCACTGTTGTGTATATTCAAACAGTAAATCTCCAAAGGCCAGAGGGTGCTCTTGTACAGAAACTCAGAAAGCCACAAAGAAGAAATCCTTATAGTGTTTCATTATAGGCAGAACTATTTTCATTAATTTAGCGACTAGTAATCAGAGGGATTTATTTTAAATGCTCACCGCGAATTAAGTTGGAGTAAAATTATGTTTTTATGTGTGGATTTTCACATGGAGCATTTACTACACAGAACTACGCAAACAGCTCCATTATCACTGAATGATTATCTCTACAAAATCAATTTCTGATTTGCTTATTTTGGCATACACTATAAAAAGTGCTGGGTTCCACACAATTTCTTCATTTTGTCCCAACACAAATTAAGTTAATTTAATTGTTTTTACAAATTGAAGTGGAATTAACATGAAACAATGAAGGTGTCCACAAAAAAACTCAAGAATTGTGTTTATTCAACTCATTTTAAATATCGAACAAGCAGCAAAAATATTTTTTGGAGTGTAGCTTATCAGCGAACTACGACTAGAGGTTTGTTAGAACTGGCTTTACAGACAAAATGAGCATGAAACTCTTCGATTAACCTAATTTAACATGATATCAAAAAAGGCATGGAGGGAGTTTGCATGTTAAAGAGGTCTAATAAGTAAAATGAATGCACTCAATTGGGGGATACACAGGTTAACTCAGAGCGTACTGTGCCCCGCTGATGGTGCTTGCTTGCAGCTCTCAAGTGCACATTTGTAGCGATCTTTAGAAAACAGCCAGCATAAGCAGCTGGAGTAATGGTTGTAATGATAATGCCGCAGCATAGAGAAGCTAATAAGTCCTGAGAGTTATTGCTCTCGCAGTGGGCTCTGTATTGGTGCTAGTTGTTGCTCTAATGAACTGTACTATATTCAGAAACCTTAACAGTAAATTCAAGGGAAATTTTAAAGATAGAGCTTTTCACCTAAGAGAAAAGTGGCTAATTTGGTGTGTGTTTCATGCAAGTTCATTTGTTTGTGCATTATAGTATATACAGTTGGATTTTTAGCCCTCCTGAATTATTAGCCTCCTTCCGTTTCTGTTTTGTGGAAAGATTTTTTTCAACACATTTCTAAACATAATAGGCTAACACTTTATTTCGATGGTCCATTTAAGTATTAGTAGACTGTCTACTTAATATCTGTTGATACTGACATTCAACAGACATTTAACTGACTATAAGAAAAACATCATATGGGAAATATTTGAAAAACAAAGAAAACAATCCACAAGAGGGCTTATAATTTATGAGCAATATCACACGAGTAGCAGTGTGATTATGGCTGTATATTGGCACTGGTGAGAGGCATGCGTTGGCACGAGGCTGGTGTCCCACCAGTGAAGATGTACAGCCATATTGCACTTCTACTCGTGTGATATTTTGTTTATACATGTATACATATACATATATATATATCTGTTGAGGTGGAGATGTATGATTTGCAATATGAGTGAGGACACAACTGCATATGTTGCATTTTTGCTCCTTAAGACACCCACGTTGGCTTTTTCTACATTAAAATGTTAATATGTTGTATTGTGAAACTACATAATATCAGTGCATTGTACAATACGCTTTTTTTTTTAACAAACATTCAAATGTTGTATTTTAAAGTACAACAAAAGCAGTACATTGTATAGGCTTCTTCTACATTCAAACACATTCATATGTTTTGAACTGCATAACAATCATGGATGCAACAATTATAGATTTTGGTTGTATGATTATAGTCTGAGTAACAATCATGGTTTCACGGTTATCACTTCTAATGTAAATTTAAGCTTTACATTAGGTAGGCCTAAGCAGGGGCGCAGCTAGCAATTTTGGGCCCCATGAAAACATATGAGGATGGGCCCCCTACTACCAAGCAATCAGTATTTAGTAAGAGAACAGCCATGACTGTAGCGAGTGGATGATTTATTGTTCAAATGTAAATGTAGTACAAAAAAGAAACAGTAATCAAATATTCACTGAAAATTGTACATTTCTAAACACACAAAACACCAATGTGTAGCTATTTAAATAACTGTACTGCAATAGTGTCTCATACAATGTGCATTACACTGGAACAGTGACAAAAATCAATAAGACACAACATTATATTACAACGAGACCCATAAATAAGCCGTAAATGATGACGAGTGCATCATCTGGGTAATTAAAGTGCACTTATTATTGTTAGAGTTGTCATTGTGAACGCACTACTTACACTATTTATCCTACAAAATGGTGTAGAATAGTGAATAAGTATGCGATTTGGGACGCAGCTGATGTTAACCTCGAGGACATCGCTGCTTTGACAGTTTACCTGACGATGGCACTCAACAGAGCATCAACTCTCTTCCCGCTACTGATGGACTGAACCATACAGTGCAAAGAGGGGAGTGAAATTTGACAGTGACAGACACGAGAGGCAGATATAAGCCGTATTTTTATTTTTTATTTCTAATAAATTGTTTTACTTGTAATTTAGAGATACGTTCATAATTTATATTACATTATAGTACTTTTATTAATTATAAAGCAGATCTCTGTGGGCCCCTAGAGTGCATGGGCCCTTAGAATCGTCCTAACTTTCCTCCCCTTAGCGGCGCCCCTGGGCCTAAGTATTTAGATTGATTATTGTTATCATCTGCATTCATACACTCTCAGAAATACAGGTACAGAAGCTGTCACTGGAGCAGTACATTTTCAGAAGGTACATATTTGTACCTGAAGGGTCTATAATGGTACCTCAAAGGTACTTTTTCGGTACATTTGGGCATAATATGCACCTTTGAGGTACCACTGTGGACTCTTTGGGTACAAATATGCCCCAGTAACAGCTCCTGTACCTTTATTTCTGAGAGTGTACATACATAATCATTTTAATAATAATTTGTCTAACATTTCTTTTGTTTACATTGCACTGAAAGCCACGCACAACCTCACTGCTACAGCATGAGATGTTTTCTACTGCGTGCGCCCAAAAAAGCTGCAAGCGCGTTGCTCCGCTTGCGCGTGCACAGAAATAACAAACTTGCGGGCGGAAAGGACGTGCTATTAGAACGGCCCGCCGCTGTAGTTAATTCAGTGTGCGTGCGTATTGGCCTCGGCGTACAAGCTCGGAACTTTAAATTAAAGCACAGGTGCCATAACTTTGTTTAACTGCAGCAGTTTCGTTCCTTGCAACAGAAACGCGCAATTAAGAAGCCTTTACGATTAATTAAACGTGACGAATTAAAGCACAGTGAAATCTGCGAATAGTTTCATCCCTAACCACGATATCAGTGCATTGTACAAAAGGCATTTTCTACAAACATATCCAAATGGCTACCCGCTCCACTCACTTAATGTCAGCTGCAGGCCCGCAGAACCACACACGTTTCAGGCACACACACAATCTAGCCCGCACAATCTAGGCAAACCATATATGGCAGGGATCACCAAACGTGTTCCTGGAGGTCCGGTGTCCTGCAGATTTTAGCTCCAACCCTAATCAAACACATCTGAACAAGCTAATCAAACTCTCACTAGTTAAACTTGAAACATCCAGGCAGGTGTTTTGAGACAAGTTGGAGCTAAACCCTGCAGGACACCAGACCTCCAGGACCGAGGTTGGTGATCCCTGATATATGGTGACTTACGAACTATGGTAACTTATCGCCACCTACTGTTGACTTTACTAATATGTCCACATACACAAAGAAAACATAACAGACCGTCTAATTGTAGAATTTAATGTAATAAACTAATTCAGGATCTTGATATAGTCATACTTGGTTAAAATTGTTTTGTTGTAAAATATATAAAAAAAAAAAACAATAATGTGTCACATTAAAATGAATTAATATAGTTAATTTAATATAGTTATAAACTGATTTAAACTACTATCCTTTACTAAACTGTAGCAACTATTAGTAATGTGTGTGTATGTATATATATATATATATATATATATATATATATATATATATATATATGAAGAGTTTGATTGCAAAACGCGATAAACGCCATTTTTTGACATTTGGAGTTTATGATTGGAAATCACTGTTCAGATGTACCCTTATCTATGTGTGAATTGCTGCCATTAACACAATTTAAGAATGAAAATTTTAGGCCTACTACAAAATGTATTTTTTCACAAAACGCGATATGCACCAGACCAGTTTCTTTACAAAGTGCGATATAACATTTTATAGCATATAATATTATAGAACAGTTATATGCGCGAGCTCAGCATCCCCTGGAAGGAAAGTCACCGCCGGCGAAGTGCTCCGAGTTTGCTCATTGATTTAACAATAATATCAAATTAAAAAAAACGTGTTTATAAAAAGAGGATTCACTAGGCTAACTAAAAACGTTTGCCATTTAATTGTTTATACTTTAGGCGAGCTGTCAGTCACAGGCTAGTGCGTCTGTCAGTCAGAGAATCAAAGCTTCAGAGTCGAGCTAACCTCATGGATTTTGATGACGGATTGGAGCTGGTTGTTCCAGCTGCATAATAATAATAATAATAACTTATTATTATTATTATTATAACAGTGAAATAAGTCATTAAATATGACGGGACGAGGCAAGCTTGTATCCGCGGACTCTGTGCAACAGAAACTGCGCCATCGCGGCTCCGCCCGCTCTGATCATACAGGTTTTCAGCAGCATTGTGGAAGGAAGAAGCCTCCACTCTTTCTGTAACAAGCTACAAGTCGTTTATTTAACTAACTTAGTCTTACTTATCTATATTATAACTAATCACAATTAGTCCGAAGCTGTTTAAGAATGTTTGAAACGATAAACATCCTCCAGTTTGTTAGCTCTGACAGCTCAGCCGGTATGTTGTAATCCGACCTTTTCATTCAGGGACTGCCCTGGATTACTGGCACACGCCATAGGCACATTATGTCTATTATGGCATTATGTTTTTGAATATTATGAATATTTACGATCTATTGATAAATTATTGTTAATTTTCCCACTGATGATCCAAAAGATTTCTTCAAATGCCACAGTGAAACCTGCTTAAATCCATTGGAAGAATATGTGTCCTTGGCCTTCACTGAGCTCAAGTAATAGTTTAATGTACAGAAATTGTGAATAAACTTGACTGTTGATGTCTTCAATAATAATGTCAAATAACCAACATTTCTCAAAATAGATATATCTCATTTTGCAACGAAACTCTTCATATATATAATTATATATATATATATATATATATATATATATATATATGTGTGTGTGTGTGTGTGTGTGTGTGTGTGTGTGTGTGTGTTTTAGTAATACAGTATATACAGTAGTTCAGTACATATAGAGTAGAACACAAATCCAAAGATTTTAATGTGGCTTCTGAAATATCAACAAGATAGGGCTTAATGTAAATATATTTCATATAAATAAAATTGTGATTGACTATAAAACTGACACAAAAATGGGTATTGCTGCAAAGCGAAACTTTTTTTTTTTTTTTTTTTACTTTCTGTTTGTCAAATGTTGTTAAAATTATCTCCTCAAAAATATGAAGCAGCACAAATGTTTCTTGAGCACAAGTCATTATACATTCAAAAAAGGATTTTTCTTGCTTGTTTAAACTACTTGTTTAAAATGAGCTGGATAAGCACAATTCATTTTTTTTGTGACAATTTAATAGTTTTTTGTTCTGTCCACAAGTTTGTAAAAACAATTAAGTTAACTTAATTTGTGTTGGGGCAACGTGAGGGAGTTCTGTTATAAAACAGCATTTTACAGTGAATTAAACAGATTTCTGGAGGATCAGTGTGACACTAAATATTGTTACAGTATTTTGCAAATTATTGTTTTACTGTAGACTTTTGAAAGTTTTTTTTTTGTATTTGATATTTGATTATAGGTCATTAATTTCATAAGCATATATCTGTTTTTTGTATTGTATTATAGTTTCCATTTGAAATATGTCAGGCATGGTGCTTTGTTGACCCCCCTGTAAAAGGCAATTAGTACAAAGTCTTGTACATTCATCTTTTTTATTTTTCTTCAAATCAAAGGCAGGGATTCATCTTGAGGCTGGTTGATTTATTTCATGGCTTTAAAGACTTTATTGAAGGTTGTTTTCAAGTAAAATGAATAAGGAGAAATCTTGGAAGTAAGGCTACTGTGTGGGTGGTCACTGCTACGCTCTATAGAATAACAAGATTAAAAAAAAAGATTAGCCAGCCAAACTAAAGTCTTGTTTACACCAACCGTGATGCAGTTAAACACAAATGTTTGAGATGTTTTTAAAAAAAACCATAAAACATATTCACACTGAATATGATGCCAAAGATTGCAGTGTGACCTTTTATACAAACATTGTAGAAGTTCTTTGTGATTTCTTACATTTCTGTATTGTAAGTGACTTTTATTGACATTTTAGTAGTTTCATAGAAATAATATATCAGTTTTATAAGAAATAATTGTATTAATTTGTGAAATAATGTAAAAAATTCTGACAGCTTATTACTGTTTTTAATGCTACATGACCAACCCAATACATTGCTTTCAACGACTAAATCTGTCAATAAAATGTACTTTTATTGAACTTTTCAAATGGAAAAGTTGTTGAATTATAAATCAACAACTATAATACAGTTAAAAATCCTAAACAATCACAATCAATCACAAACTGCTAGTAACTAATATTTAATACATGTTTTTTAATTTTATTTATTTATTTTTGAGTGACTGTTTTTGTTTTATTTAACTTTGGACTGTAGAGTTAGATGATCCAGATTCTCTGGCTTTCAGAAAACATAAAAAGTGACTTTTGTTGACAGTTTTATTAGTTTGAACTAATATATCAGTTATTCATTCATTCATTTTCTTTTCGGCTTAGTCCCTTTATTAATCAGGGGTCACCACAGTGGAATGAACCGCCAACTTATCCAGCATGTATTTTACGCAGCAGATGGCCTTCCAGCCACAACCCAACACTGAGAAACACCCACACACACTCTTTCCAGGTGCCGGGAAACCGGAGCACCTGGAAAAACCCACTCGAACATGGGGAGAACATGCAAACTGCACTCAGAAATGCCAACTGACACAGCTAGGGCTCAAACCAGCGACCTTCATGCTGTGAGGCGATTGTGCTACCCACTGCGCCATATATCAGTTATATAAGAAATAATTGAATAAATCTGTAAAAAAAACATCAAAAGTACATCAAGCTCATTCAAGTTCTTGTGCTCTAATTTACATCACCAGTTCAGACAATATATAGTTGTTTTATCAGTTTTATAAGAAATAAATTAATTTGTGAAATAACATAAAACTTTCTGACAGCTTATTAGTTTTAATGCAATGCTGTATTTTCACAGTGAACACCATTACAGTTACATTTCTTCAGTTAACTACACCTAAAAGAATTAGGCTTCTTCAACTTAATTTATGTCAGTTTTCAGATAATAAATTAGGTTGAAAAAAATATATTTTTAATTTCCTGCTGTAATTTACATTGATCCATTTTTTTTCTTTCTTCTTTTTCTTTTTCAGGTCAGGTAGTAAAGAGTGTGGTTGAGTTGCTGGATGTTTTTCCCACACTGTCGAATCTGGCTGGTCTCCCTTCTGTTCACCGCTGCCCCTCTCCATCCTTCAAGATGGAACTGTGCACCGAGGGCTCAAACCTGGCAAATCTGATCCGAAACCCCAAACATCACAACAGAGAAGCGTACTCATTCAGCCAGTATCCACGACCCTCAGACTCCATCCAGCAGAACTCAGACCTCCCAAACCTCACTGATATCCGAATTATGGGTTACTCCATTCGCTCCAATGATTACCGTTATACTTTATGGGTGGGTTTTGACCCTCTGCACTGCAAGCCCAACATGACGCAGATCCATGCGGGTGAACTGTACGTCCTGGCTGAAGACCCGGGACAGGATAATAACCTGTTTGATGAATTTGGACACGCAGCAGTTTTGAATAAGTTTAAACGATGCCTTCGTGGACAGAGAGTCTGAAGCAGCATATGATGTATTTCAGCAGTGGATGGAAATCAAAGGGGGTTTTGTGATTCTGATTTTGTAGTATTGAAGGGAAAATGAATGAATGTTACAAAATTCTGTCAAGAACATCTTTGGTTGGACATGAACAAAAGGAGATTTGTAAAATATTGTTATGATTATTAGGTCACTTCTATTTTTATATTTTTGTAGTAGTAACTTATTAAAAACATTTGTATATCATGGTCAAATTTTTGCTGACTATAATGTATTAATTAAAAAAAATTGTATTGACTGATTGAAATTAAATAAATAGATTTGAATAAAAATATATTGCAGTGCCATGTGCTAAAATTATTTTTCCTTCCTTCCTTCCTTCCTTCCTTCATTCATTCATTCATTCATTCATTTTCTTGTCGGAACAGTCCCTTTATTAATCTGGGGTCGCCACAGCGGAATGAACCGCCAACTTATCCAAAATGTGTTTTACACAGCAGATGCCATTCCAGCTGCAACCCATCACTGGGAAACATACATACACACTCATTCACACAATACACTAGGGCCAATTCACCTATAGCGCATGTCTTTGGACTTGTGGGGGAAACCGTAGCACCTGGAGGAAACCTGCGCCAACACGGGAAGAACATGCCAACTGACCTAGCCGAGGCTCAAACCAGCGGCCTTTTTGCTGTTAGGCGATTGTGCTACCCACTGCGCCATCGTGAGGCCCTCTAAAAAATTTTTAAGATTTTTATTTTAGAATAAATAAAATTTAGATTAAATGAAGTCTTTAGTATATTTGTAAATGTATATTTAAATCATAAACATATTAGAAAAGGTTCTTAAAGATTGACAATATATTATCATAGACTAAATAATACTAAACTAGAACAGAGTAAACACAATAAAAATAAATGTATTAAATATTTTCTGATGTAGGAGGGCACGGTGGCGCAGTGGGTGGTGCTGTTGCCTCACAGCAACAAGGTCGCTGGTTCGAGCCACAAGTAGGTCAGTTGGCATTTCTGTGTGGAGTTTATGTTCTCCCCGTGTTCATGTCGGTTTCCACCACGTGCTCCGGTTTCCCTCACAGTCCAAAGACATGCGCTATACGTAGGTGAATTGGGTAAGCTAAATTGTCCGTAGTGTATGTGTGTGAGTGTGAGAATGAAAGTGTATGGGTGTTTTCCAGTGATGGGTTGTAGCTGCAAGGGCATACGCTGTGTAGAACATATGCTGGATAAGTTGGTGGATCATTCCGCTATTGCGACCCCTGATTAATAAAAGGACTACGACGAAAAGAATATGAGTGAATGAATGAATTTTCTGATTTAAAAATGAGTGGGAACATAAAGTTGAAGTCAGAATTATTAGCCCCCCCCCCCCCCCCCTGAATTATTAGAACCCCCTGTTTATTTTTTTCTCCAATTTCTGTTTAACGGAGAGAAGATTTTTTTCGACACATTTCTAAACATAATAGTTTTAATAACTCATTTCTAATAACTGATTTATTTTGTCTTTGCCATGATGACAGTAAATATGTTAACTAGGCAGGTTAGGATAATTAGGCAAGTTATTGTATACCGATGGTTTGTTCTGTCGACTATTGAATAAAAAAAATTGCTTAAAGGGGCTAATAACTTTGACCTTAAAATGGTTCTTAAAAATTTAAGAACTGCTTTTATTCAAGCCAAAATAAGCATTTAAAATAAACAAATAAGACTTTCTCCAGAAAAAAAAAATATTATCAGACATACTGTGAAAATTTCCTTGCTCTGTTAAACATCATTTGGGAAATATTTTTAATATTTTGACTGTCTCTCTACACCACCACCCATGTGCAGCATCCACTTGGATGATGCGACGGCAGCCACAGGACAACAGCGCCAGTGCGGTCACCACACACCAGCTATTGGTGGAGTGGAGAGACAGTGATAGAGCCAATTCGGTTGATGGGAATGATTGGAAGGCCATGATGGTTAAGGGCCAAGACGGAATTTAGTTAGGACACCGGGGTTACACCCCTACTCTTTATGAGTAGTGCCATGGGATTTTTAATGACCACAGAAAGTCTGGACCTCGGTGTAATGTCTCATCCGAAAGACGGATTCCACCGACAGTATGCCCTGCTTAGCTTCAGTGAGTAACCGGTCTTGGGCTGCAGGGTGATATGGCTTCGACTATGACTGTTTATCACAGTTTAGCAAATGTATGTTGAGTTAACAGTAACGGTTTTACAACAATTTTACAGTTTAAGAAGTATGTTTTTTTAAAGAAGAATTTTATTAAAAAGAAACTTAATTTTTTTTAAATTAATTTATAAATCATTTAAGTTAGGCTAAAATCTGCTTAAGTGTCATGAAAACAATACTACAACACAAAACTAGCAATGGTTTTCATTGTATGTATCCACGAGCACGATCTTAAACCACATTATTCAACCTTTTTTCACTCACAGTTAAATTTACGATTCATTGAATTCTCATTCTCAATTGATTACTATAAAAGAGAGTGGCTTCAAACTGATTTGTTTTGTCTGATCTATTTAATAAATAATAATACACCTCATAACGTTGTAATGGAATAAATGGCACATTTCCAAAGAGAATAAACTGAATACTCTCACACAGCAGTCTTGTTAAGTATATTTAAAGTAATATCATGATAAATACATGAGTCCATTGACTTCATTTCCTCGTTCCTTTCAGAACGTGATACATGGAAATGATGTAACGTCAACTTAAGTGAGAAATGGCTTTAATTTGAAGTCTTGGAGAAATAGAAAGCTCTGCTCAGAGTCAGACAACACTCCGCTTTAGCAATTTATCAGGTCACTAAGTCGTAATTGTATTTTGTCTCGGAGGCCGACAGAGACTCTGCCAGCTCAAATCTCTTGTTTTCCCAGGCAGCACAATGAAAATCAACTTAAATATAGAATTTCAAGTCATGCTCTCCCACTGCACCACTGCCAAGGTAATTAGATGCTTAAATATGAAAACTTGCAAATGATGTTGCCTGGATGCACCTCAGAGAATAGATGAACAGTGATGAATGTTTAAGCCAACATTAAAACAGCAGCCTGTAAGGTATGCCTCTATGTCGCCATCTCTGTTTAAAGCTGCAATTACAGTTTATTGTGGAACCATCATCTTTATGTGTGTTGTTCACCTCATTATGTTGTTTCGAGTCTGTATGGCTGTACAAACTAAGAGATGTATGGTCAATAGAGCTCAACAGGTTAAAAAAAAAAACAGATACTCACAAAACATGTAAATAAAGAAAAGTGCTGCAAATAGTGCAGACCACAATGGAAATGTGTCGGAGAATGCAAAAATTGAGGACTCCAGCTGGTTTCTGCTTAGAGTCAACGTTAAAGAGCTCCTATTATGGTTTTTAGAATATGACCTGCAGTGTGTAACACAGCTCAACCTGAATAAAAACATCCAGCTGATATTTAAATCTGAAAGTGCACCGTGTTAAAGAGTCAAAACAAAAAGAGTCAAAAAAAAAAGAGTTGCATAAATGAATCGTGTTGGGTTCAGATCTTTTGCTTAAACACATTGTTGATATGGTACATCACCAAATATAAAGTATCAGATCAGGTACAACGTGAACACGCCTTTTCCTTCAGACACTAGCGAAGCGTGGGGATTACCGGACTGATCATGACACGAAAATTACAATCATTGACAGATGGAGCTTCGGCTGTGGGGAATAAAGGGTTAAAGTTAATTTTCACAACAGTTCCACAATATAGCCAACCTAGTGCTGTATTTGTTCCTATAATTTTTCTGATTTTTTGAGACAATTACCTGCGCTGAAACGCGGGATTCAAAGCAGAGGCTGTTATGTATGGGATTTTATCAGAGTTTGACAGGGACTTTGTCAGTAACTGTTACAGTTCAAATGAACCAGGTTCTTCTTTCTCAGGATCATAACATGTAAGTGTAATTAAAATAGTTGTCTCATTTTCTGTACTTCACAAAATATGTATTTAATTTTGTATTGTAACTTGTTATCGCCCCGTGCGGCTTGTCATCACTTATCTATTATAGATCAGTGCTTGTACTGTATCTCTCAGGTCAAATCTTTATGGTGCTATTCACATATGGCATCCAAAAGCACGTTGAAAAAGCAACACATGCTTCTTTCTTTAGTGATTTAAATGTGTTTCTGAACTCGCGTTCATCTGCCTCTTGCCTTTGCTATGGCCACCATCAGCTGTTCCTAGACACGCACGGTGCGGACAATTTTCGAAATAGTTAACATAGTTAACCAAGCATTTTCTTGTAGCATGTTACTTTAGTTACTTGGAAAAAGTAATCTGATTACATAGCAACTCATGTTAATTGTAATGCAACACTGCTTATAAAAATTAATCAAATAATACTTTACTATATTACATAGTAATATAATAATATATAATAATATAATAGTATATAATAATATACATAATTGTATACTACATTTTTAGATGCTTAGGTGAACGAGGATGCATTATATCTCCACATCATCAGACTCACTATCACTCATGCTTCTATTAGTGCCTCTATTATCAGATTGGCATTCCTAAATCACCATCTTTAATCAATCGTGACTTAAACTTATTACTGCTTTCTTTGTGGGTGAAAAGTGTTGGCTACCCTCACAGAAAACATAAGTAGCATGAAAATGAAAGCATTTCAGAGTTAAAATTTTCCTGCTGATACTAAATGCCCCAGTTAATCTGACTTTATCTAAACAGTTTATAACAACAGGGGGTATGGAAAAATGCAATTTTCGTAAAAGTCAGTCACTGGGAGTCTTTATTTTTAAAATAAAAAACAGCTATGTACAATTGGAAAACAGCCACAGCAAAATATCCTCATCCCGTAGAGGAACAAGTGTTTAATCTAGTAATCGCTCAGCTCAAAGCACACCAAATCATGCAAATTATTATAATTATACTTAGTTCTCAAATTGTTCTTGTTAGCAGCATGGCATTGCATGACTACATGTATTTAGTGTTACCTGTATGTTTAAATTTCTCGTCTAATCTCTAATTGCCTTAACATTTGAATAAATAAATTGATGTTTAATTATTTCAGCTGCGTTGAGAAAAGCATATATAATTCTCTGCTGTGAATTTGGCTTTATTTAGAAGCTGTCATGAAGATAAGGAGATGGCTGGTTATGTTGGCTACTCGTTCAAACATTAACCATAAACATACAGCAGCTTTAAAGAAAAAAATACTATAGTAATTTATAGTAATAAACAAGATTGTTGTGAACTATACTAGTCAATAGTAATTACTTGAATTGTTGTAATATTTCTATATTTACGGTTGTAATATCAACATCAACTACAGCAGTGTTTCTCAACGACGTTCCTGAAGGACCACCAACACTGCATGTTTTGGATGTCTCCATTGTCTGTTACACCTATTATGGGTCTTTCAGGCTGCATTCACACTGCATGGTTCAAGTGACTCAATTCCGATTTTTTTTCTCCCATGTGGCACAGATCAGATATGGCCCATGTTGGTGTAAAAAAATCACATGGATTCCAATTTAGTCAAATCAGATTCATGCCTTGTTCATATTTGGAAATTTATCTGATATGAATCGGATCTGTGCTCGCGTGCCCACAATTTAAGCATGTTTAACGAGAGAGGGAGCGCAACATCCACCACGTAAACAATATAAACAAATATAAAACTGTTGCATAGGCTGCATCACGTGCAGGCCAAATGAGAACTTTTTCTGCTGTAAACTATAGTAAAACAACTAGTGAAAAAGAATTAAATAAATAAATAAATAAATCGATTAAATACTTGAATGGAGAAAAGAGCGCTCATTTATTATCAGCTTTTAGTCAGCGGACAGTTTTTTTCCTGCTCATTGTGCCATTGCCGTGTGCTGTGTAAATGCAGACAATCAGAAACGAATCATTTTAAAAAAATAATGTAAGCAGGTCATCAAAATAATTAGATACTGTGACAGTCGGAATTGACCATCAAGATCTGCAGTGTAAATGCAGCCTCAGTCTCTGCTAGTAAGCTGAGTTCTGAATCAAATTTAAAGGTGCAGTACGTAAGTTTGACACCCAGTGGTTGAACTAGGTATTGCATGCTTAGTTCAAAATACATGCAAGCTCAGGTTGCCAGATTGACGATACCAACAGGAGCGAGTCTGACTATTGAGTCTAAAGGCAGATTTAAGGTTGATTTGAGTTGTGTTCTAAATAAAAGCAATGGAAATATTATAGAAGGAATATTTTCATATTAAAAAGAGTTTTTGACCTAACCAACAGCTCAAATTTATATATTAGAAATGGCTTTTATTTCTCACAGGTGAACAACAGGATGAACTATGATCACCTCAGGTACACCTCATGTGCTTTATTCAGTGTTAAATACTAACAATGTGAGTTTAAATGCCATTTCAGATGACAATTACTGCTGTACTACTGAAAGCAGCAGCAGATAGTTCACTTCAGATCTTAAAAATGAACTATTTGAAATTGAACTTTAGAACTGTGACTCAGCATATGCATTTAATAATGTTAAACAGTTTAATATATATTAATTAGATTATAAACCTTACTATTTCAATGGAGTGCAGTAAGTGCACTATTCTGAATGGCTTAATTTTAATTTGTCGTGTTTCGACTGATGCAAACAGCCAAATTGCTTATCACTGAAAATGTCTTCACGCAGCATGTTGTTAGTACACAGGGTTACAATGTAACCTGCTCACCTAATGTTTACATTCGTAAAATTTATATTATTTGCTAATTAATAACCACCTCTTATGGAACTCTGAATCTGCGCCTCATATTGGAGTCTGCTACTGTGCACCAGAGGTCGCGTTATGGTAACGAATGCATACTTTGAGAGCCTTCATGACTGAATGAATGAAATACGCTGTTTTCCACAAAGACAACCCCGGGTGCTGCAATATAATTGGCTAAACTGGCATTGGGAGGGTTAAATGACCGCCCACTGAAGCTAAGCATGACTGGGTGGGAGACCACATAAGCTGGGTTGCTGCTGGAAGTGGTGTTAGTGAGACCAGCAGGGGCACTAAACCTGTGGTCTGTGTGGGTCCTAACGCCCCTGTATATTGATGGGGACTCTATACTGCTCAGTGACTGCTGTCTTTCTAATGTTAAACTGAGGTCCTGACTCATTTAAAAAGGTCAATAAAAACCCAGAATGTCCTTTGAAAAAGAGTAGGGGTTAACCCCTGCATCCTGGCCAAATTTGACCTCTGTCCATTGTGCCTCCTAACCATCCCCATATCATAATTGGCTTCATCACTCTGTCTTCTCTCGACCAATCAGCTGGTGTGTGGTCTGGTGCAATATGGCTGCCATCGCGTCATCCAGGTGGATGCAGCACACTGGTGGCAATTCCCCCAAAAATGTGTAAAGAGCTTTGAGTGTCCAGAAAATCACTATATAAATGTAAAGAATTATTATTATTATTATTTTTATTATTATTATTATTATTATTATTATTATTATTATTATGTAGCATCTAGTGAAAATAAGAATAAATGAATACAAAACTAACCATTTTTTTTTTTTTTTACAGCTGAAACAATTATGGCTTTGGACACTAAAAGTACCTGCAATTAAATAACCAATACTATAATTCACTTCACTATATTGTTCATCAACACTATGATAAATGACTATAGTAGAAGCGACCGCTGCAACATCTTCACCCAGCATTTTCTCCCCAGACTCATTTCATGCCACAAGTCTGCATTTTAAACGCTCATATACCTGTGTGCTCTTTTCAGGTTTATTTTGGATTCCCCACACTCTTTCCCTGCGTTAGATGCCACATTGTTTACTCCTGCCTAGTATGAATTATTTTTTGAAAGGATGCATTCAATATTTATGTGGCAACATAAATATATTTTCTCGCTTTCCCTCAAAAGGAAAAACAACAAAACAAAGCGAGCGCGTTATTTGTGTGTCTGTCCTTTTTCGAGTGTGTTCTTATAAGAGTGCAGCAGGAGTGTTATACTGAGGGGATCCTTTGGGACCGTCAATATATTCAGCTTCAGCAGACAGGCTTCATTGCCAGCTGGTCCGGAAAATTCCACTGCTGTCTCTCTTTCTCTCTCTCTCTTTTTTCTTCTCTTGTCGACTAAAAGCAAGGTCAGGGCAGTTGGAGAGGGATCCACAGGCTGATTGAAGCTGATATTTTAATTGCTCATATACCAATGCTTTGCTTTTCTTATCTACTGGCGTATTCTTTGGATTACGGATGGACATTAATGTACACTTGAAATGACCAGTTTTCCTGTGATGGATTGTTGTATATTAAGACTTGTTCCAACCACAAAAAAAAAAAAAAAAGGTTAATGTGATTTTTATATTGCAGTTATGACACTTTTTTTTATGACACTCAGATTCTGGAATTTGTTTATATCTTGCCATTGTAAATTCATTTTCTCTTTTCACTCTTTAAGAATGCTGATGTTTTCCCTTTGTGCAATTGCAGGTTCATGTCACAATTCTGACATATATTTCTTCTCAGAATTACCATTTTGTGTATTACACATAATTATGATTTATAATCATTTTTGCCTATTACAACTGTGAGTTTGTCAATTTTTCTCTTCAGGATCTGAAATTAGTCTTTGGCCCAGCAGGATTTTTCTTGCAAATGCAAGATTATGTCTTAATTTGCTCCTTTCTTTTCAGAATTATTTTGTTTCACTATTTATTTTTGTTTGTAAATTTAAATTACAATGCATTTAAAATATAATGTGTTAAATTAGATCATATATATGTAAGCTGTCTTCTAACTATTGTCATTCTTTTCTGATGTATGGAGTGATAACAAGTACATACTCGAATACATCAGTAAAATAAAAAAGAACTGCATATTTTAGTAAATGTTTCAGTCAACTGTGGAACTATTACCAATTAGACTACCTTTACCCGGTATCCTGGAGTGTCTTGCTAAAACAGTGAATATATTAGCAATTCAAATTTAATTTCATTGTGAATTTAGTCCATTTTTTTTTTAAATAAAGCTGTGGTGTACTGTGTAATATGTATATATATTATATTATAGCAATCAGTTAATTGATTAGACAAGTTATGTTATGTTATGTTATGTTATGTTATGTTATGTTATGTTATGTTATGTTATGTTATGTTATGTTATGTTATGTTATGTTATGTTTAGTCATATAATGTATCCACTGTAAGGTCCAGCCAAATAGTCCAACGGCGGTGTTTACTGCTGGATGAAGGCTCAATTGCGTGTTCTTTCTTTCCAGGGCACAATGTTGATTTACTTCAAGTTTAACTCGTATCTGACTCCAATTTTGATATAAGATGGTTTAGAATGTTAATACGTTTATTCTCGTTTTATCTGACTCCATTTTATAGTTTAATATTACTTTATTAATTTAGTAGTTTATGAGACATTTTGGTATATATTTGAATAATCTTAAACTCCTACCGATTTTCCTAGGTACAACTTAATTAATGTTGAGACATTAATTAGAGGTCAATTTGCTAGTATCACTTAAAAAAAATTTATTTTATGCATTATCCCTAGCTCCATTAGTACTTTACTCATACTGTGTACAACGTAATTATTGTTGAGACAATAATCAGCGGTCAATTTGCTAGTATCACTTAAAGAATTACTCTTTTATGCATTATCCTTAGCCCCACTAGTACTTTACTTTTATTAAACTCATTTGTTGTGAACTTATGTTACATTACGCCGGCTGTAATGCATCATAAGCTCACTAGTCTGATCAAATGATTAGAGGTTGATAATCAATACTATTTGATAGACAGACGATGTCATTATTTAAATAGTAATCTCATTTAATTCTTACAATCATCTATGTACAACTTAGTTAAATAAATATTTAACCAGAGGTCAAAATTTCAGTACCAGTTAAGATGTGATCATTCATCTTACTGCCTTAACCCTGATTCCCCATAGTGATTTGCGACAAATAACATAATTAAAAGTCAAACAACAAGTTGGAACTTCTAGGATTTCCATTTACACGAGTTATGTTTCGTCTATCATGGGACCTAGTACATTCTTAATTTATCTGAGTAATAATTTCAGAGTAACAAGAATACGTTCAAATATAACAATTTATTAGTCAGGTAAATGTGTATTATGCCAATTCATTCAGTCAATTCATAAACAATCAATACAAAACATCAAATTCTCAAAGATAAATCCAAGATTTAGAAGATGCATACCTGACTTTCAAATTCTACATGGTGCGGAGTTTCTGAGAAACTCAGCACCATGGGCCACTCTGAATGTAGAAGCGCCCCGACCAGCTGGAAAACTGTTCCTTAAGTAGAAGATAGAAGGGGTGTGTGTTGAACAACAGAGGGCATTTACATTTAGCGGGGGTTCCTGAACCCCCGGTCACACCCTTAGCAGTGGTGTAAAAAATACCTGAAGTCATCAATTTATTAATTGGTTATGGCTATTTCTGAGGGAATGAGACCATTGTACCAGTCGCACTGAGACATTTCAAATGATATCAAACATGACAGATAAAGTCACTTGCATGGATATAGAACAGTTTATACTTTGAGATGATCATTTTGTGTGAGTTCAGGGAAAAGAGGGTGAGATGCTTCACATGTAAATGAAGGGAACAGAAGGGTGTGAAGAATTTGGGTGAAACGTAGGTCCCATTGTCCTTTCTCAGCTGGGTGTGGTGCTTCTCAGTCTTGTGTCTCTTTCTCTTAATCAGGCATATTTCCATAAATCTTACACCACAATGCAAAAGTAAGCTCTTTTCTGTGAATGTGTTAGATTTCTGTGGTAAATGAGGGTAAATAAGTGTTTATAGCAATATTAATATTTAAATATTGCAAAATGAAAATTCCAGTTTGTTATCAGTAGTTTTGATGTATTTTTACCTCAAAACAAGTCTTACAAATGCAAGTCGTCACCTTAGAATTATAAGGTTCTATCTGACATTTTTGTCAAAATTCATTTATTCACATATTCTTATTAAATGACAACTCATTTACATCATGTGATGTATTTTTATAAGTTGTTTACATTTTAAGACTTTATTTAAAGGACAAAAAAGGTTTTATCTACAAAGCTGAACTATAGCTTGGCTCTATAAGGTTCTTTCTGTGAGCCAATCATTTTTAATGCACGCACGAGGACCAGGAACAGCTTTCTTTGTCACTTTGCTGGACTGCTCCACTGACTGTGGGAAACACCAGAAAGACAAAATCACACAAAAGTCAGACAAATATCATACAAAGTCATACAAAGTCAGCTAAATAATGCCACACCACACAAAATTGAGATGTGTGGAAATGTGATGATTTAGAAGCATTTCTTGAAATTGAGATTCATTCATTTATTCATTCATGGGGAATGAACCGCCAACTAATCCAGCATATGTTTTACGCAGCGGATGCCCTTCCAACTGCAACCCATCACCGGGAAACACTCATACACAATCACACATATACACCATGGTCAATTTTAGTTTATCCAATTCACCTGTTCCGCATGTCTTTGGACTTGTGGGAGAAACTGGAGCACCCGGAGGAAACCCACACCAACACATGGAGAACATGCAAACTCCACACAGAAATGGCAACTGATCCAGCCGAGGCTCGAACCAGTGACCTTCTTGCTGTGAGGCGATCGTACTACCCACTGTGCCACCACATTGCCGACATTGAGATGAAATCTTACATTTTTCATTGTTGAAAAAGAAATGAATATTAAAATAGTTACATATTGAATGTGAAATATATTATTTGCTTAAATATAGTCAATGAAAGACTTTTCAGTGTTTATTAAACTGATTCGGCCATTGTCTGTTTCTTTTAAATTCTTTAAATTTAATATTAAGCTTTAAAGGGCAAATACTTAATTTAATTCATGGGGCGTATGATTCAATAAAAATAATTCAATAATTCATATAAAGCATAACATTTAATAAATATTAACTTATTAATTAGATAAAATTATCATCTGCACTGGAATTTTTTTTTTTAGCACAGCCTTGTATGATCATCCTAAAACATGAAAATGTTATAGAAAGCAAAAATGTAACATTCTCAAGCATCAATATATTGTTACAACACCAACTTATATATTTTTTGATTGTATTTCTTGAAAAGTAATGGTTCAATGAATGATCTGCCAGATAGAACCATATAATTCCAAGTGGAAAATGACTTTTCAGAATTAGGTTCTATCTGCATTTACCATGTTTTTTTACTGCAGTTTGCAAATGTAAGATAACTTTGATAATTTACATTTAGACAACCCTTAGGGTCACTGTCATGTTAATGTATAAAAGAGAATTGTTACACACATGTTGTTTGCTATATGGAATGCAAAAACGTTGGAGCTTAATATCTCAAAATCATTTAGAACGCAGATAGAACCTTATAATTCTAAGGTGACGAAGTTTATGTCATAATTTGCCTTTTTTCCTTTAGAATCTTGCAACTCTGACTTTTTCCTTGCAACTGTTTGTCACAGTTTTTATTATGCTCCCCTCAGAATCTCAATTCTGACATTTTTTCCTCACAATTGCACATTTGTGTGTTTTTGTGAATGATTTTTTTTTTCCAGAACTTTCCTTAACTTTTTGTATGTAATGTGTTTCTCACAGTTTTGAGAACTGTCACAATGGGCCTGTTTCAGTAAGGAGGTTCAAACCAACTCAGAGTTTAAACTTGAACTCTGAGTTGACTGAGTTTTCAGTTTCAGAACAGCTGATCTGAGTTTGGGCAATTCAGAGTTAAGCGTGCACACTGCGACTATAAAAAGACATTATTAATGGAGCGCAGATATTACGAGTCACCATGGCAACATCTGAATAAAGAGATCAGCATTTTTTTCCAGCTGAACTTGATGTGCGCATGCAAAGTTATAGCAAATATGACCATAAAAAAAAGCCATACCACTGCATTGGCGAAACTGAGAGAGTGTGGGAAAACATTATCTGTTCAAATTAATACGTAAGTTTACATTTAACATATTTAAAGTATTTAAATATTTAAGTATTTTAAAAATATGTAATGTAATGAGTGACATTTATAGAGTTTTCACTTAAAAAAGTGGGGAATTGGCTGTAAGTTATTTCAGATAATTGGATTCATTTACATAAAATAGCCTACTGTAGCCATATGGTTTCTACAACAAATTTAACAAAACAAGAATGCATTTAACCTTAATGCATTGTTCTGTGGAATTGTTTTATTTAAGGTGCCCACTTTTACACACGTTGATGAGTTTAAGATAACATTTCTAAAATTGAGTTTTTAAAAGATTTAAGAGTGCACTTCTGTGTCTGCCGTTTTATTGATCAGGTGGTGGAGGTTAATATGACATGTAGAATGTAAGCAGTACTAAAATAGTTTTTAGAACAGGTAATAAAACCTTTAATCTAGTTACAGTACATGTCCCTGTCGAAGGTCAGTGAATTTAAGCTAATTATTTCTTTTTTGCCGTAATATCAAAGGTAAAACTTAAAACTATGGTATTGAATATAATTGTAATATTCCCAAAAAAGGACAAGCCATTCTCGTAACTTTGTTTGTATGACTGAAATGCAGGCAATGAAAGACTAAGGTGAGAAATACTGCCTTGTCTTTAAAAAGGGGAGGAGGCTGACAGAAACTCCTGACCAGGTTAGGTTCATACGGCAACTGACTCTGAGTAAAAGTTATCTCTCTTTCAGAAAGAGGCTTGACTTACCCTGCTTTCTCGAGTTTGAAAAACCTGTCATTTTGAACAGAAAACTGAAAGTTTATCTCAAAAAAAACTCACAATTATCAGAAAATTTTTGTGAAATAAAGTGTCAAATGAGGAAAAACTAATTCATAATCAGCAGATGTAAATTTGTTGATGCAGAGTTTACATCGTACATTTCTGAGTTTTATCTCAGTATTACAAGCAAAATAGAAATCACAAAAAGGCACTCATTACTTTTTTATATTATTTAACAAGCATTAAACATCAAACTCTTCTAACGCTGGTTTCATAATATAAAACAATACAAAACCAGAAACATTTCAGAACAGAATTAGAGCGTGTGTTGATAAATGGTTTAGATTAACTCCATTATGTTGGATGATTTCAAACACAGAATCAATGCACACATTGTTAGGGATCACTGCTCTGGATAATAAACATTGATTTCCATAAGCACAGTGAAAATGTGAGTAATTATGCCTGGCGATAATGGCTGAGTGTTTGATGCTGTTTTTTCTTCTTTAAATTGTTGTGAATTGACTTCTGGATTTAGAGTGGCTCTGCTTGTGGAAGAAAGCATCTAAAAACAATAACTGGTCAAATCACACACAAATCACTGGATTATCAAGTGCATACATCCTTTTGGTCGTGTGCCATCAAATTATCAGCCATCAAATTCAGAAACCTATGAGTGTCAAAAAAGACACTTTTCAGATTTTGGAAATTTGACTTTTTTTTTATAATAGACTACAGTGGAAAGAAAACATAAAAAAATACTTAGATTTTTTTTATGCATAAAAAAGAGAAATATGCAATGTATTGAATGATATTTCTAAAAACATTTTTATTTATCTAAATAGAATGTTTAAATTTATTTTCTTTGGGGTGTTGTCATTTTTTCCTGATGTGTGGATAACAAGTGCATACTAAAATACATCGATAAAATATAAAATAACGGCACATTTTAGTAATTGAGTAATCTAGGAACTGTTGTGTCGTTACCTGAAATGACTAGCTAAAATAATTGATTCAAAATGAACTGATTTAAATTAATTAATTGTATAATGACATTTTTATATATGAATTTCAAGTATGAATTAAAGTGCATTTCAGTATGTTATTATATTATATTATCATTCATTCATTTTCTTTTAGGCTTAGTCCCTTTATTAATCTGGGGTTGCCACAGCGGAATGAACCGCCAACTTATCCAGCACATGTTTTATACAGCGGATGCCCTTCCAGCTGCAACCCATCTCTGGGAAACATCCATACATACTCATTCACACACATACACTATGGACAATTTAGCCTACCCAGTGTACTTATATCATATGTGTTTGTGGGGGAAACCGGAGCACACCGAGGAAACCCACGCGAACACAGGGAGAACATGCAAACTCCACACAGAAATTTCGCTGGTCGCTGGTTTGAGCCTAGGCTGGGTCAGTTGGCATTTCTGTGTGGAGTCCGCATGTTCTCCCCGTGTTCGCTCCGGTTTCCCCCAAAGTCCAAAGATATGTGGTACAGGTAAATTGGGTTAGCTAAATTGTCCGTAGTGTATGTGTGTGAATGAGAATGTATGGATTTTTCCAGAGATGGGTTGCGGCTGGAAGGCTGGTGATTCATTCCATTGTGACCCCGGATTAATGAAGGGACTAAGCTGAAAAGAAAATGAATGAATATAATTTAATTGATGTTTGTGTTTGTTCAAATTACCTATTTCAAGAGTTCACACTTAGCTTATGATTGATTATAAAGCTTGTTTGGTATGCTGTCCTGGGAGAGAGCCCTGAGCTCATAAGATCCTCGAGCCCGGGGCTCCCTCCCGTTTGCAAGACGAGAGGAGAGTTTGAGCTCAGGTAGATCTCGAGAACTCCCCTGCGGGTAGCTAATGAACGGATAGTGATTGCTATGAAAAGATAACTACTTACTAGGAGCATGTCTATGGTGCCGATTTGGATTAGTCAATTAACTTAAGTTGCATATTTTTGTACGGTGGGAGGAAACCGGGGAACCCGGGGGAAACCCACGTGAGCACGGGGAGAACGTGTAAACTTCACACAGAAACATCAGCTGGCTTGGTTAGGACTTGAACCAGTGACGTTCTTGCTGTGAGGTAACAGTGCTAACCACTGGGCCACCGTGCCACCCATCTAGGAAAGGAGGAGGAGTTGGGGTGGAAGGGGGGATTCTTCAAAATGAAGATGGCTGTGATATGGAACTTATAGTATATATAGTGGCTTAGGACTCATCTGATTGGTGAATCATAAATTGAATAATGCGGGACTAGCTGCAAGCAATCATGTGCACGTGATCCTCTCGAAATTAGTTTATAAATAAACTTCACTTAAAATGAGCTGTTTTTTTTCTGGGCAGACAACTTAATTGTTTTATGTATAATCCACTTAAATTTGTAAAAACGAATAAGCTAACCATTTCCTGGAGGAAACCCTCGCAAACACAGGGGAGAACATGCAAACTTCACACAGAAACACCAACTGACCCAACTGAGACTCGAACCAGTGACCTTCTTGCTGTGAGGCAACAGTGCAAACCACTGAGCCACCGTCTCACCCCAGGTGAAATAAACATATTACAAAAAGGAAATATCAGTTTGCAACACCAATCAGCATAGCAAGCTGTTTTGTGCAGCTAAAAATGAATTGAAGTGTATGAGACCAGACATCTGGACATGTTTACGTTTTTCTGTTCCGTAAAAAAATCATATATCAAATCATATCATATCATATCATATCATAACATAACATAACATAACATAACATAACATAACATAACATAACATAACATAACATAACATATTGTGTCATTTTACAAATAATATAATAATTAAATGCACAGTGAACCATTATTAATGAATAATCAATAATCAATGAATATTGATTAAGTTGTATTGTTTTAATTTCTACCCACACATCATTTCAGTTCTCCAGGTGTAATGGCAGGCTGAAAAAGTGTACAACGTGACCTGTGGAAACACCAGACACTGTTCATGGAAACTCCAGTCGAACCTCATGGCCTGTGATGAAAGTAACAGTGCCATGTTTGTTGTATAGCTCTGACATGAGTGCAGTAAAAGACAGCTGGACTGTATTATGAAATAGTCTGTGACCTATTACTTTGCAATTAGATTTGTGAATATGAGCGCTTTTGTAATGAACTTGGAGTTTATTTCAGGGGCTGATGATCTGACAAGACTCACAAACAGCCAACGAAACACACAGATTTACAAGAACCTCAGAATCCGAGCTGCTCAAGTGCTTTATTTGGGCTGGTTTAATGATGTTTATCATCGCAGGGTCAGAGGAGACACACTGAACCCAATTCATCTCATAGAACATAGTTAATGGTTAGATTATTACTCATCATTAGTGCCGTTTGCAAGAATAACAATTACTGTTGTTTACAGCGAGGTTCAATATTTGAATAAACCATCAAGCGCATGGTTAAATTCAGTGTCACTCATCATCATGATGCAGGAAGGATAAAATGAGAGGCAAGATAATGTTAAAGAGAGGTGTGGTATTAGCTCACCCAAAATGAAAAATTTGTTATTAATGTTATCAGTCAATTGAATGGGCAATATCAGTGGTTATCAGCTGATAGATATGAGCCAGAAGGGGCCTTCTATGCCTACTGGTAGGCTCAGAAAGCTGTTATCAACCATCCACATGGTTTATCAGCTATATGAGATATAAAATTTCTGCTCTTCTCATGTAAATCCATCAGAGGCTGCTCCGACTGACCTGTCCTCCTCCTTCTCTAAACCCAACCGTCTGTTTTTAAAAAAGCAATCAAAGCAAATTATTTACTTGTTTGGCTTTTGTCTTACTTGTGTTATAAAACTATTCTTCACCAGACTCAAACCCTGTCATTGCTCTCAACTCTACACCATGTCACAAGTCTGTCGACGTACATGGTGAGCCACTGGAGAAACTGGCAACAGCAGAAAAGCCATACATATGGAGGTAAGCGTCACGCCGCCACGCAGCATTTGTTTTAAAGACAGAATGAAGAATGAGCTTAAGCTGATTATTTATATTATTTATTACATTTCCCATTAATTGTATTTTATTAATGTTGACCCCTACCCCAACCCTAAACCCAACCATCACAGCAATGTAAAAACATATCTGAATCTGGAGACTTCTCTATTAGTATAGCTGATAAATCATGTGGATTGTTGATAACGACCTTTTAAGCCTACCAGTAGGCGCAGAAGGTCCCTACTGGCCCATATCTATCAGCTGAGAACCACTGACAACACCCATTCACAGTTTTGAGCATTTTTTTTTTTGCTACCTTTCTAACAAATCTGGAACCTTGTTGTCTGTGGAGGATGAAGGAGCTCTCAGAATTCATCTAAAATATCTTCATTTGAGTACATTTTTTGGTTGAGCTATCGCTTTAATGGACAATGACAACAACAATAACAATAGTAATAATAATCATGGGAGTGTTCAAAGTTATAATTTTTATGATGTGTATTAGGTGTGATTTGATTTGTTTATTGGGTTTAGTTTGGCTTATAAAGCTCAAATGTACCACAAAATTAAGAAAACATGCAAATAGAAAAAGAAACTAACAGACTGAGAAAACATTTTCATGAATTTGACAGCACACGCATACAAATACAAGAATTACACTTCAAACAGAGCAGAAAACAACAGAAATCTGAATGGGAAAGTAAGAACCAAGTGAAGCGATGTTGTCAGAGATCTGAGGGGTGAGCTTTTTATTTTATGTCCTAATCAAATTATTCATTGTTTATTGTATATTCATTCATTTTCTCTTCGACTTAGTCCCTTTATTAATCAGGGGTCCCCACATGAACCAAATTGCATGAACCAAAGTAATGTTAAATGAACACCTGACTCTATATAGGAAGCAGCTGAGTTCACTTTTTGGGTTCCCCTGACACAAATTTCTGTTTTGGTCTGTGCTATTTACAGTGGGTTTCTGTATTTGCATGTAATGTGAGTAAAACTTTTGTGCACAATGACACAACTTTTGTGTGTTTGAGATTGATACACTGTAGAAAGTACCAAAAAAGTAAGTTAATAAAATATGCTGCTCATAATTCTAAAAATACCTTTTTGAAGTCTTCAGTGTCACTATGGCTTTACAACCCTATAAACCTGGCCATAACATATAAAAATAATGTAAACATAATATAGTCTGAAAAACATCTCCTACAAACATACTGCATAGAAAAAAGTTGCATATGTTTATGTTTATTTTAAAGAAATATATTTTGAAATTGAAAAGAAATGTTCTCAATTTGGAATAAAATCAATATGAACACTTTACACAAAAGTCCAAAACATGAGAATTTTCCAGGTGGTCTCTCTCTCTCCCTTTTTCTTTCAATTTATTTAGTTGTGTGTGTGTGTATGTGTGTCTGTAGAATGAAAATGAAATTTATTTCCTTGCCAACTAGCTGAAAAATAATATGTTTAATATAATATATTAGAGTCGGTTTCATGTATTTTTTTGCATTAAATGAAACTAAGCAAACATATGCAATTTGTTGCAGATACTGATTTATATTACCAAAATGTCAGGCAGCAAAACATGCATATCACAGCCTGAGGGTGAACATTTGTAGAATATTACTAAATAAAAAAAACCAAACAAACAAGCTAACAATTAGACGACAAAAGGCTTGTGGTACTTTAGATTGCATATTGAAGTTCTTTCAGCATATACATATATATATATATATATATATATATATATATATATATATATAAAATTAGTGTGGCATAGTGGCATTATAGGGTTAATCAATCTGTTCATGCATGTGCACATCAGTATCAAACTGTGCAAACAGCTACAGTATTCTCTCATCTTGTGCACTTTGTCTGATTGTGCTCTTAGGGGTCACACACAGTCTCGGTGTCTCAGATGAGTTTAATGGTGCCAGTCAGATTGGGGCCAGATTTCTTGGCCCTGAAGTCTGAGTGTCTCGGTGGGAAGCTGTTTTTGGCTGGCTCAGTGATGTCCACCCTCAGGGCCAGTGCCACCCCCATTACAGGCTCAGATCGTATCGCACTGAGCGCTGCGCTCTGGCTTGGCTAAACAGATGGGAGCTTGCCAACAATGTTGCCATCAAACCCTAGTTTTAAAATCAATGTGGAATACCATTCACAACCAATTATTCCTCTGTAATTGTATGCATTTCAGAGTGAAACAAGATATTCAACAAGAGAAAAATGGAAAATCCTGGTCCATGGCACTTTGTTGCTAGTGCCCAGTTAGATAAATTTTGCATTCATAACTGCCTTCAATCTTTATTCCATCTATTCACACTACCAGGGACTTTCTAGCTGTCTTTTGCCCTAGATGGTGATTGAAATTGCTAGTGAGCTTTCCTTAGGTACCTTGAGGCTGTTTAGGTAAAGTTTATATATGATATTTACAGCAGAATTTTGCCACTGTAAGTAAACTTTGTATTGGGTAACACTAAATATACTGTAAGTGGAATCAGAGCATAAAATACTTGATCACTAAAATAAACTGTGTGATCTATCATTTTGGTAGGTTTAAAAATGGCTGGCACAGTAGAAAACTTACTGGAAATTGCTAACTCTCTATTGAAATGAATGGTCGTTTGTTATTGTGTGTCACTGGTAGTGTGAAAGGGGTTTTACTTCTCTTGGAATCAGGCCTGATGGCAAGTCCCTGTGACTGAGTTCCTGTATTTACCAGGTATAAAAGCCCAAAGTTGAGTGTGAAAATCCCAGTATAAACTCTGTAGATCAACAGTTTCTGAAATACTCAGACCAGCCCATAAGTAGATAATAGGCAGTTGAACAGGTGCATGTACAACCCACACTCAGGGAATCTCTGAAAAGTGTTGTTGTACATTTCAGATGATAAATCTACCAGAGGGCACTGTTCACATTTGGGTGAATATGAAATACCTTACTTAGGGTTGGGTTGCATGATATTATAAAAAATTGGACATTTTATAAATTGGATATTTTATTTTGCTGCGATTTATATTGCAATATGAATGCAATTTGTCAAATGACTTGAATAGGTCTATTTGGAATGAAATCAATAACTTTGATAATCTTGTAGAGGAGTGAATCAAAGAAATTGCAAGAATAAATAAATAAGATAGAGCAAAGATAAAAGTGAAATAAGTAGTGAGATATTCAGGTACAGTAATACGATACAATATGAAAGTATCATGATATTTTGACCCTGATAATGGATAGATCAGTGATCAGTGTTTCAATTTACTATAACCTTCTATGTGAAGCTGCTTTGACACAATCAACATTGTAAAAGTGCTATACAAATAAAGGTGAATTGAATTGAATATATCAAAATCATGAACAACATATTGTAATCTTTGTAAATGAAGAGAGAAAATGCATCAAAAAGTTATAACATGTATTTCTTTTATTAACAGCACATATATTCCTAGAATTGCTTGAAACATTGATAAATGTTTCATCAGCCATTACAGGTAAGCGCCATCTCATGCATATCGCTATTTTGTCCTGCCCCTATTATTGATTAATCAAATGTAATGTAAAATATAAAGACTGTACATTATTCGTTGCAGCTCATTAATGATAATCCCAACCTCACATACTGGATGCTATGATGTGACTATTGTGAATGCACACATTGCCATTGAAATGCTGAAATGATATATAACTTGTTAAGACATGTTGTTGTTAATATGTTAAGACACACATCTTTCTTGTACGTGTACACACAAAAAAACTTACTATAAAGATCACAGTCACCAGCAAACCAACCAACCAATAGTGTTTTCAAAAGCAAATGTAAGAAAAAAATGCACTGGTACTTCATAGTTGTACGTTGATTTTACATTACATTGCAGCCCAACAGCTTTCACTAAAACGAATGAGAATGTTAAGTTACAGCTTTCTCATTTCTAATTATTATACAAAGCTCTGTTCTTGATCAAAAAGGAAGTTCTTTCCATTTGTATTTTCAAAAACCATTTCTTACCTTGAATAACAATCACCAATGAATCGTGCATTATAGGATTAGGACACAAACATGCAACACAAACATCGCAATACAGCTCACCACAACCCGTAAGCACACGTTCTATACCTACATTAGGATGTTGTCATAGCTAGTGCCATTTCCTGTAGGAACTGCAAAGTTAGAGCCGCCACATGCTCAATAGTGTTTGGCAGCTGAGCGCCTGCTAATGACTGTGCGGCTCCTCTGGGAAATGAGCAGACAAGAGAAAGAGAAAAAGCACAAGAAAAAAAAAAGCGAAGAGACAGAGTGATGCACATAATAGTCCAGGATCTGATGTCCTCCATCTGGCACAGCCAGGGAGCAACTCCAGCGGCAAGCTTGCTCCGACCTGCGGGCATGGGTACTCCATCATTATTTCCCCCTGATGCTCCCATGGCACCATGTTGGCATTTAGGAATGTCACTCCACAAGCCAGAGTCTTGGTTGGATCGGGCTAAGCAAGCCCACAGAGACAGGACAAGTTGGCTTGCATCAGCAAAATATGTGTTCTGGGAGACGGATGTTCATTATCTTCTTAATACATCCCATTTGTGGGACTTGCATTGTGTGGGGAATGGTGAGAATGTGTCATCCTAATGGCCGTGCATGGGTTCAGCCGAAATGACAATGATGCCACCTGACATCAAACATAAAGTCATGCTGCTACTGAATTAGCCAGACACACCCTCGGTTTGACAGAGGAAAAGGTTTTCAAAAGTGACACTATTCTAAGGGAGTTTTGCGGGAACACTTTCTCTGTCTTTACAGCTTCTTTCGCAACCATTTTCTCCATTAGTACAAGAAAAGTAAGCAAGGGCAAATGACTTCAAACAGCATATTTACTGGTCACTTTTTAGAAATAAAAAGTAGTTCGTTTTTTCCCCCTCTCACTCCTTCAATCTCAGAACATCTTGGTCTAATGAGCACTAACTTCAAAGAAGCGTATTTATCTATTTTGACCTCCTTTTCAAGTGACAGCTGGCATATGTTGCATTTCTGTCGCAATTATTTCCATGGAGACACAGTGAAAGGAAACACAAATAGAGTCTTGGCTGGCAGATAACTTATACAAACTGAAATAAAGTAATCTGGTTCCAAAATGTGTCTATAAAGAAAGAAATATGATTATCTCATCAGCAACATTTTCTCAACATCAACATGGCTTTCAAATGCAAGTAATTGCGCAACATAGGTGCTGGTTTATATTAATGTTACAGTGTAAGTAGTCCACCAAAACTTGAACATCTGTCAACATGGAATTACGCTCATGTTGTTCTAAGCTTTTTTTTTTTTTTTTCTTCTGTGGAACACGTTATTTCGAAGAGGATTTGTAATTACTCATTCTTTCACTCATTCATCACACATTCATTGAATAGATACAATACATTTCACTCTAAAAGCCAATCAATTAAATCAATCAATCAATCAATCAATCAATCAATCAATCAATCAACCAATCAATCAATGGTCACGCTTCAGACTTTGTCTTATTGATGCATTTTATAACTTTTTGGGTGAGGACTGTTTCAAATTCCATATGTTCTTAAGTCAGAACACAGTTAGTACTGTAGGCCGTAAGCTCTCTGTAAAATAATGCATAGTCACATGAAATGACGTAATACCCAATCAAAAGCCTTCAAATTGGCAAGCATAAAAAAAAAAAAATCTGAAATGCTCTTGAAGTGAAGATGCGGTTATCTAAATCAAAACATTAACCTTGACATTAACTCATGAGAAAAGGAGCAGGGACAAAATTTAGTCATAAAGAATTTCTCATTTTAATTAATGGATGCAAATAACACAAAACATTAATTGAAAGCAAACGCGTCTGTCACAAATCAGAAAAAATGAGATTTAGCAGAACATAAAAAACTAAATAAAAGTAAAACGCTGTGAGGAGAGTGAGCTGAAGGAACTGAGAATTTGTGGTTCTTCATTATCAGCACCAGTGTATAAAGCAGCTCATCAGTGTATCACATCTTACAGTCATCTCATTTCTATAACGTTATACATATGCAGAGATAGCCGTAAATATTTCATGGAAATATTTACAATTAAGGTGGTTCATTCCACTGTGGTGACCCCTGATTAATAAAGGGACTAAGCCGAAAAGGAAATGAATGAATTTACATTTAAACTAAGTTCAGTTTTGAACAAAACTATTTAGAAGTGTGAAAGTTGTAATTTAGCAACCCCACCATCCCCCCCCCCCCCCCCCCCCACACACACACACACATTTTACATAGTAGTACATATTCAAAATTATTTTGCAGTTAATTTTGGCAAGCTATTTTGAACTCCTGATCATTAAACTAACGTTGTTATGGTATGATTTTCTTTTAAATTTGCATTAGAATTGGAGGATACACCATATCACTTTCAATTTATTAAGAAACATTCCAGTTCATTGTTTTTCTACTAAAAATTTATAGTTTGACTCTATTGTTACGTGCTTCCTAACACAGACGAACCTTTAACCTTGGCTCTTCAATGACAGATGTCTTGTGCTGTGTGGGATGCTTCTCGTGACACATTACGAATAGCTTGATCTCTGTTAACAAAAGCACAATAATTTGCAGTACAGAGATGCTACAGCAACTCATGTGTAATGTCTCGCTCTTGTGACAGCAGTGCTCTCTCTCACTGTGTGGATCTTGAGGTTGGTGCCCTTTAGATTGCCATCTGCTCTGATGGGCTGTCATCTTGGATGCTGTATGGCCATCTGTTTGGTCTCTGCCAAGTCAGGGAGGAGACGGAGAGAAAAACAGGATTGGTAATGACCTCTGAGGTTTGGAGTTTGGAATGAACACTGCTAGCATCTAGCACCCGCTAAACGATAAAAAAAAGGCAGCCGTGGAGATAATAATAATAAGAGGCTGAGGAATTAGCGTGACTGTTTCCCCGGGGCATAGTTCAATTCGTTAAGGCACTGGAGCGAGTTAACTGTGATAAAACAGTCATACATCACTTGCTTTTAATGCACAACGACCCTCTCCATCTTTAAACAAGGGCTGTAAAAATTACAGCACTGAAGCTATCCATGATGAAACTGGCTGAAATGGCTCATATATTTTGCTCCAAAATAAAAAAGAGGTTGAATGTCTGAGGAACTAATCGAAATAAAGCTATTTGATGCTGTTCGAGAAACACAATGTTCCCTGAGAGTTGTTTAATATGAAACAATTGGCACTGAATGTCAGCTTATAATAGGTGCAAAATTAAAAGAGAAAAACTTGCATTTCGTGCAGATAGAGCGATGAAGACAGCAAATTGATTAAACGGTTACATGCTGAAACTCCTTGCTGTGTTAATAGGGCATCATTAGTCTTTGCACGCTGATTGAATATGAACTGAATAATTGAAATCAATAATGACCATTCCAAATGCTTGATGAAGGTGAGTTCTTTAAACAAATTTCCATTATTACCTTTGGAGTGCTTTAGTCTATACTCTTGTTAGAACGGCTGGGCCATTGTTAGCTCTATAAGGCTGTATAGGAGGTAGTTTTGGAGAGGTTTGGCTTTGACATTGGAAACAAAAAATCTCATTCTCCTTTCAGGGTTTTGCAAAACAAAAAATTCTGCAAAACACACAAGCAGATGGAATTGTATTAGTGTCCTTGCATTTGATCCTAACCATTAGTGTTGGTATTGTGCTACCAATACTATATTTGAGGAGTAAGGTTGGGGTAGATTAGGGAAATATTAAGTCCTTACATCACAATGCCACACATCAGATGGGTACAAAATTTCATCATCAAGATGTGCTATCTAATTTTTTGGGACAAAACTGGGACAGTCTGACAAGGTTGAACAAATAGATAGAACACCAGGTCTAGTCAACCAGATCTGAGCAGGATTCAAACAAGTGATTCCACCATTCAGGGGATACACACTTATAAAGTCTCAACCTCTTGAGATCAGGGAGGGTAGTGAGGTTTACTCACCCAGCTCTCAATAGATGGCCTCACCCCTATAAATCTTACTTCCGTTGGGGTCATGGCACCAATGCAAGCCTTTCAGTTCTACTCATCCAGCTTAGAATGAGATTTGAACCAGAAAATTGTTATGGCGTTTGAGGCAGATTCAGAATATATCCATGTGTATATCCAGAGTCTCCAAAGTGCCTTGACGAGAGTCAGTGTTGGTGGTAGGTTAGTCTCAGCCTCAAACATCATGACATGGGAGATTGGTGAACTATCAAGGATGCTAAAGACTACCCCCTCTAGTGTCAGCTACAAGTGTCCTCCTTTAGGCCAGAGGAGTACATTTGACTTGTTCTGCTCTACATGTACCAGGCTCAGGAACATGCAGAGACATTCTGAGGGGCAAGGGCACAAGTGGAATTTTCTTATTTATTTTTCTATTTTATAATTAAAATATACTGAAGGATATAGTTCACACAAAAAATCACCACATACTGTAGTCACCCTTCAGTGGTTCCAAACGATTTAGAGTTTCTTTTTCTGTTTTATGCCTGCAGCATGGTGGCTCTGTAGTTAGCACTGTCGTCTCACAGCAAGAAGGTTGCTGGTTTGAGTCCCGGCTTGACCAGTTGGCATTTCTGTATGGAGTTTGGATGTACTCCTCCTGTAGTTGTAGGTTTCCTCTAGGTGTTCCGGTTTCCCCCACCGTCCAAAGACATGGGCTATAGATGAATTGGGCACACAAAATGGCTTTAGTGCATGAGTGTATGTGAATGTGAGCATGTATGGGTGTTTCCCAGTGATGGGTTGTGGCTGGAAGGACATGCGCTGCATAAAACATATGCTGGAATAGTTGACGGTTGATTCCGCTGTGGTGACCTCTGATGAATAAGGGACCAAGCTGAAGGAAAATTTATGAATTTTTTATGCCCTTAAACATGAAAACTAATCATGATTACTTGCTTTACATGTAAATCCCACATCCTCTGGTTACTTGATCAATGAAAGCTGCAAATGAGTCCAGACTTTCTGTCAAGAGTCTGAAGGTCTGACTATATGATGCGTTATGATGTCAGGTTACTTGTTTGATTCACCAGTCAGACATTACTAGATTTTGTGACAACATTATTGTAATGAGAAGCAATTGATTTAAATTTATTATCAGCTGATGTTAGTGTTGAGTAATTAATTAGGCAATAATGTAAACTGCATAATGAATGAATAAAGCAAACTAAGGCACCACAGTGGCTTAGTGAGTAGCACGTTCACCTCACAGCAAGAAGGTTGCTGGTTCGAGCCCCGGCTGGGTCAGTTGGCATTTCTGTGTGGAGTTTGCATGTTCTCCCCGTGGTTGCGTGGGTTTCCTCCGGGTGCTCCGGTTTCCTCCCACAAGTCCAAAGACATGTGGTATAGGTGAATTGGGTAGGCTAAATTGTCTGTTGTGTATGAGTGGGAATGTGTGTGTGTGTGGATGTTTCCCAGAGATGGGTTGCAGCTGGAAGGGCATCCGCTGCGTAAAAAATATGCTGGATAAGTTGGCGGTTGATTCCGCTGTGGCGAACCCGGATTAATAAAGGGACTAAGCCGACAAGAAAATGAATGAATGAATAAAGCAAACTACATATGCTGAATTCTTCATAACATTTTTTTTTCAAAATCCATCAAATTCAAGTCAAGCCATGACTTGGCTTAATTTGCCAACTGTCAAAAAGAAAAACTGCAACCGTGGCATTATTTTTCAGACCCTTATGATTCTCAGTTGCCTCCAGCTTGGTTAAGTATTTCGTGATCCAGAACTTTTCTCACTGCAGCAGTTTAAGACTTTCTTTCTTTTATGAGATTCCTTTCCCATGCCAGGTGTTGGTTCAAGAAGAATGTAAGGCAACTGCTGTTTTTCTTTCCTCCATGCTCATTCTGCATAGCATCACACTGATGATATGTGATGATACTTGACATTTTGGACAGAGAAAATGAGTCATATGTAATTGTTGAGAAAGACTAAATACTGGATTTAAAATTGTTTGTTCGTGGCATCAAAACATAAACGATTTTAACAAGCAGAACTAAATATTTGTTTGTTAAAGTCAGTTTCATTTTAGAATTAAAAAAAAATCATTAACACTGCTAAAAATGACTGACTGACCGACTTCTGCTGGATCTAAAACTTAATTTGATTCTAAAATAAAAACCATGCAAAGGGATGCCATGCAAAATAGCAGTGTGAAATCATGGTTCTTAAGAAAACTAATATGTCTTTATGTCAAGTTAGTCTTCGCTGAGTCCCACTTCACTATAATGACCTGTGAGCAAAGTGAATTTGGTCAAAATGTCCACAGGTCAAGGAAATAAAGGGTTGTTTATTACTCAGCCGCACGTGAAAATGGGCCTGGAGACTCTGGGTGACTGGATCTCTTTTTGCCCTCTTGAGGGGGTTTAATTGCTGGCTAATTAGCTCTTCCTCTCAGTGGATGTTATTGACCCATAGTGGCTTTTCTGGCAAATATAATTGCCAATGGTGAGATGGGACCTTTCCTTTTCTGCACTTAGGACCTCTTTTTCTTTCTGGCCTTAATATTTCATGAATCTGTCCAGCATTTCTTAATCTTGTTAAGCACAGAAGCAATAAGCCGTTGAAACTGGACAAACACAAAGAGCTTTACTGTCAGTAGCTTACAGAAGTGATTTGTGCCATTTTTTTAGCTGGGTTTTTACAATACATATATATTTTTTGTGTTAGTATTCTAGTAACAGAAAGATTCATTAGTTTTTATTAATGTTTGTTAACATTTAGCAGTTAGTTACAGTTTTTTTCTCAATTACATGCCTCAATTAGTTCAATTTGCTTTTTGAAATCTCTGAACAATTAACTTTTTTTTTTTCACAACAATCGAAATTTCTTATGGATTGTATCATATTGCAAATGCTTTGGCACGTGTGTAAACAATAAGTAGAAAATCTTTTGTTTGCACGACTGCACATGGATTCTCTTTTAAACTGTCCAACTCTTCACAACTTCTTTATCATCACACTCAAAGCCATCACACTCAAAACGATCCAATCAGTTATGAAAACTTGGTATACATGAATGTATATTGTATAAATATCTGACATTGAAATTGTTTGTAATGTCTGCTGAATTGATAAATGACCTCTATTTGCAATACAATTTGAATCAACCATTTAACCAATCAAGTTTGGAAGAATACAGGATATATGTAGATGGATATGCATATATCACTACCATTTTTCAAGAATGGCGGACCTCCCTGAACTGCAGCAACATGCTTGAGCAAAAACGTTCCATGTAATAGATTCATATTAAAATGAATATACAGTATAAATACAAATGTTTGTATATATTTTTTGGATGCACTATTGACAGTGTGGCCCACACAATTAAAAAATACTTTTGGTGGCCTTGGCCAAAATACTGACACAATAACTTCGTTTTGAAGCTTGAATGAAATGTTTTGGGTCAGTAACCCAAAGACGTTCCACCAAACAGTTGTGGCATTTGCACTCACAGTTTAGTGAATGTTCAGTTTTGCATGTTATGTTTTGAAAAATGTGCCAAAGCAATTGAGAAAAACTTAAATAAACATTCAGTTGTACCTTTTTACTGGATTAGATCGCTTCCATAAAATCGAAAGTTTTTTTTTTTTTTCTAAGTTTAAATTATTGTAATAGGCATGTTTTTATGTCAACTAATAATAGTAGTTGCTTAATAACAGTAGGTTTGTTAACTAATGGAATCTTATTGTAAAGTGCAACTGGATGGATGGGTAAAAGGATGGGTAAAAGGGTGGGTGACAGTTGAGCTAAGTGATTTGACATTATTCAGCAGACTGTATGTATTTGTTGATACATACCTATCAAATTTCACAATAGACATGATAAATTGACAAAAGATACAATTAAACATAGCTTATGTCTCCGCATATGTGTGTATTTGTAAATTTAGCATTTTGCCTTTTGATGCAAGTTTGAACATGTCTAAACATGCTCAGTAATGCATAGTCAACAACCTGAGTCTCAAGTTTTTTTTTTTTTTTTTTTTTTAATAAAAGCCCAACACCCAATTAAGTTAAATATAAACTTGTAAATAACTGAAAACTATCATTGTTGTCTCACTAGGAAAGTTGAGGCTTATCAAACACAGCTCGAGGCTTGCATAATAATCATCCCAGAGCTTAGACATAGTCATAGTCTTTGACATAGTCTGTGGTTTACTGATGTGGCTCAACTTTGTATCTCAAGAATAAACTACATGTTAAAATATTATTTATAATAAAACACATTTATTTATTGTTCTAATAGTATTTTGGTCACAGAAATTAAGCATTGGTGAGAGTAGGAGACTTCTTTTAAAAACATTCAAACACACAAAGACAGTAGTATAAATGACAAACAGTAGGTGATAATCTGTTAGAGAATTAGGTCTATATTCATTTCAAAACACTATAGCTACACATTTTTCAGCTTTATACTTAGCATTTATGTCAAATGTCTTAACATACTGCATAGTTTCCCAGAATAACAGCCAAAAGACACACTACTTCTAAAAAAGTAAATCATTATAACAGTAGGCGATCATACATAAAATAGTATTTTTTTTATTTATCCTGGAATCTCTCAATTTCAAGAGGTTTGCTGTGTCATATTAATGCCCTAGCTGAGTTCAAAGAAAGTCATGCTAATTGTAATCATAATATATCTTAGAGGGTTGACACGGAACTTGTTATTAATAACCAAAAGAAATCAACCCTAAAAATTCCTTGTGGACTCATATTCCTCGGATGAGTGAGTTCTGACAATATTTGGACCACGAAAAGATGTGAAATAGAAATATGATATGTTAAAAAATCATTTTGTCCATGTTTACAGTAATCCATTTCAATGACACATAACCTCCTAAAACCCTCAAAGTTTCCATTTTCTATATAACTGCATCATGCAAGGACTAGTTCTCATATTTTTTAAAGTGTAATTGCTTTGACGTTTTGAAGTTGTGGGTTACCGAGATTTTGGAACAGCTTTGTATTGCCTGTTTTGGATTCAGATGTTATGTGATTGCTGGATGACTTTACTGGAAAATGTTTCCTTAAGTGATCACTCCAGCCTTGAGGTTTGGAAGACAAGAGGTCTGCTGGGGTGAAGCATTGTTATTGTGCACAGTCACTTTCTCTGTAATCTATTAGACCAATGGTATGAACCAGCACTATTGACTGAAACAGCACATTGGAACTTTATTGTCCATAAAGGACCACCCAAAACACCAAATTACAATCACAAGAAGCTCTTTTCTTTTCTTTTCTTTTCTTTTCTTTTCTTTTCTTTTCTTTTCTTTTTTCTTTTCTTTTATGGAATCATTAACCAATGATCAACGACAACATTTTTCCATAAGGTTACTATAATGATCTAATATAGTATTTAAGCTTATCAGCTTATAATAAACTTACTATGTATGTTGGACTTAATTTGAAAATGGCAGAAGCAGGAAGAGTAGGCATGCCACATCACGCCATTTTTTGACATTGTTTTCTATACAATGCTTAGTGAAGCGGACATATGGTCAATAACATACCTTCATAGAAAACAATGTTTAGAATGCTAAAAGATGTGGCACAGCATGGCATTGTGTGATGGGCTTAAAGGAACATTTTTCAGCCAACCTTACTGTTCACAGCACATCAGAATTCAAAATAAGGTCTATTTAAATGCATCTTCAGCGCAGTATAGTTTACTAATGCCAGTTTTTGAAGTATTAAGTATAATTTTGTCCATTTTGCAGCTGTGATGTTAGTGGGTTATGCATTTGTGGGTAGATATAAGAGGTCACACAAACAACTAGCAAGTTGTTGTTTTCTTGTTTACTAAAACATTTTTTTTTTTTAAAGTGAAGTTTACTGAAGTTTTCAATTAACAGTGAAATGATTCATTTTAAGGAAGAGGATCTAAGATAGAAAACACATCTACAACCTTTTGTTTATAATACTGACACTGTTTCTTGCAACGTGCTGCAGTCAGTTCCTGCTGAGACATTCATATTTACAAGCTGGCAAATCAGAAAGCTTGTCTCATGTGAGTTCACTTTGGTCACAGAAATATGGTTTTAATGAGCAATTGCACAATGATGAATAGAGGATGTGTGTATCTGTGCTTTTGTATGAAAGCATCACATTTTGCAGATGCAACTTTTAATTATTGTAAATTACATAAAAAATGAAAGATGCAGCATTCTTGTATCCAACATGCTATGTCATTGATTCATTAATGTAAACGCAGTTTTAAAAATTATTTCCCACTCATGATTATAATCATAATTTTATGATGACATCTGTGCGATTTAAACTTTTAAATATGATCTTTCAGTTGTCTTCTATGTTGTTAACGCACCAATGTCACATCTTCACAAAATCGCTGCTTAAAGGCAAGGGTATGGTAAGGTTACATGTCTGACACATGCACTATACAGTTGACAATTCAGTCTTTTAAGCCATACAAAATTACACTCTTGGATGCCCGAAACAAAATAATTAAACTGTAAATTTTCATAAGAGCACATTGGCAGAGAGAGCTCAAATGCGCTGCAATTTTAAGAAAACACATATAAATTGTTGGTATATTTTTAGCCCTAGACATCTGACAAATTGAACAATTCATGTTAATTTAAATGCTATTTTAATGCCATAATAACAATAATTACTCTCAGAAAAAATGCATTGCAAACAACCAGGATGTTAAAATTAACAACAAACTCTCAGATCTCCAGAAGCACTGTCAACAAGGGTTGGGTGTTTTTCAACCCAGGATCATTCTGAAAATGTACATATATACATTTCCAGAATACGGCCCAGGAGCTACGTTTTATTTGCAGTTTTTGTTTTCGCGAATCCACCAGAGTCCGCTGTGTAGGCTTTTTGAGAACTCAAATTTCCCTCACTAGTGCCATTCATGCCTGCTTTTCCACCAGTCCACTGTCGACTGACTGACTGAATGACTGAGCGATCCCCCACCCTCCTCCTTCCCTAAACCCACCCAATATTATTTTCGAAAGTACAAATTGACCCACCACCCACTTCTCTAAACTCAACCGACAATTTTAAAAAGCAATCCAGAAAAAAAAGCCCTTTTCCAATTTTTACCATGCTTTCAGATTTTGCCACATTCTCACCCTGTTATTTACGCGTTTATTTTATTTTTTTGGATTCTATTTTTGTCTTATCCGCTTTCTGGAACAGTTCTTCATCGGACTCAAACCACGTCAGTACGGTCAATTCCTCTCTGCGTCTCAAGTCCACCGATGTATGAGCTAACTGGACAAACTGGTAACAGCGGAAAAGCTATCCATACACAGGTTAGAATTCAGCTGGTAACCATGAAAAAGAATAGCTTCATAGTGCCCCATAGTGTTGGTTTTAAAAATGAAAGGCAGCCATAATTACTTCTGGCTACATAATTCACAATCTCCAGAAACTAGATGTTATGAAGCAGACGGACAGAGAGGGTAAGTAAAACATAAAGCTGTTTATTCAAACAACGATGAACAAAGGAAGTGCGGGTAGAATTATTGGATACGCTGGATGATAATTGTCCTAATCTTCATCAGAGTGGGTGAGACACAAGAGGAGGATGGACAGCACACACCAGATAGCTTTGACGAAGGACACACAGACTGAAGACTCGGGGAACTGGAACGACTAGGAGGAAACAGAGAGACCGTAAGTAATTGGGTTTCAGGTTTTGTGAATGTTAGCCCCACTGAGGGAACACTCAGAGTCCGCTTTCGTGCAAACAAGCCCGGACACTGAGTGTTGTGAAGAATGGGTTCTTATGGACTGCTCGGTGATGGGAGGCAGCTGTGCCATGATTAAAACACAGGTGAACGTACTCTATGTGATTGGTCAGGCTCTCCCGGCACTCAATCCGTGACATTACCCCCCTCCCCAGGGCCCGCTCCTGAGGGTCTAGACCTCCGATGTCGTGGTGGTCTACCTCTTCCGTGAGGTGCCGGGAACTCGGGGTGACTGGAGTGGAATTCATTAATGAGTGCGGGATCTAGAATGTCAGCTCTGGGAACCCATGATCTTTCTTCCTGGCCGTACCCCTCCCAGTCGACGAGGTATTCCAGTTGACCACCACGACGCCGGGACCGCAGGATGTCCTTTACGGCGTAGACGGCTCCTTCCTCCAGCATCAGTGGGGCAGGGGGTTCCTCTTCGTGGCCAGGCTCTGTGGAGGGAAGAACAGGTTCGTGATAGGGTTTTAGAAGGGAAACATTGAAAGTGGGGTGGATGCGATACTGTGCTGGGAGGTGAACTTAGTACGTGACGGGGTTGACCTGTTCCAGAATGGTGAAGGGACCAACGTATCTGGGACTAAGCTTCCTGGAGGGCAGTTGCAGGCGAATATCCCTTGGGGAGAGCCATACCTTCTGCCCCGGACTGTAGATGGGTCCATCCGTTCTTCTCCTGTCGGCAACCACCTTGTTTCTGCGGACTGCCCTCTGGAGATGTTGATGAGCCTCGTCCCAGACTCTCTCACTCTCCCGGAACCAGTGATCCACTGCAGGGACATCAGATGGTTCGCCATCCCAGGGAAATAGTGGGTGTTGGAAACCTAGAACACACTGGAATGGCGTGAGTCCGGTGGTGGGTTGCCGCAGTGAATTCTGGGCATACTCCGCCCAGCCAAAGAAACTTGTTCCAGGAGTTCTGATGACTGTTACAGAAGGTCCTCAAGAATCGTCTCACCTCCTGGATTTTTCTCTCTGTCTGGCCATTTGTCTGCGGGTGGTAACCAGACGAGAGGCTGACGGTCACACCCAGGAGTTTAAAAAAGGCTTTCCACAGCTTAGAAATGAACTGAGGGCCTCTATCCGATACAATGTCCTCAGGTAGCCTAAATGATCGAAAGACTTGGTTGAAGATTTGTTCCGCTGTCTCTAGGGCTGCGGGAAGCCCCTTTAACGGAATCAATCTCACAAATTTCAAAAATTGAACGACAATTACCAGAATACATGTGTTACCATCAGATGAAGGTAAATCTGTCATGAAATCCACTCCCAGGTGTGACCAGGGACGATTCGGGACTGGCAAGGGATGAAGTTTACCGGCAAGTAGGTGACGAGGGCTCTTGGACTGTGCACACTCCTTGCATCCTTGGATGTACCTTCTCACATCCCTTGCCATGTTTGGCCACCAGAAGCGTTGGGATAGTAGCGAGAGGGTATAGTTGGTCCCGGGATGCCCAGTGCCTAGGGAGGTGTGGACGGAGTGAATGATTTCTACCCGTTGTTCTGCTGGAATGAACTGCCGATGTGGTGGGCAACCCGGCGGAGGTTGGCTTTCAGGTAATTGGACATATGGAGACATGGTCAGGGAGGATTATTGCTGGTATTTCCACTGTATCATGTTGTTCATGCATCCATGATAGGGTGTCTGCTCGAAGGTTCTTGAATCCAGGTCGATAGGATATGGAGAAATGAAACCGTGAAAAGAAGAGTGACCAACGGGCCTGACGAGGACACAATCTCTTTGCTTCTTTCAGGTATTGGAGGTTTTTATGGTCAGTGATGACATGGAAAGGGTGTCTGGCTCCCTCCAACCAATGACGCCACTCCTCTAATGCGAGCTTGATGGCGAGGAGCTCTCTATCGCCGATGTTGTAGTTTTTCTCCGCCGGGCTCAGCTTCCGGCAGAAGTAGGCGCATGGATGGAGTAAGGGTGGTGTGCCATGATACTGGAAGAGTATCGCTCCTACTCCAGTGGTGGATGCATCGACTTCCAGTGTGAATAGGAGATCTGGATCAGGATGAGTCAGGAGTGAAGCTTTGGTGAACGCCTCCTTGAGGTGATAGAAGGCTGCGGCTGCTTCAGTTGACCAGATTATTTTCTTAGGTTTGTTTTTAAGAAGGTTGGTGAGTGGAGTGGTGATGATGCTATAATTCTTAATGAACCGTCTATAGAAATTGGCGAATCCGAGGAATCTTTGGAGTTCTTTTATGGAGGTGGGTTCGGGCCAGGAAACTACGGAGTGGTACTTCTCCTCGTCCATATGGACACCTGATTTATCGATATTATAACCAAGGAACTGGACAGATGGTTAATGAAAGGAGCATTTTTCAGCTTTCAGGAAAAGATGGTTTGCTCGGAGGGTTTGGAGGACCTCCGCAACGTGGTGGCGATGTTCGGCCTCACTCCGGGAGTAGATGAGGATATCATCTATATAAACTATGATGAATCGATGGCGAAACTCCCGGAGTACTTCATGGATGAAGTGTTGGAATACGGAGGGGGCGTTTACCAGGCCATAGGGCATGACCTGGTATTCATAGTGACCAGTAGGGGTAACGAAAGCCGTCTTCCACTGGTTCCCCTCACGTATTCTCACCAGATTGTATGCGCTGCGGAGGTCCAACTTGGTGAAGATCCTGGCTGCTCTCAACTGTTCTAGGGCCGCTGGCACATGGGGAAGTGGATAAAGGAACTTGACTGTACTTTTATTTAGAACTCGGTAGTCAATACATGGCCGCAGCCCTCCATCCTTTTTGTCCACAAAGAAAAAACTGGAAGCTGCGAGTGACTTGGAATGGCGAATATACCCCTGACTCAGAGCCTCTTGTATATACTCCTCCATGGCCTTAGTCTCTGGAAGCGATAGCGGGTAGATCTTCCCTCTAGGCCACTGGGCATTTGGAACCAGGTCAATAGCACAGTCCCATGGCCGATGTGGAGGTAGCTGGAAAGCTCTCTTTGGGCAGAAGACGTCCTGATAGGAAGAGTAGATTTCAAGGATATTCACAGATTGCTTGTCGACTGGACTATCGACGGACGTGACATAAACAGATAGGGGTTTACTAATTTGAAGAGGAAGGTTGGGAAAACAGTTTGGTGAACAGCCTTCACCCCATTTCTTTATCTCTCCTGTGCCCCAAGAGATGATGGGATCATGCTTCACCAGCCACGGGCGCCCTAAGATGACTTCCATATTAGCTCCCTCCAGAACCAAGAATTGGATGTGTTCCTGATGTAAGAGACCAACTTGGAGATGTACAGGTTCACATTTACGGAGAATACTTGCCGAGGAATGAATGTTCTTAGTTATGGGTTGGATCTGGTAGATGTGCGTTGAGGCTTCAGTGCGGAGTTGAAGTTGGCGACAGAGGGATTTGGAGATGAAGTTCCCAGCTGACCCTGAGTCAATAAGCGCGGTGACTAAAACGGAGACAAGAGGGGTAGTTAATTGAACAGTTGTAGTGAGGGGATGTATCTGTTCTATCTTCGAACTGAACACACTCACTGAGGACCGTGTGGGACGGAGTGGACAGTCGAGCCAGACATGTCCGTTGGCGCCACAGTATAGACACAGACCCCGGGTCAGCCTCCTCTGTCGCTCTGAAGCTGTAAGTCTAACAGTTTCGATGATCATGGGCTCGGGTTTTGGAGGGGCTACAGACTCAGATGACCGGAGGAGTGCTTGTGGAAGGGGTCCAGGATCTAGTTGATAGGTTCTGAGGCGATCCGAGCATCTAAGGGAGTGTTAAATAAACTTCTCCAAACCCATAGTATCATCCAAAGCAGCTAGTTGTACTCGGAGTGTGGGTTCCAAGCCGAGCCGCTAGGTCGTGAGATGAGATCGCTCGTTCCATCCACTGGCAACCACCAAGGTCCGAAAACGGAGAGCATAATCCTGTGTGGACATCGTACCTTGTTTGAGATGATATAATTGTTCTCCTGTGGCTACTTCTCTGTCTGAACGGTCAAAAACCTCTTTGAAGTACTCCATGAATGATTGAATCGAGTTCATGATCGGCCCGGCTTGGTTCCAGATGGTTTCAGCCCATCTAAGTGCGGGTCCACAGAGAAGGGAGACGATGTAGGCAATCTTGGAACGATCTGTGGGATATAGAGAGGGTTGCATGTCAAAAACAAGGGAACATTGCAGAAGAAATCAGTTGCACTCCTCCGCCCCGCCTGAGTAGGGCGCTGGTCGAGCCATGGGACTGGAAGAGGTGGTGGATGAAGAAGAAGTCGAAGCGGAAGTGCTCGGTGCATCGGGAAGTGGAGCTGATGGCATCAGAATCCTTTTCAAATTGTCCACCAGCTCTTGGAAGTGATCGGGAGTGCTCATGTTGTCAATGTTGTTGGTCCGGGCTTCTGTTATGAAGCAGACGGACAGAGAGGGTAATTAAAACGTAAAGCGGTTTATTCAGACAACAATGAACATCAAAGGAAGTGCGGGTAGGATTATTGGATACGCTGGATGATAATTGTCCTTATCTTCATCAGAGTGGGTGAGACACAAGAGGAGGATGGACAGCACACACCAGATAGCTTTGACGAAGGACACACAGATGACGGACAGACCACAAACTGAAGACTCGGGGAACTGGAACGACTAGGAGGAAACAGAGAGACGGTGTGTAATTGGGTTTCAGGTTTTGTGAATGTTAGCCCCACTGAGGGAACACTCAGAGTCCGCTTTCGTGCAAACAAGCCCGGACACTGAGTGTTGTGAAGAATGGGTTCTTATGGAGTGCTCGATGATGGGAGGCAGCTGTGCGATGATTGAAACTCAGGTTAACGTGCTCTATGTGATTGAGTGTCGGGAGAGCCTGACCAATCCGTGACACTAGAGGCTCCAGAGGCTATATTTTCTTAATGAGCCTATGTTGGTGTTTTTAGTTACAAAGCAAATATAGTTAGTATAATTAAAGTATTTTTACAAAAAATAAAAGAAAAATTAAATTAAGGGATTACTTAACTTAACTAAAGAACATTCTTATCATTCATCATGACAAATGCATATGCTTAAAAAATTAGAAATTGGTTCATAACAATATAGGGTTTAAATTATGAGATGCAGTGTAATTATGTGTGTGTGTGTGTGTGTGTGTTTGCGTGTGTGTGTGTGTGTGTGTGTGTTTTTAACACATTTCTTAAAATAAAAGTTTTAATAGCTTTTTTCTAATAACTTTGTAATAAATGTATTTTGTCTTTGTCATGATGACAGTAAATGATCTTTTACTAGATATTTTTCAAGACACTTCTATACAGCTTAAAGTGACATTAAAAGGCTTAACTAGGATAATTAGGTTAACTATGCAGGTTAGAGTAATTAGGCAAGTTACTGTATACAGATGGTTTGTTCTGTCGACTATTGGAAAAAAATAGCTTAAAGGGGCTAATAACATATGCTTTATAAGTTGCCGGTTCATTCCACTGTGGTGACCACTTATCAATAAAAGGACTACGCCGAAGAAAAATGAATGAATAATGTTGTTACTGTCACGTCCCCAGCTCATCACTCACCCTCTGAACACTCACATTTACCCAGACCATCCTCCAGCCGTGCACAATCACCAGCCTATTAGCTCTCCACCTGATCCCACTCCGGACTCCTTTCATAAGCTCCCTTCATTCACTCAGTCACCGTCGAGTATCACACATGGACACGATCCACCTAGCCTGCTCGTTACCTCATCCTGATACTCTCCTGTGCTCCTCTTCAGCTCTTCATCATCGTCCTCCACTCAGGGAAGTGACTGTTACTGGCTATCCACTGTTTGGATTCCTAACCCTATGACTGTCTATTATATGAACCTTCTACCTGTGTCAACCGTATCACAGTAATAAATACTCTGTTTGCTACGTCTGACTCCCTCTCCTTCCTCTGATCATGACAGTTACTCTGATATTTTGTATCAAGTTTGTTTCAATTATAAATCAAGTTAATAATTTTTCAATTAAAAAAAAGGTTTGTCTTGTCCAACAATTGAACATAAGCACACTACAGTTAATCTGATCTCCGGAAACAACATAAAAAGAAAAAAGTCAATACATGGTATGGTGTCATTAATGGTGATGTGTCATATATTTTTAAAATTGTAATTTATTTTTATTTTTTTGCAAAACCAAGAGGTAAAATTTGCCTCAACTTTTCTTAATTAAATGTTTCATTTCTAATGTCTATGCAAGATTCATGTGGATTTTGAGACTACTGAGAATTACTGTGATAACTGAGACTACTGAATTACTGAGAAAAGTAATAAAATATTTTTTAAATTAAATTTGAATAAATTATCTATTTTTTAAAGGGTGATCAACATTTGGGGTGCCTCATTTTCCACTGTGGTCTGTGCTATTTGCAGCATGTTTCTGAATGTGCATGTGTTATGATAATTTGCATGCTTGTGTGTTGTAAAATTAATAAAAAATGAATTTAGAAGTATTTTTCTATTTGCATATGTTTTCTTAGCTTACAGCACTTTTGAGCTCTCTTTGTCAGCATATAATAGAGGCACTTACATCTTCAACATTCATTTTATTATTTTAAATAATATATTTTATTTTTTTTTTTCAAAATGAATGCCAGAAATCAAACTACAACATTCATAGAAAATCTGCCCTCATTGGCCCTCAGGGATTCAACCCTCTGATTATTAGATGAGGAATGCAAACACACACTCTGACACATGCAGTAGCTATTTGTAAAAAGCCAAAAAAGAGAAAAAGGTGAGAAGTAAGAAGTCTGATCCTTCTCAAAAGATTATGGATGTTTCTGAATATACAGCCAAATGGGAGCACTCCATCTCACATGAAAGGAGCTGAGAGCTATTTCATGCTCAAGTAGAAGAACTCTTTGAGATCAATAAATTCAGAACAATCTCACCCCTCAACATGAAATGCAAGATCTTTGCGCTAATGGCTCAAAGGATGACCTCATGACTGAGACGGGCTTTACCGACATTGCTATTCAGAAATACCACATTCCAGCATTCTCAGATAGATCTACAAGGTCAGAATAAATAACGGTGACCTAGCAGTGTAGTCTATCTGGCAAACAGGTCAGTCCCAAATGACCTAACGTTCGAAAGAAAGGACTTCAGCTGTCATAACATCCAGCAAGCGATGATCGTTTAGCTTGCACAGTCTGAAGTGTAAAGCAAGGCACTAGATATGCCTAAATCTGATTAAATATTTATGTCATGCACTGCAAGTTGCAATAGATAAAATCAGTGCATTGCATACAATGTAAAAGTAATGAAGACGGTAGTTTGATTTGGAAAAAGGAAAGCAAGGTTCAAAATGTCTGTAACTGTTTACACTACTGGAATAAACATCTTTATTATAGTATTAGAAAAGGAAAACAAAGCAAAAGTTCAGGGTGAGGTCATCCAATAATTTTAAATGCCTTGAGAAGTCTATAACAGCTCTACTGTAAATATATGCAGCCATGCAAATGCATGCTGTAAGTGACTGCTTAAACTGAAAACAATTTATCTTTGACATAATGACAGTACACAATACTTACTATACATTTCTCAAATTACTAGTATGCAGTATTGTTATTAAAAATAAATTTTCATTATAAAAAAAGTTAACAAAACTCAAAGGATATAGTTCATACATATTTTCTCACCATTTACTCACATCCAAGTGGTTCTAAAAACTTTTATATTGAACGTTGAATATTTTTTATATTAAGAACAAAAATACTATGGAAGTCAATGGATGCTTGTTCAAACATTCTTCAATATATATTCCTTTGTGTTCAACAGAAGATAGAAAACCAAACCTAAAACCCAACCATAAGTAATAACAACAACAACAACAACAACTGTAACAACAAACAAAATCATAAGAGAAAATCTTTAGATGTTTATAATAACTGAACATAACAGTGTTTTTCCCATAACATGTTTTTCCTTCCTTTCTACTATGAAAAATGATTTTTGATGCTTGTTTAAACTATTTATTTAAAATGAGTTGAAACTACACAATTATTTTCTGTTTTTGGGACAACTTAATTATTTTATGTTTAATACACTTAAGGGCGCCACGGTGGCCTAGTGGTTAGCACATTCGCTTCACAGCAAGAAGGTCGCTGGTTCGAGCCCCGGCTGGGTCAGTTGGCATTTCTGTGTGGAGTTTGCATGTTCTCCCCGTGGTTGTGTGGGTATTCTCCAGGTGCTCCGGTTTCCCTCACAAGTCCAAAGACATGTGGCATAGGTGAATTGGGTAGGCTAAATTGTCCGTATAGTGTATGAGTGTGAATGTGTGTGTGTGGATGTTTCCCAGGGATGGGTTGCTGCTGGAAGGGCATCCGCTGCGTAAAAATATGCTGGATAAGTTGGCGGTTGATTCCGCTGTGGCGACCCCAGATTAATATAGGGACTAAGCCGACAAGAAAATGAATGAATGAATGTATGAATAATACACTTAAATTTGTAAAAAAAAAAAAAAAAAGCTGCAATATAACTTTGATTTGGGTTGGGACAACATGAAGTATTTGTGTGGAACTCAGCATTTTTTTTTTTTTATTACAACATCATTTACTTTCCTGATCCAGACCAAAGCATTCTGGGAACTAAAAAGAAAATAAAATAGCACCGGGCAGCATTAGAAGGTCAAAGATAATTCAAACAAACTTTGCCACATCAATTTGTTTTCTGAATTTTCTTGTTTTCTGATAAAAAGTATAGTTGTCAATGTTATTTACTTGAACGACATTTTGAAAAAGAATTGACAGAACAGACACTCAAGTGTTGCTGAAAAAGATGAACCTTTAGCTGTTTTCTAAATTCAATTAATAATGTTTTATATTTTATATTTGATTGTTAAGAGTTACACCGTGACAGTTGAACATACTTACAATCAAGAATGACCAAGCATAAGGGCAACTGAGGGCTGACCGGAGGAAACACTGCTATTTCTCTGGATTGCCCACACAAGCCTGAGGCCATGTGTAGTTATCTAGTCAGAAGAGGCAAAGAAGGTCATTCTGGTTGACCTGACAGTCTCCTGGGTGGAGGGCTGTGAGTTGACCTTTAAGTTGAGAACCGTCAAATATCAACCCTGACGTAGGACTGTAGGGACGAGGAATGGCAGTTTTGAGTTGTACTGGTTGAATTTGGCTGGAGGGGTTTCTAGCACAGTGATATTAGCAGAGAAGGAGTTAGCATTGGCATGTATAATACGTCATCGGAAGGCGCCGAGAATGGCAGCCTCGGTGCGAAGCTCCCCAGCTGTTGCAATGTTTTTGTTTGTTTTTCCTGTTTTGTGTTCATCCAACATGATCAGTTATACCAGGGATGAGCTGCTGAACATTCTGCAGTGCACACCAATTGATCACCAGCCGGTTCTTGACTTCTCCGGCGTTTTGCAGAGCGTTGTCCTCGGTGGCGCGGCGTCTCTATGGAAACGCTACAAGACGCGCAGGCGGGGAAAGCGAGCAGGCGCGCTCATCAAAAACAGACTGCGCGGTTTCAGAATGCCGCTGCCTAGCATTCATCACGCGAATCTCCGCTCTCTTCCTAACAAAACGGAGGAATTACTTCTGCTCACACGCATAAATAAGGACTTTAAAAACTCTGCTGCGCTGTGCTTCACAGAAACCTGGCTAAACGAAGCCATCCCGGACAGCGCACTACAACTACCGGACTTCCAGCTGTACAGAGCAGATCGCGACACGGAGGCAACGGGGAAAACGCGCGGTGGAGGGACATGCTTTTACATTAACAGGAGGTGGTGTACGGATGTAACTGTGTTAAAGAAGATGTGCTGTCCTGACGTGGAAGTGCTTCTCATTAACTGCAAGCCGTTCTACTCGCCGCGGGAGTTTTCCTCGTTTATCCTGACCAGTGTTTACATCCCACCGCACGCGACCGTGAGTACTGCTCTTTCAGTGCTGGCTGATCTAATCACAGAGACAGAACAAAAACACCCAGACTCTGTTTTTATCTTTCTTGGGGACTTTAACCAGGCAAAACTCACACATGAGCTGCCCAAATTCAGACAGCACATTACATGCCCTACCAGAGTCAATAACATTCTGGACCATTGCGACACAACAATAAAAGATGCATATCGCTCCGTGGCCAGAGCAGCTCTAGGACTCTCTGATCACTGCCTGGTTTATCTTATACCAACTTACAGGCAAAAACTTAAAACTACTAAGCCAGTATTAAGGACTGTTAGGAGATGGACCAACGACACAGAGCAGGTCTTACAAGCTTGTTTTGAATGCACTGACTGGAGTGTTTTTGAAGCTGCAGCCACTTACCTGGATGAGCTGACAGAGACCGTAACATCCTACATTAGTTTCTGTGAGGAGTTATGCATCCCTACCAGGACCTACTTATCATTTAACAATGATAAACCATGGTTCACACCAAAACTTAGACAGCTTCGTCAGGTCAAAGAGGATGCCTACAGGAGTGGGGACAGGATTCTGTACAACAAGACCAGGAACACTTTAACAAAGGAGATTGGTCTGGCTAAAAAGAACTATGCAAAAAAGCTGGAAAACCAGTTTTCTGCTAACGACCCTGCATCAGTGTGGACTGGTCTGCAAACCATCACGAATTACAAATCATCTCCCCCCAGTATCGATGGCAGTAAACTTCTCGCTAACGACCTGAACACGTTCTACTGCAGATTTGACACCTTCGACCAGACACCCTCTACACAGCCATCAACACCTCTACCCACCTCCAGCCAAAACCGCTTTGACCATCTTTATACACAGCCATCAACACCTACAGACATCTCCCTCTCCCCCCCTGATCTTCAGATCAGCGAGGATAATGTGCGTCAGGTCTTCAGTAAGCAGAAGAGAAGGAAAGCGCCAGGCCCAGACGGTGTCTCACCAGCCTGTCTGAGAACCTGTGCTGACCAGCTGGCCCCCATTTTCTTGCAGATCTTCAACAGATCATTGGAACAGCGCATAGTTCCATCCTGCTTCAAACGCTCCACCATCATCCCAATCCAGAAGAAACAAAAGATCACCGGGCTCAACGACTACAGACCTGTCGCCTTAACATCTGTGGTCATAAAGTCATTTGAAAGACTGGTTCTAGCATATCTGAAAGACATCACCGGACCTTTGCTGGACCCCCTGCAGTTTGCCTATAGAGCAAACCGGTCTGTGGATGATGCAGTCAACATGGGACTGCATTATACCCTACAACATCTGGACAAACCAGGGAACTATGCAAGGATTCTGTTTGTGGACTTCAGTTCTGCCTTTAACACCATCGTCCCATCACTGCTCGAGCACAAACTGACCCAGCTCTCTGTTCCTAGCTCTGTCTGTCAGTGGATCACCAGCTTTCTGACAGATAGACAACAGCTAGTCAGAATGGGCAAAATCACGTCTGACAGCCGCACCATTAGTACTGGTGCCCCCCAAGGATGTGTTCTCTCCCCACTGCTCTTCTCCCTGTACACCAACGACTGCACCGCCAAAGATCCCTCCGTCAAGCTCCTGAAGTTTGCGGACGACACTACTGTTATCGGCCTCATCCGGAACGGTGACGAGTCTGTATACAGACAGGAGGTGGAGCGGCTGGCTTTATGGTGCAGATACAACAATCTGGAGCTGAACACACTCAAAACGGTGGAGATGATAGTGGACTTCAGGAGAAACCCCCCTGCACTCCCCCCGCTCACCATCATGAACAACACTGTGGCTGCAGTGGAGTCATTCAGGTTCCTGGGCACCACCATCTCTCAGGATCTGAAGTGGGACACTCACATAGACTCTATTGTAAAGAAAGCCCAGCAGAGACTGTACTTCCTCCGTCAGCTGAGGAAGTTCAACCTGCCACAGGAGCTGCTCGTGCAGTTCTACTCAGCTGTCATCCAGTCCATCCTCTGCACTTCAATCACCGTCTGGTTCAGCTCAGCAGCCAAATCTGACCTCCGTAGACTACAGCGAATAGCCCGGACTGCTGAACGAATAACTGGCACTACCCTTCCTACACTTCAAGAACTGTACTCTTCCACAGTGAGTAAAAGGGCTCGCAAAATCACCCTGGACGCCTCGCACCCAGCACACTTCCTGTTCGAACTGCTACCGTCTGGCCGGCGCTACAGAGCACCGAGCACAAAAACTGCCAGACACAGGAAAAGTTTCTTTCCTCAGGCCATCTACCTCATGAACAGTTAATATTTCTCCTATTGTGCAATAAATGTGCAATACTTTCTCACACGCACTTGTACACAGCACCTTATAATAATATACAATGCAATACTTTTCCTTACGCATTTGTACACAGCACCTTATAACAAAATATAATGCAATACTTAATCTTTTGCACACAGCACCTTATAACCTGTATTTTTATAACAAATCTGTACATACATTTCAACATCCAGATCGTTGGACTGCATCTCTGTTTAATGTCTATTGTCTTCTTTTATAATATTTATTCTGTGTTGTCACTTGTCACTTTATGTACACTGGAAGCTTCTGTAGCCAAAGCAAATTCCTTGTGTGTGTGAAGCACACTTGGCAATAAAACTGATTCTGATTCTGATTCTATAACTGTGTTTACATTTGGTTCACAATTAGATGAAAGAGGCTCATTGCCATTTACTGATGTTTATCTGTCTTGTGCACTTTTAAAAAACTAACTTTTTTACTTTGAGTAGATCATCTTTGGGCATGGATGTATGGCTTTTCAGGTCTAATATTCTGACAAAAGTTTGTTTTCATTTACTGTATCTCTGTAAATTGTTGAAACTTAACAAGCTTAAAATACTTAATTTATTTTTACAACTAAGACTTTGTAAGAACAAACTGCGCTCATAAAAATTATTTAAAAATATTTATGTCTAGTTAAAATATTTCAATCAGTAATTTACCTGTCAATCAATCAATCAACAAAGCTTTATCGATCAATCAATCAATCAATCAATCAATCAATCAATCAATCAATATAGTATTAATGCTTTATAAATTTGTAACTTATTGCTTTAGTTGGTTCATTCCACTGTGGTGATACCTGATACAATTGGGGAATAGACTGAAGGGTATTGAGTGAGGATGTTGCCTCCTTATTGCCCCAAATATTCATGCATATTCATGCATATTGTTCCTTTTTACCACAGGTGTCAAACTCAGTTCCTGGAGGGCCACAGCTCTGCACAGTTTAGTTCCAACCCTAATTAAACAAACCTGATCAAACTAATTAAGTCATTCAGGTTTGTTTGAAAAAAATACAGATAAATGTTGAGTTGGGTTGGAACTAAACTGTGCAGGCCTGGAACTGAGTTTGACGCTCCTGCCCTCTACCTATGAATAATGTGAAAAAACTCAGTACTTTCAAATAAGTATGCTCTAATTATTTCTTAATTAGGCGGTTCTTAGGAGACAAATATGCTACAAATAATCACAATGCAAGCAAATACAGAAATGTGCAGTCATAAATTTACAATTTTCACTGCAAATTGCACAGATCACAATTGATATATTTCAGTGAACATATTTATTATTCAATGTATGTTTGCTAGCTGTGTTGTTGCTTAAGAAAGAAGTTGAAAAAGACATGCAGAGATAGATAAAATTGTATGGTTGCTTCAGCAATTGCACTTTTTCTCCTTTCCAATGTTTGAGAGCCTCTCACCGGCCAATTACTTTGTTAATGTAGGAATTATTGATAATTACTTCAAATAAAACAATCACATGTTTGTTATTAGTTCATTATTATTAATATAAATTCAGTTCCAACTGAGACAGACAGACCTTCAGACAGGCAGGCAAACAGAAAGACAGACAAACAGACAGGCAGGCAGACAGACAGAGATCCTGCCACAAATGCTTGTTCTGGGGGACAGAACTGGTGTTGAGTTGACTTTTTCATTAGTGCTGAGTTGAATGAGCATAATAATGACAGACCCCAGGGCTCTGCCTGCCCGCAAGCCTAATCACTCAACTGCCACCAGCCACACTGTTTCCCCCTGCGTAATTAAAACAGAGTCGGAACAGAACCGTAAAGCAACACTAGCCTTCCACTCCCTAATGAGACACTCAACTGCCTGGTGTGTGCATTAAACATTCAACTCTGTCTGGAAAAAAAGAAATGAGAAAATAAGTGAGTGAGAGAGATAATTGTAGCTAGTAAAAAAGTATTTCTTTAAAAATGTATAGAATTAATTTTGGTTCATTAGATTATCAGCATAATAATTTGAATTTAAACATCATTATGAATTTCAGTACAAAAAATTCTGAAAAACACTATCCTAAAAATAAGTATAATAATATAATAAAAATCATAATTGACCAAAGATCTGCTACAGTACATGCTTATATATTATATATTACAGTACATGCTTATATAGAATGTTATTTTTACTTTATTATTTACTGATATATATATTTTTATAATATAACAATAATAAAATAAAACAAAACAAAACAAAAACAAACAAAACAAAAAAGAGTTTTTGTATAAACAAGATTCAACAAACAAGATAGATAGCCAAACACTACTGATAATTTAAAGCTAATAATGATTGTAACACATTTTCTTAAAATGTGTAGGCTTTTAAACAGTTCTCCTAATACTGTAACTGATAGCACTATGGACAGACAGGTCTGCTTGCCTTCAGCTGAGTTTCTGAATATTGACTTCAGCTGCAGTTTTACTGAACTGGAGAAAGGGAGATTTTCCCTGTTGCCATAGCAACACAACAGCAAGCTTTCTTCTTTTACAAAAAGTGCATAACCTTGTGTTTTTATTGTTCTGAGTTGGAGGAGGCCAATTAACAGTCTCTCATTTAAAACAGTGTGCCTTCTCTTTACTTGATTGGTATTCTAACCTTAATTGACTTGAAGGGCTCCTAAGGTGTCTTTAATCACTGTATTTATCAGTTCACCATAATTCCTGGAAAAAAATAAAATAAAAATAAAGCAGTTTTGAGCAATTTTCATTTAAAAAAGACTGTGGAGTTTGGTTACTGCAGTGCATTTGCCAAGCACTTTAAAGTGCAGATTTAATGACATGCTTGTCAGGAGCTGCTAATAATGTCTCAAAGCATAGGAGGCTGTGTATTTATGGCAAGACACTGTAGGTGAAAAATGAACTAATAGTTTTCATCATTTTGCGAGTTGATTGAATACATTACAATTCACACTTTTTGTATTACAATAGTATGTTTAAATATGCAAATACTGTAAGTCATTATTTGATTAAATGTGCTCTAATATGTTTACATTTCTTGCACACAATCATCTGAACACTGAATGAAGTCAGGTTCAAAATTCATGTTTTTTTATATACTAAATAAACGCTTTTTTACAGAGGATATTTTGACAATCTCCTTTTTATCACTTCATAATTCAGAAAATACAGCAAAGCCAAGCAAATATATATTTTTGCAATTTCTTGTTTGAACATTTTCCTACACTCTTAAAACAAACGGTTCTATATAGAACCAAAAATGGTTCTATCAACACTCTCAGAAAAAAGGGTACATGATGGTACAAATAATGTTCCATGAGGGACAGTTTTGTTACTTTGTAAAAATTGTACATTATATGGTACTGAAAAGACCACTTATGATACTGTTCTGTGCCTTTTATGGTACAACTGAAATGAAGGTACACGATTGTTCTCATATAAAAGGTACAAAAGTGTTGAACAACTCCTTCTCTATCACAGTATTTATGAAAATAAATATGGGAAGGCAAAGTGATTTTTATGAATAATTTTCATATGAAAACAAGAATCATCATTTAAAAGTATGTTTAAAGATATTTATAAACATACATTTTCAGTCCTATAATACAATAATACAAAACAATTGGTAAAACATAAAACTATAGGTATTGTAAACTAAACATTTAAGGCATTTTAATAAATGTTTGGTAAGCATTTTCGACAATGTTCCTTTCACAAGTATACAATATTGTATCTGCAGGTTTTTAAAAACAAAGGTACATTTTGGTTTCCCATGATACAAATCATGACATTAAAAGGTACTAATTTGTTTCTTTTCCTACGGTACAATTCTGTCCCATAAAAAGGTACTGACCCCGTGACAAGAGTTTGTACCTTCTTTGCTACAACATTGTACCGTTTTTTCTGAGAGTGAAGCACTTCATACTGTATATGGAACCCCAAAAAGGTTCTATATAGAACCATTTTAAGGGTTCATTAAATAGAACCCCAAATGGTTCTTTGAATTCAAGTTAGATGGTTCTATTTAGAACCATTTAAGGGTTCTTTTTTTATTGTTGAATTATTGTTACTTATTAATGAATAAAAAAATAAAACCAATCCAGACAATTCAAATTGTTTAAATTTATTCAATTCCTTATACAAAATATATATTTTTAAATATTTAAAATTGCACCTTTGCTTACTTTGCATTGGATGGCAGATCTACCTTAACAGTTTAATGGCATTCAACAATGTAATTGTAATGACTTCACTTTTATAAGCTTTTTTACTGTTTGAGCAAATACAGTACCTAACTTTTACACATCTCTAAAAGGAAGAGAAATATATCACAATGCAGATAGAAACAATAAACAAACAATCAAAACATCTATTAAATAACACTACAATTTCAAAAAGTGGATGGTACATGTATGTATTGGTTATGGCAACATCCATTTTTATACATAATTTGTAATGAAAAACAATGCAAAATGATTAGACAAAACACTGCGAACAGCCATTCCACAACATGTAGCATGTCCATGTCTGTCAGCCTCTCTTATAACGTAAATAGTTTTGTCCACAGGTGGCACAGTGGCTCACTGGTTAAAACTTTTAACCTCAGAGCAAGCAGGTCACTGGTTCGAATCCCGACTGGGTCAGTTGGCATTTCTGTGTAGAGTTTGCAAGTTCTCCCAGTGTTCTTTGGTTGACCCCACAGTCCAAAAGCATGTGTACGGTATAGGTGAATTGGCCATAGTGAGTGAATGTGTGTAGATGTAAGAGAGTATATGGGTGTTTCCAAGTGCTGGGTTGTGGCTGGAAAGGGCAGATGAATTGGTGATTCATTCCACTGTGGTGCCTTTGATAAATGGAAGTTGAAGGATAGCGAGTGAGTGTTGTCCATAGTAATGCTGACACTTCAAGTCTAGGTGGAATCAGGAGAGCTGTTGAATCCTGGTTGGTGTAGGACCTTTGGATTTCTGTAAAACAATATTTTAATGTTGAGCACTTTTAACCAATTAACATAAGTCATCAAATATAATTACAGTTACAATTAATACAATTAAAGTGTGTGTGAGTGGGTTTGGAGGATATGGAATGTAATATAAGGTGTTACCTTCTGCAGTTTCCTCTGGTCCAATGAGACTGTTATGGAGCACTTCCTTCTTTCCTTCCCTTTTTTTGAGCCTTTTCTTTTAAAAATGTTTCTGTGCTCTTCACCAAGTTTTCTATGCAGCATCCTAAATGCAAAAAAATAAATAAAAAATTGTTTACTTCATGTGTAAGTTTCCAAATGATACATTTTCAGCAATACAAGTTCCTTAAAGTCATCATGAACTCAAAGCTATTAGGCACACAATGTAACAGTGTTTACTCACAAGCTGTGGCACTCCAAGAAGAAGAAACTGCTCCATTAGTTCTGCTAACCCCTCCATAATCTGTGCTCTGGAAAAGGGTGTTTCAATCGGTTCTTGGCTTATGAGTATGGTGTCGCATTCCAGGTCCATGACAATCTGAGGTAGGAAGACAGCATTTTAGAGTGTGTAAATATGAATTTAAATCACAGAATTAATCTACCTTTGACATAAACTGTATTGAACTGAACTTGCCTTGTGCTAAGTTCCTCAGAGTACAGTTCACTTCCTTTTCATCCCATTATTTTGTTTCATTTGCGAGATGATTGATGAGCTCACCACTGTTTTTTAAATTAGTTTTGAAGACATTGCAACAAATCCTGTAGGCAAATTTACACTTTCTTTAAATTTTTTTTTTTTTTTGCAGGACTTTTTAATAAGCAATGACCTTAATATTCTCACTGTATTAAAACAGCAGCAATAAGTGATAACATTTTTGTGATAAAATATATTATTTCAGTACACAACAACCAAGTCTGAAATATGCATGTTATAAAATACAATACTTTACCAGGTGTGCTTGTTGAAGATAATTGTGTCACAATTATGGATGTAACGCATGTCCTTCTTTAAACTGGGATGCTTCCTCTTCAAAGCTACTTGTGTCCTGCAGACCAACATTGGGTATTTAATATGGGTCCAATGACTCTTTCTGTAATCATGAATACAGTGTTAAAGTCTTTTATAATATTCATTTCATTATACTTAATACAGTTTGTTTAGATTTAAAAACAATGATACATACCGAGCACAATATTTATGACGCAGTTCAGTTTCCAGGCTGTTTGAAGAAAAGTAAGATATATATTAAAATATGAATTTTAAACTTATTTAGCACAATATATACATATATGCAGCCAATATTTAACAAGCTTCAATATTTCACAATACATTTAGCCTGCATGTATGTATGTCCTTCATAAATAACACCTGATCTTTCATCTATGGATTATTAAAATATGTTTTGGCTTTAAAAGGTTTCAATAATACCATTAGCGATCATCACCACTTCATCGCGTGCATGAACTCGGGCACGCGGGCACGAGCGCTGCACTGGTACCTTGCGTTTTTAATGCAGACTAGCCGGAATGTTTCAACAGTGGGCAGTGTCCACTACTTTGCAGAGTTTAGCCCGAGTTAAACTCTGCTAAACTCACACACGAACAAGCTAGAAGTAAGCGTTTGTTCAAGGTTGGAGCTAAAAACTGCACATAAGCGGAAATCGGCTCATATCAAGTTACCGTTAAAAGAGCGTGCACGCGCTTCACGCTCCCTCTCGAAGCTCGCCTTCAAATAACGCAGCTGTTTTATTCTTATTAGTATTTTAATTAATATTGACAAACAAATAAAGAGAAATTGTAACTTATTTCGAACAAAAAGCAAAGCAAAGTCAGCTTAAAACAGATTTCTGAACCGAAGGCTGACGAGAGGCCATCAGTAACTTACAAGCACAGTATTTGTCTATATTAACGTTACCCCCATTTTCAGTCTGTATCACCATATAACACAAGCGATTATCTATCGAATAGAAACTTTACCTCGTAATACAAAATATTTAATTATTATAATTTTAAAAGAGTAATAATAACGTACCTGAATGATGAAGCTGAAATAGCGGAGTTCTCCTTTTCAAAATTAACTGTCGCTCTCGAGGCTCTTCACCACCAGTCCACCAATGAATGATGACAATCATGGCTTTTTCATGATTATTAGTTTAAAATAAATTATTAAACCATAACAACACACTGCACAGTCTAAATAAACTGATTATTTTATTTATTTCACAAAATAATTCGTAATAAATGTTAAATATTAAGTACATATAGAATATTAGTTATATGGTAATGTACAAACCTGCATGAAAAGAAATCCCATCATGCATTGATTAGGTTTTTGATCATAACAGTCATTTTATTAGGTTTTGACTCAAAAAGCTTTGTCTCTCTGTGTTATAGCTTATTGTTATTTATAATATTTACTATATAATTATGTTATAAATCAGAAATTATAGAACCATTTTAATTAAAAAAGGTTCTTTGCACTCAAAGGGTTCTAAATAGAACCATTTTTGGGATAAAAGGTTCTACTGGCCAAGTATAGAACCCTAGGGTTCTATATAGAACCTCAAGGAACCTTTTTTTTTTTAGAGTGTACAGAATACAGATATGAATACAAATGTGTAGTTTGGTGCATGCAAATACTCCTGAAGTGATTTGTCACTCAGAGCAGGACAAACATAATGTGAAACAGCTTTTAAATATGTATTGCAGTTAAAATATGCAGGCACAAATCTGTAAAATGTGATAACAGAAACACTTAAGTGTATTTTCTTCCATTAGACTGAAGAAAAGCCAAAATCGTAATATTGACAGGTGCATGAAAACAGTCTTTTTGCCAACAGTGTCCTGCCATAACAGGAACAAAAAATAAAAATGTTGAACGAATACGCATAATGCATAGAAAGAGCCGCTGACCTACATGAGTGCTAGTTTACATGCAGCTAATCATGAATGGCACAGCAATTTTGTCACAGGCTGGATTGGCACTGATGATGTCGGCAGCTTGCCTAAGATTGATTAGACACATCAAGGGAGCCACTGTTCCAGAGGGAGCGAGACGGAGAGAAATATGGATTTGTCTCTATGCTTATACCTCTTCATTTGTTTCCATTACAGCCCTCTGTCTCTGAGCGCCCCGAACAACAGTCGACCAACATCTCTCACTAAAGTTTTTGCTGCACATTTAATATTTGTTCCTTCTAAGCTGAGTTAAAGAGCTGATTAATGAATATCATATTTAAAAGACGCCCAGTTTATCAAAATAGTTGCACTGTGGATTGGCTATAATGAGATGCTCAACATAATGTTTGGATTTTAAATGGATTGGTTTTTACACTATTGGCCATGTTTAACATGCATGTAATTTTTGATTAAAATATGTGCCTGTGGTGACTTTTTTCCCAAAAAAATTATATTACATTTCACAGCAGTTTCAAAGTGAAACTTCTAGAGTTGCACTAAAAAGTGTGATTTTCAGAAACCAATACATTTTATTGTTGTTCATGCAAGAATTATATCAAACTAGAAATCAGTGAGTAAAATGTTAGAGCTAAAAACAAATCACCTAAACCTGATAAACCAGACTATTATTGTTAATGGAAAAAAATGCATTTGCTAGTAATCATTTATTCATTTTCTTTTTGGCTTAGTCCCTTTATTAAACCGGGGTCACCACAGCGGAATGAACCACCAACTTATCCAGCATATGTTTTACGCAGTGGATGCCCTTCCAGCTGCAACCTGTCTTTGGGAAATTGCTAGTAATCAATTTAAATTTTGCACATTTGCAATTTACTAAATTTACTGACAAAATCTCAAAAAATTTTATAATGTACCTCTAAAAGTTTTTTAAATAAATAAATAAATAAATAAATAAATAATACATATAAAACCAAAAACTGGTCAAAGAAAGTTTACATTTACAAGATTACATTACCAAGCAATTCTATATAAATCAACCTTGCCATAAAAAATAAAAAAAAATTGTGGAACCAAGTATTTTACAGTAATAATAATAATAATAACAATAATAATAATAATAATATTAATAATAATAATATTAATAATAATAATAATAATAATAATAATAATAATAATAATAATAATA